>PVIA01001094.1:0-315825 GCA_004024845.1 Tonatia bakeri | reverse complement strand
TGAATGTTCAAGTACAGTTTTCTCCCCCTTACTCCCAATCAAGCCCTCCCACCCCCCCACCTCCCTCCCATTACCACCCTCCCCCTAGCTTTTATCCATGTGTCCTTTAACTTTGATCCTATAAACCCCTCCCCCTCTCCCCCGAAATCCCTTTTCTCTCTCCTCTGGTCACTCTCCACCTGTCCTCTAATGCAGCGTCCCTGACTACACCCTGCCTCTTTCTTTGTTTTGTTGTTTAGGTTCCTGTTAAAGGTGAAATCATATGGTATTTATCTTTCACTGCCTGGCTTATTTCGCTTAGCATAATGCTTTCCAGTTGCATCCATGATGTTGCATAGGGTAGGAGGTCCTTCTTTCTTTCTGCGGCATAGAATTCCATTGTGTAAATGTACCATAGTTTGTTGATCCATTCATTTACTGATGGGCATCTAGGTTGCTTCCAGCATTTAGCTATTGTAAATTGTGCTGCTATGAACATGGGGGTGCAAAGGTTCTTTTGGATTGGTGTTTTAGGATTCTTAGGATATAGTCCCAGCAGTGTTTCCACTGTATTTCAATGAACACTATGCTTTAGAATATATCTGAGAAGTGGAAATACAATATCAGAGTGCATGTAATTTTTTCTTTATTGGTTTGTTCTATTGAGATAAAATTTATATATAGTGAAATGCATATATATTAAGTATACAACTTGATAGGTTCTCATAAATGTGTATGCCCGTGTAACTCACCACTGTAATCAAGGCTGTGAGCACTTCCATCACCTCAAAGCTCCTTTGTGCCTTATATAGTCAATTTGATTTCTGCCACAGACAACTACTTTCTTATTTCTAACCATAGATGAATTTGGTCTATTCTTAAACTTCATATAAATGGGATCATAGAGTATACATACTTTTGCCCACCATAATGTTTTTGAGGTTCATTCCATGTTGTTGGGTGCATTGGTAGTTCATTTTTTTTATTGCTGAGTAGTATTCAGCATTTTGAATATATCACTTTTTACCCATTCTCTTGATGCTACATATTTGACTCATTTCCAATTTGAGGCTATTATGAATAAAAGTGTTAAGAACATTATTGTTAAAGTTATTTAATAGATATGTATTTTCATTTCTCTTGGGTAAATATTTGGAATAGAACTTCTAGGTCATAGGATAGAAGTATGTGTAACTTTGTTAGAAACTGCCAATTGATTTGTATGCTTTTAAAAAATATCTTCTAGAGGGATTTCAGGGGAGAGGGGGAGAGGTTTACAGGAACAAAGTTAAAGGACACATGGATAAAAGCTAGGGGGAGGGTGGTAATTGGAGGGAGGTGGGGAGGGAGGGTGGGAGGGCTTGATTGGGAGTAAAGGGGAGAAAACTGTACTTGAACAATCATTAAAATAAAAAAAAGAAAAATACAAAAAAATATCTTCTAGATACAAGTTCTTTGTCAGATGTATGTTTTGTGAATATTTTTCCCCCAGTCTGTGCTTTGTCTTTTTATTTTCTTATCAATGTCTTTTGAAGGGCACATGATTTTATTTTTGTGAAATTTAGTCTATAATATTTTTTCTTTTATAATTGTAGCCTGTTGTGCTTTTCCTACGAAATATTTTCATATCCCAAATTTGTGACCATATTATCCTGTGTTATCTTCTAGATATTTTGTAGTTTGGTCTGATATTTAGGTCTATGATCCTTCTCAAAGGATCGTCTTTGTCCCCATATCTTTTAAAAATTATTCCAACATCATTTGTTGAAAAGCCATTCTTTCCTCACTGAATTACTTTGGCATCATGGCTAAAATCAACTGTTCATGTGTGAGTGGGCCTGTATCTGGATACTTTGTTCCATTTCTCCGTAACTACACCGTATTGATGGTAACCCCTCAGTTTTATTCTTTTATCTTCAAAATTGTTTTAGCTAGTCTAGGCCCTTGGCTTTTACATATAAATTTAGAATTAAAAAAGAAAAATCCATTGCATTAAGTTTATAGATCAATTTAGAGACAATTAACACTTAACATTATTGAGTCTTTGATTTATGGACATGGCATATTGTTGTTGTTTTTTTTTTTTTTACTTAGGTCTTCTTTAATTTCCCTCTGCAATGTTTAGCAGTTTTCAGTTTGTAAATTTATATCTCAGTACAGTGTATTTTTAGTTATAACTTTTTAATACATATTTTCAAATTTTCTTTGTGCTGATTTAAATTCCTGTGAAAAAATGGGAGAGTTTCCTTATTTTCCCGTGGCCTGAAAAATACAGATTTTTAGAATAGGTTTTGTTTTTTGCCTATTGAATGTTCTCTCATTTTAGTTTTAATTTGCATTAATTTTATTGTGAGTTTGAGAGCCTCTTCATGTCTAAAAGTTTTATATTTCCTCATCTGTGATCATGTGTGTGTTCCCTGCCTGTTTTTTCCTAAGGCTGTAGGTCATTGTTTTGTTGATTTTCAGGAGCTCTCTCTACACACACACACACACACACACAGACACACACAAACACAAATAGATTTTGTATGTGTTATTTCTCTTAGATTTTTGTCTCTTAACTTTAATTTTACTTATTGTGCATAAAAACTTAAAAGATACAGCAATCTTTTATGATTCTGGGTTTCGTATCCTATTGAGAATTTCTCTACCCACTTGAAGATTACAAAAAACTCCATGATTTCTTTGTGGAATTTTGTGGTTTTTATTTTTACATAAGCCATTTATTCATTTGTAAATTCTTTGTGGTAAGGATCCGTGTGAAATATTTAAGTAGAGTGATCTTTAGTTTTTAAATTTTATTTTATTTCATTAGTTCTTAATAATTATTTTTTTGTTGCTCAATTACAGTTGTCTGCATTTTCCCTCAACCACTACCCACTCCCATCCCAGCCAAACTCACCTCCCTCCCTTGCTTCCATCCTCCCCCTTGGTTTTGTCTGTTTGTCCTTTAGAGTAGTTCCTGAAAACCCTTCCCTCATTATCCCCTCCCACCTCCCCTTTGATTACTGTTAAATTGTTCTCAATTTCTATGTCTCTAGTTATATTTTGCTTGCTTTTTTCTTTTGTTGATTATGTTCCAGTTAAAGGTGAGATCATATAGAAGGAGCTCCTACCCTTTTCAACACCATGGATGGAACTGGAGAGCATTATGCTAAGTGAAATAAGCCAGGAGGTGAGGGACAAATACCATATTTTTTTATTATTTAAAAAAATTTTATTGAATTTATTGGGGTGACATTGGTTGGTAAAATTATGCAGGCTTCACAGGTACAACTCTGTATGTATTGAGTAATCCATTATTTTCTCATATGATCATGTCATGATATACTAAATTGTTGTATATGTTTTCTATATCTAAACTCTATTCATGCACAAGTACCATATGGATTTAATTATGCTGATTTAAAATATGTACTAATATCTTGTACGGATAGTTCTCCTCATTACTTTTCTCCTTTTAACTTTATTTTTCAATTGCAGTTGACACACAGTATGATATTAGTTTCAGGTATACAGCATAGTAATTAGACATTTATCTCACTTCCAAAGTGATCACCCCGATAAGTCTAGTATCCTGTGACACCATACACAGTTATCATAATAATTGGCTATATTCTCTATGCTATACTTTACATCCCTATGATTATTTTCATAACTGGACATTTGTACTTCTTAATCCCTTTACCTTTTTCACATGTCTCCCCCAAACCCTTCTTATCTTCCAACCATCCATTTGTTCTCTGTATCTATGAGTTTGTTTCCATTTTGTTTGGTCATTTATTTTGTTTTTTTTTAGATGCCACATATAAGTGAAGTCATACAGTATTTGTCTTTCTCTGACTTATTTCACTAAGCCTAATATCCGCTAGGTCCATCCATGTTCTTGCATATGGCAAGTATTCATTCTTCTTAATGGCTGAGTAATATTCCATTGTATATGAGGGGGACCCCCCAAAGTGGGATTATCATCTGGAGGGTGGACCCCTTGCTTCCCCCACTAAGTGAATGTTCTAGTAACTGATCTGTATCAGCTGGTATTGTTGCAAGAGGCTGTGTTTGGCTTCTGGGGATTGTTTTGAAGACTTTTTCAATGAGTTTTCCTGTTTAATGATGGGTGATTTATGAGCACACCTGCCCATACTGCACTGAGTGTTCAGCAGGTTTTGACCAAAAACAGCATGACCCGTGTGCCCCCTCATTCACCCAATCTAGCCCAGAGCAACTTTTTTTTTTGTTTCCTCAGATGAAAAAGTCCTCAAAGGGAAATGTTTTGCTGATGTGAAAGAAGTGAGACATAAAGTGGCAGAAGCACTAAAAGGCCTCAGAATCTATGAGTTCATATACTGTTTTGAGTAGTGGAAAAAAGTCTCAATGGGTGTATTGCATCAAATGGAGAATGTTTTGAAGGTGACTGAAGCTTAAACTTGTAAGAATAAATACATATTTTTTATAAATAAATTCTGGTTTTTTGCCCCCCCCCCTTGTTATATATGTACCATATCTTCTTTATCCATTTGCCTATCAATGAACTCTTGAGTTGCTTTCCTATCTTGGCCATTATAAATAATGCTGCAATGAGCATAGGGGGTGGACATATCTTTTCAAATTAGTGTTTTGGGTTTCTTCAGATAAATAGCCAATGGTGGAATTGCTTGGCCATATGGTAGTTCTATTTTTAATCTGTTGAGGGAACGCCATTCTATTTTCCATAGTGGCTGTACCAATTTACAATGCCATCAACAGTTCACAAAGCTTCCCTCTTCTCTGCATTCTCACCAACACTTGTTGTTTGTTGATTTATTGATTGATTTATTGATAACAGCCATTCTGATAGTTGTGAGGTGATATCTCATTGTGGTTTTAATTTACTTTTCTCTTATGATTAGTGATGCTGAGCATTTTTTAACATTGGCCATCTGTATGTCCTCTTCTTAATTACTTTTCTTTTTAGAAATTTTCTTATATAGTCTTAATATTTATTTTTCCCACATGTAATTTAAAATTTATTTGACACACCCTGAAATAAAAGTCCTGTTAATATTTCTACTAAGATCAGGTCAAATTTATAGATGTTCTGGAAGAACAGACATCTTCACAACATTGTGCCTTCCTATTGAAGTGCAGGGTATTCCTTCCATTTATTCAAATTGCCTTCTGGATGCTTCAGTAAGTTTTACAGATGCCTACATATTGGATAAATCTCGTTAGGTCTATTTCTACATATTTTATATGTTGGTTATTTTTATAAATAGTATCTTTTCTTTTATCATGACAAGGTATTTAATTTTGTGTGTATCCAACTGATAGCATTCTGTCATTCTTGCCTTGTTTCTGTCTTGGATGGGAATGCTCTTAGTGTTGTACTTATAAGTTGGCAGGTTGCTTGCTCTCTTACTCTTGCACACACACCTCATGTCATATAAGTATAAATTAATTTATATTTTAGTAAGAGTTGTAAAAACCAAGACAATATGTTGAATTTGATCAGATGCCCTTTTAGCATCAGCAGAGATGATTATGTGATTTTTCTTATTTAATCTTTTAATATGATTAGTTATGTTTCTTAATATTGGACTATCTTTGGTATGAACCCAATTTGGTTGTTGTGTAGTTTGCAGTAATGTGCATCTAGCTTGTATTTGCTTATATTTTATTTAGGATTTTTTCATTAAAAAAGACTCATAAATGAGATTAGGGCTGTCATTGTCCAGCTTGAAATTAATGTTTTTTTGACTTTATAAAAATGAATTTGGAAGTGTTTATATATTTTTTACTCTGGAACAGTTTAAAGAGTATTTGAGATAAACAGTATATGTCTTAAAGGTTTGGTGGAACTCAGCTGAAAGACTTAACCTACCCAATCCTCTCTAAGGCAGAGGGAGTAATTCTTTGACAACTTTGTATATATCTCATATGGTAATTCGTTGTTTTGATTTTCTAACATTTGTTGGGTAGGTTTGTAGTTAGTTGTCCTGTAATGTATTTTCTCAGAATGGATCATTTTAACTTTTAGATTAAAATATTATTTCCTTTCTGGAAATTTTATTGAAATTTATTTTGAACTTTTTTCTTGTGTTTTATTCTCTTCTATAGGAACACTGATGATACAGATGAAAAAAACTCCTGTGTTTATTTTTCATAAATATAATTTTTTTCTAAGCTATATAATAATGAATTGCTTGTTTTCATTTAATTTTGTTTACTTTCTCAATCTTATCCTCCTTTATTTTTACTATGTTTTCATAAGACTCTGTTGTGTATGTGTGTGTTTGTGCACTGCCTGCAATGTAGTGCTCATTACTTGAATGCCTTTCCATTTTCCTTTTTTTCTTTTCTTAGCTTTGATCAGTTATACTTAACTTTATTTTATCATTTTATCACATGTACTATAAGCTCTTGTATATCTGCTTTGGGTTATTTGAGTTTTTCAAATGTTTTTTGATTTATTGCAATAAATTTTGTCATGATTTTACTGTTAACAACATCTTCTAGTGATATCTATCTAGCTAGCTATTTATCTATCTATCTGTCTATCTTTATACACTCACATGCATTTTTATAAGGGGGAAGGCAATATTTCCCATTTCTTCCTTTTTCTTAAAGAATATTTGGTTATGCTTGAATATTGCTAACTTTTCACTGCAATAAGTTCTTCAGCTCTTGGATTATATTTGTAGGTATAGGAAGTATACGGATAAGGAACCAAGCTGTATTTGCAAACCAGTAGGAGTCTGTAGGTAGAACTGTGAAGTGTAAGGTATCTTTCTGTCTCTCTTGCTTTTTTTCTTTCTCCTCCCTGTGTGTGTTGTGTATGAAAGATAGTTATTTAAGTCTTCATACATTTTGATTTCTTCTGCTTTTGATACTTTCTCCCATTATGTTTCATCAATAGACTGTCTTATGCAAAAATGGCATGTCTGGATGTCTTTGCTTACTTCCTGTTACTCTTCATTTTTTGGACATCTCTTTCCTATTTATTTTCAAAGATGTGATTATTGTTTTTTTGCCTTTTGTAGAGCACCATCTGTTTTAGTGATTGTGTTCTCCTGACCTGTTTAAGATCAGCTTCTGCTGGCCTCTTTTCTTGTGCTAACCCCACACCTTGACATCTCCTAATCATGTGCAATGGTTTGGGGTTATAGATGTTTCTCAGTTTTACCCCCCCCCAAAAAAAAATACTTTGAATTCTATTGTTCATGTTTCATGCTATCTGAAAGAAGAGGCCATCTTAACACCATAAATCTCTTTGCTATGTTGATTTTAGTAATTGAATTTTTAAATGGAGTTGCAAAATAGGGAGTGATTGAGAAATTAAGTGGAAACGAATCTTGAAAATAATTGCATTAGTAAAAAGAGAAGAAGAATAAAAGTCCATTAGCATTGCCATTTGGATCCATACCTTGGTCTATTTTGAAACTCACAGAAAGTTTAGAAGAGATGAATATAGGACACAACAGTGGAACACTTGAACTTAATGTATGTCTTTATTATTATTTTCATCATCTTGGACAAGTGCCTTAATCAGTCCAAGTCTCAGCTTCCTTATCTGTAAAATGAGTATAGTAATGGAGTTTTACACTCACCCGTCACCTGGCAGGCATCAATAAATGACCACTTTATTTAAATATAATATAGTATATATTCATTCTAAGTGCCTTTAAAACTTTTTAATAGCTTTTAAAAGATTGAAGATATTAAGAAAGTTGAGTTTGTGATAAAGGAAGACCATATGAGCATTTTTTAGGAGGAGCATGCCTGGGTAAATCTTCAGTTATTATAATAGATTGAATACCTAAAAGTTCTCCATGCTTGTAACATTTGACTGTTCTTTTCAACATCAAACTTCAAACTTTCAATTCATTTTGCTATATAGTCTGATATAACAGTACTATTTTATATGTCTTTCAATATTTTGTACAGGATGTATAATAGTAGACCTCTTTTTTCTTATGGATAATTCTTTCTCTTATAAAGGAGGTCCTTTACTTTTTTGTGTTCTATACATTTCACCGATAACAACTAATATCAACACAGTGCTTTCAGTTTGTATATATTCTCACTGATTTCATTTAATTATAAAAATCTGGGTTATGAGGTAATGGATGCTTGGCAAAAAATAACTAATTCAAACATATGAATCACTCAAAAAATCTGGATTGAAATTCTTCAGGGGTTCTATTCTAGAAACTAAAATTAATCAAATCCAGGTTTTCTGACTAAGATGGAGAGGCACCTTAATGTAAAAATACCCAATTTTGATGTATATCATATGGTCTGATGTTACTCCTTGATAACAATATGGAATAGGATAGTTTTTAAAGGGTCTACAAAAGAGTAGAAGAATGTAATAACATGTAAAAGCTTATATTTGACACCAGGAAAGTGACTTACCCTTACTAAGGCTCTATTTTCTCAAGTGTGTAACAAGGATAACAATTCTCTTTTTTTCTTTGTTATTGAATTTATTGGGGGTGATATTGGTTAATAAAATTACATAGGTTCCAGGTGTACAATTCTCTAATACATCGTCTGTATATTGTATTGTGTTCACCACCCCAAGTCAAGTCTCCTAAGGGTAACAATGCTTAACTCTTCAATTTAGTTCATCGCACTGAGCATTTACTGAAAGCTTACTATGGGTCAGATAACGGGGTTAAAATGTTTATAATCTGAAAATGAATGAAATGAATGTCACATGTGAAATGTTTTGTAAGCTGTAGAAAGTACATATAAGTCTCAATGACTATTAGTCTTATCTACTGAGCTATTGGTTAACAAAGAACATATTTTATTGCTCTTTCATGGGTAAAACCTCATGTATTTTATAGTAATTGTGCTTTTCAGAATGTCTGTGAAAGTACTGGTTGGCATGCTATTCTCATTCAGTATATACGTTCTTCTACTTACCCAATTTTCTATCCATGTGCAAGTAGTTCCACCATAGGGCCTCATGGACTCTATATTTTTGTTTATAACTTCATCTTCAAGGATATTTCTTCTAAGACTGACTCCGGGTAAATGGCATAAAGGACATAGTTATTTGAAGTTATTCTGCTAGTAGACATTCATAGGCGTGGCCAAGTGCTCTTAGAATGAGTCAACCAGTTTCTTCTTCTTTCACATACGGTCTTGACTATTTGGAGAGATTATTTTTTACTACATTTGCTTGTTCTATGATGATACTTAAGGATAGTGATTTTGAACAAATTTGTGATCAAAACTAGGTATTTCCAAATAGAAGGTTCTATTAAGACCTATTTGTACTTTTCTCATCTCTGTCTTCTATACTTTAAATGACACTGTGTGTGTGTAATTCTATCAGTATCTCACAGATTTGGGTTAAAACAGTTCTAACACTGATTAACTTCAACTTCTTTTAAGCCATTGTTTATATATCTCTACAGTGGGTCTCCTTTCTAGCGTTCAGGGTCGTAATGAGAATTAGGATTCCTATATGTAAAATGTCTAGTGGAGTACCAGAGCTAGGCACTACTCAGTGACATTAGCTCCCCTTTTCTAAACTCGGAGTTGGTAAGCAGACAACTCATTTGGAATCAGAAGGTTAAGGCTCAAATGCTGGATTGGCTGCTATGAGCTTTGTGCCCTATGCAGAGTGACTGAATTCCCTGGGGTTTCTGTCTCCCCACTGTGGAGTGGTGCCATCACTTTCCGCCAGGCCCTGAGTGCTGTCACTAGGGTCCAACGAGAGAATGTCCTCGATAAGAATGTGGTTTTCTCTAAGATGTAGTAGGATGTTTGCACTAGTTAAGGAGAGGGGTAGAGTGGAAAGAGTTAAGTTTGCACTAGTTAAGGAGAGGGGTAGACTGGATTTGCTGTCAGACAGTCCTGGCTTCGCTTTCTCCTTGCTCTGTGGCACGTTAACCCAGTCTCTCGGAGCTTCAGTTTTCTCAACTGTAAAACAGAGTTAAAATTACCTAATAAGATTATTCCAAAAATTAAATGACATAACATATGAGAAAGCACCTCGGAAGAGTTTGGCACATAGTAGGTTTTCAAAAAATGTTGGTTGATTTTAGTTGAATACAGGGGGATTTAAGTCTCCCAGGAGAGCTTGAAAAGTTACATTTAAACTGGCAGTATTAACAAATCTTTCTTGTTCTCCCTGGTTCCCACATAATTTGCCAGGTGAAAATACTTCCATATGCTAGAAGTTGGTTTTCACATTTTTTTTTCGTAGGGTTGAAAACATCCATAGGAAAACATAACATAGAAGTGAGATTGCGTGTAAGTACAGGGTATACCATGTGTAAATGTTTTTAATGCCATCACCTTGGAGACACCCGCAAACAGTTTTCTAGCCCATGACCTTATTCCTGAAAATGAGTTAGGGATTCCACACACAGACAATTGAATTAGTGTGAATTCAATTTCAATTTATATATTTTTAGAACCTGGGATATGACAATTTGCTAATATAACTAAAAATCCTTGTGTATTTTTTATTGAGTCTCAGCCTATTCTCAATCTCAGCTTTTTCGGTGGCCCTCAAGTTCACAAGGCCAGAGAGGGGTTTCTAGCTTCCTTCCTACTTTACAATTTTTAGACTTAAATAATAAGCTCTTGGAGGTAAACCTCTGTAGGAATGACTACACTCTAAGTCTCGTGGCTATCCGACTATATAGCTGTCACTAGTGTGGAAACTCCACTTCAGAGTCTGGGAGGGGCACTCATGAATCTTTGCTTTAACAAACACCCTTTGATTTTGAATAGGGTATTGTGCAGGACATATCCCAAGATACATTGATCTACATCCATGCCTCCAATCTAAGAGTGCCATTAGTAAGAAGGCAGAGCACATGAGCAATTTTCAATATTGAAAACACCCACTGGAGCCTGTGCTGATGCTTCTTGAGTTCAGCAAAATGAGAAGTTTTTATGCTTTTTTCTGGATTTCTTTCCATCAAACTCATGGTAGCACTCATTTTCTGAGGCGATTTCACAGTCCTGGAGCAGCTCCAGGCCACTTGGCATGGAAAGGGATTCCCGGATTTAATAACCAGATGCCTTAAAAAGCTATTCAGTTTCCAAAGCTGATGTCAGTGTAGTGGATGCTACAGATTAGTTTACTCAACACCCACTTTCAATACCTTTCTCTTATACTTTCCTGTACTATAGGGACTGGAAAGCTAAAACCTACATTATGAAATTACCATGCAGCTAAGATTTCATAGGTTACCTAGATTCTGCTAAGCTGATACAATTGTGGGAGACCAAGAGAGCATATGTGAGATCAGACCTTATTGCAGAAGTATTTGGTTTTTGTGGGGCACCTACAGTGTAAGAAGCTCTACTTTCTGGTCCCTTGGGTCAAGACTGCTGAGCAGCAAGGGACAGCAGCAATGGGCTATCTGTTATGTAAATTCAGTGAGGTGATTGGACATTTCCCCTGGCAATATAATTCCAGTCTGGGTGGCATTCAGTCGTATTGCCCTGGCCATCCAGTAAGTTTCGTGAGCTATTTACTACCCTCTCATATAGATCTTTCCGCTTAAGCCAAATATAATGGCTTAATGTCTTCTGTTATCTACAATTAAGCTGCCTTGAGGTTAGCTAGGCTTGAAGTATATGAGTTTAAAGCTGAAATATTTCCTCTACCTACCTACACAGACCCATCTTCTCCTTTCCCTGATGCAAGCACCAAGCCCTAGGTCATTTTGGAATCTGCAGTCCACCTCCTCGAATGTGTGACAGGATCCCGGCCCAGGCATGCTGATAATTTAGTTTACTTATCTGAACTTGGATCTGAAAGATTGCTGACTTTTTCAAGCACATGTTGTAAGGGTGTAATCTACACCTTTCTAGGCATTTTTTTTTCTATATACCTTTTGTTTAAAAAAGATAATTCTTTTTCTTTTTTTTCTCCAGTTAATCCCTGGGAAATAAACCACTATAATAAAATAGGGATAATTTTAGATTATGGGTAAGCAATGGCCTCCAAAATCATATAGAACTTGTTGTTAAACCAACAGTCTTATAGAACTTATTAATAAAACAACAGTAATAATATTGATGAAATTTATAATTATAATATCAATAGTTATATATTGGTAATAGTTATAATACCAATATCTTGAGTAATTCTTTTCCAGGCAACATGCTAGGGTGTTGCATAAAGTTTCTCATTTAATAATGACTAAGTAAATAAGTAAAAGACTGTCTCCTGTCCCCATCATTTTTGTTGTCCATTTTTGTTGCTACCAGATACCTCAGGTCATAGAGAGGTAATCCTGTACTCTTTGTAAATGTTATTCTCTATTTCTTTTCTTTTCATAGGTACTGTGTGAACATACTTCAGGGAGGTAAGAATAAAATGAAGCAACAGTGTCCTGGGAATGTAACTGGCAGGCAGCCTGCCCACACATGCCCTGACGGAGCAATGCTCTTTCAGTGACTGTGTTTTTGGGGAACCAGTCATAGTGGGTTTTGTCGGTTGGCATCTCTCAATGTGGGCTGCAAGGAGAATCGCCACTGCTGTGGTCCAGCATGGACTGATGATTTTATTGCAGAGTGCCTGGCACATAGTAGATGTTTAATGTGAGTGAGTTTTCCTAGGTCTGCTGGGTGTGGCCCCAAGGGACATGAGGTTGATTGCGGGCTGCTATTGAGGATATTGTATATCCTCAGCTGTGTTTGCCCCAAGCAGGTCTGCTCTGGGATGTCACTTTCTTCTATGAGGCATTTATTTCCATTTGCAGGAACTTTTCATTCTCTCTGTCTGTTGCAGCTCAAAGGTCACCTAAATTGTAGAGCTTTTATTAGTTGCAGTGAATGGATGTACTTTCCCCGTGAATGCTCTCTGCCAAGTGCCTTTCCCATTCTCTTATTAGAGAGGGAATGGATTATTCCTTCACTTACTATCTAGCCCTGCAGATCTTTCTCTCTCTTCCCTCTCTCTCTCTTTCTCATGTATACATGCGCATGTACACACACAATAATCTTTTCCCCCTGTATCTGTCTTTTTCCCGAAGTGGAATGATGGGAGGATCTGTTTTTCTGCTTATTTATATTTTGAAGGGGGGATAACCAATTCACAGATGGGAATATAAACTTGTAAAGGATTTCCCCCATGGTTGAAACCATGGCTGCCATCCCTCACATAGTACTATTAAATCATTCTGGGGTGTGTGGAAAGGGTCTCACTTAACCACTTCCTTCCATCTATCAAATGGATGACACGGATGGGGATGAGTGTGATAACACAAAGAATTGGGGGTAGTGGGATGAGATTATATTTGGCTTCTATTCTGCAAGCTTGAGATTCTGGTTGAAAAGCAATCGATCCATGTTTGATGTGAAGCTCTTATGATAAGCATCTTTCAATATTCTGGCTGCTTCCTCATTCATGGCCCAGGAACAGAGGAAATACACTATTTTTGAGAATTTGAAAACTTTCCAAGCTATAAATCACATTCATTTGCATTTCTTTTTAGAAGAGGAGGTGGAGCATGGGGAAGCCTCTGTTGATAGTGATTAAACTCACAAAACAGGATGAGTTCATGTAATTCCCACAGTTGTGCCAACATTATCAGCTACTAATATGGAGTATCACTGGCACCAGCTTGCCAGTGGGCTTTGGAACCTACTGGGCTGCATTCAGCTGGTGTTAGCTAATTACCTGCATAGCCATTCCTACTGTCAGGACCATATACCAGCATCTTTAACAAAAGAAAACAGGAAGAATACAAAGAATAAAAGAAATTGTGATTTAAAGAAACATGTATAGTTTTTTCTGCCTTCTTCTAAGCAGTGGATATTATCCTTAAATCATACCTGGGTTCCAGAAAATCATTTTTATTAACCATTTCTCTGAGCATATCTATCAAGGAAAATTTTCAAAACCCATAAAATTGGAAGTGGTGACATAATATTCAAGGACAGAATCAAGGTTCCAATAATAGGCTGAAAACCAAAGTGAGGTACAACATAGCTGGACATCAAGTTAAATACAAAAGTTAATTATTTATACTCTAAATGGTATTGGCATCACTTAATTGTTGTTCTTGTGAAAAGTATGTAGGAGGGTTGAGCTGACTGTAAGATCATTATGAATGAGTTGTCTAATATGGCCCTAGACTTTAAGCTCCTTGAGGTTAAAAGTCAAGTCTTCTTTGAGTTATTGCCAATGCTAAGCATAGATTTGGGGAAAATATCAGTAATAAATACACATTATAAAGTGTGATTGCTAAATGTGATCTCGAGGTATAGAGCACAAAGTCTAAGCTGATGGGAGAAACCGTAAAAAGGAGACAGAGAAATGTGAGGAGGATATGGAGGTGTGCAGAAACCTCGCTGGAGAAGAAACAAAGAAATGGGGACTTGCTGTTCGTGGCAACATAAATATGCAGTAAGAGGAAGCTCCATGACAATTGTATTTAACTTTTTGAAGAAGGTAAGTTTCTTTATTTTACCTGCGGATAACTAATTGTTTTCCATTGTAAAAACAACAGAGAGGCAATTTTACCTAAATACAGGGAAGAGTTTTGAACCACATATGGCACAAGCTGCCACTTGTCCTCCAATGTCCATTGTCTGTCTCTCTTATTTTTTATGGTGGCAGAAACTTTGTTGTTTTGTTTCACTGTTTTTTTGTTTTGTTTTGTTTTGTTTTTAATAAGCCTGTGATAGTCTAGAATAAAGACTTTCTTTTGGTCATGTGTGGAATGTAACTGAGTTCTAGTCATTGGAATTGAGCAGGAGTGATGTGTATAACTTCTGGTACTACCCTCAAAAAGAAGTGGTGTGCTTTCTCCCTTCCTCCTTTCTCCCTCTTGCTAATGGAGATGTAAACTCATGTGACAGTAAGCTGGAAAAGTCACTTTGTACCATGAGATGGAAGCTGCATGTAGAAGATAGCAGAGTGAAAGGTAGATTTGGGCCCATTGTGATTGTGGAGCTGCCCAATCAAACTTGGACCATCTCCTCAGAAAAATAAACCACTAGATTGTTAAAGGCACTATTATTTGGGGTTTCTCTGTAATAGTAGGAGAACCAACACTTCATCTGCTCATTCTTTCCAATGAGTACTTTGAAAGATAGTGACCTCTCATTAGCAGGTGAGGTTCCTACAAAATGACCATGGAGGGAAATATTTCATTGCATGGGTGATCAGACAAAATATCTCATGATTCTTCACATTTTAGATATGGAGCATTTTGGTGATACTGGAAGTTCAATATGTTACAAAAGCTACTTCTTTACTGATTTAAATGGCAAAAGGAGACAGAAAACTGAGTTCTGTGAGAACTAGCTGAAGGAACTGGGGATATTTACCTCTGGAAATGACGAGCCTTAGAGGGTTGGGTTGGAAGCATGTGAGAGCTATCACCAAGCCACTGGTGGACTGTGACACACACTCCATAAATTACTCCTCTTGGCCTCTAGAGGGCAGAACTTGGGCCACTGGTTAGAAACATCAGGGTCACAGTTGGAATTATTGTGACTGCTTGAACAGGCTTTGTTCTGCCTTGTATAAATGTCGATTAAGCTTTGGACTTTTTTTTACATTGATTCTTTGAATTCAGTTGATAAAGTCCTTGGGAATCCTGGTGATGACACATGACCTAGCAAAAGTTTTCCCAGAACCCAGACGTGGCCCATTCTTCCTACTTATTAAGGCAAAGAATTAATGAAGTGATACTGTGGAAGGAAATTCTAAATGTCGTTGAGTTATTCTTCAGTGGAAAATCTTCATCTCTCCTGTTAATGGCTCCAATCTAGAGTTTTGTGAATATCTCACTGGGCTTCGTAGGTGTCACACCCTGGAAAATCCAAGAGTAATCCATATGCTGCTCATATCTTTGTCATATATCCTTTAAGCACCAGATGCAAAGAATTATGGTAATGAACTTTGTCAACCAAATTTTAAAAATCTAACATTAACACAGTAACTGGAATAAGAAACAGGAAGATCCCCATTTCCCTCTTCATAGCCTTGTTTCTGGTCTTAATGTAGGGTTTAGACTATGGGAAAATCTTCCTCCTGAGAAACCTCTCACCACTGCCGCTTTCCCTGACCCATGATGTCCTGAATCTTTTTCTCCCTCCTCTAAGGCACTACAAGCCACATAATTGGCTGGTATGCCGCTCCGGCTTTCAGAGACCTACATGTCAATAAGCCTGATCTCCTGAAATAGTTCAAGGAGAGGTAACTCTGTATTTCTCACTCTCACCATTGACTTTCTCTACCCCTTCTATCCCTATTGCTGTGTCTCTTAGAGCCGCATCCAACTCCTTTTGCAAGTTTCTTCTTCTCTAATGAACCATTCTTATATACAATTACCCGTTCATTCAACAAACATTTATTGAGCACCTATTTCCATTTCATAGAGTCTGCAATGCACTTAGCCCACAGAGATGAACGAAACCCATTTACTCATTCAACAAATGCTTATTATGCTAGGCAGAGTATATACAACAATGATCAAGACAGACTCCAAAGAGCTTTAAGCTAGTGAGAGAGCTTTAACCCGAGGGATTCATCAGCACGTAGGTCATATTTATGGAACAATTACTTAATCCCAATTACTGTCCTAAGTGCTTTACATGCATTGTCTCATGCAATCATCTCACAAATCAACTGGGGGGAAGATGATTTTCTTGCCCCCATTTCACAGAGGAGAGACCTGCAGGACAGAAAGATGAAGGATGTGCCCAAGGTCACAGAAGATGTGATGATGTTAAATGATGGAGCTAAGTATTTTCATTCCAGACCTTGCAACCAGAGATGGAAGTGGGAAGAACTGCCCTTGTCAGGAAAAGTATTTTATCATTGAGGTTGTTTAGAATTGCAGATACATAAAACTTTTAGTTCTTTTTTTTTTTTTTTTTTTACCAATTTTACATGCTCTGCATACAACGCACTCAGGGCAGACCACTCCCACCACTGTCTTTGGTATTTGTTCTGCTCTTGAGCACTATGCTCCCTGACTTCCCTGTGCCACTGTAACACATGCGGAAGAAATCTAAAAGGATTTGGGAGCCTGAAGGAAATTAATCAAGAGGGTTAGAAGAAGTTGGAGGAGTTGAAGCTTTAGGTAAGTCTTAAATGATAAGTAGAAGCTTGCTAAGCAGGGTGGGTGAGAGGTGAGGGGTGAAGGAAAGGGCACTCCAAGCAGAAGCAACTGCTTGTGCAAAGGCATGGAGACAAAAACGATACATGAAGAAACTGACAAACAGTTTGGTGGTAAAGTATCCAAAAGTTAGAGACAAAACTTGCTGGTGGGCAAGTATTTAGAAGCAGGCTACACAGAGAACATGCTTGCTAGTCTACAAAGCTTGAACTTCAACCTGAATAGAATAGGGATCATTGAAGAAATTTAAATAGAGGGGACATGTTCAGATTGTTTTAGCAAAACACACTGAAGGATGTATTGAAAGGAGAGAAAAGGAGAGACAGAGACCCGTCTTGTCCAACTGTCTCCGAATCCTATTCCTCTCCAAATTAAGCCCCGCCCACCCCCATGGCACCATCATTTAACAACTAAGATGGGAAAGTCAGAAACTACTCGGATATCCGACAGGAAACCCCCTTCAAAAATGCAGTAGCACTGGCCAAGTAGCTGTTGCTTAGAGTGCTTGTCTCCAAGGAGATCCAGAACAGTCATGGTTAATCCGGGAAGGGCTACACATCTGAATAAAAGCATCTCTGAGAGCTAACTGTGCCAGTTTCTCACTCCAGCCGATAACAAATTACTCCATCTCTGGCAGAGGTGTACTTGCTGACTATTTCATGTGGTAACACTGGATTTGCAACATGAAACACTAGTGTTAGCTGAGGGTATAGCTAGCAATTTGAAATTGGTATACACAGCAGTCAATCTATTGCTCCCTCTCCTCATCATCCCCCAAAGTAGGCTTGCCATTAAACACAGTGTGAGATCCTGCCCAGTGGGGACACCTACCCATAGCCAGCTGCATGCCTTCCACCCTCTCCCCTCTCCTCTGCCTCTCTCTTACGGACATAGGAGAAATAGCAGGAGAAACTGGCATTTGGATAGGGCTTTTGAGTTTACTTTTTTGTTCAGCCTCTTGTTTTCTCATCTCTTTAGAGTGTTAAAGGGGAGGAGAGGACCTGGAGAGAGAGAAAGGGAGTCAGTGAGAAAGCAGTAAGGGAAAACACACTGTCTCTACCTGAGCAAGCAGTTTATTATCTTGCTTGAGGACTAGTAAGGAAGAAGAGGGAGGTTAGCTAAATTCATTTTGACAAACAATTATCAAATTCTTATGCGATGCTCTGAGACCCCGAAGATGGTTAAGACAGGATTTCCACCCTCTGGTTGCTCCATTTTGGTTGTGGAGACATATGCAGCAGCATGCAGAATGACAGAGGTGTACGATTAGTGCAACAGCAGCTCGAGGAGGGACTCGGACTCCAGGGGTGGTGGGAAAGAAGGGATCTTAAAGAGGGGGTATGCTGGCTGGGAAGTTCCCCAGACATCCATAAAGGGAGAGAAAATATTCCAGCCAGGGAGAGTGTCGTAAGTGGAGACACAGAGGCAGGAAACAGCATTGTCTAGTCCCAGAACTGGAAATGGTCCAATGTGGCAGAGACGGAAATTGTGAGGGGTGCTGGAGAAGCACATAGGACAAGACCAAAGAGGCGGCCACATGGCAGAGGAAGGGTTGGGAACATGGCACTAGCATCCATGGACATTTTCCTAAAGAAATAGGGAGCTAGTGAGAGGCTTCAGGTGGGGGAATGACATGACGGGATCCATGTTTCAAGAGGATTCCTCCTGGTTGTAGAAAGGAGAGGCTGAAGGCAGGCACATACGAGCTGTCTAAGAGTGGCACGGTGGCCCTAAATTAAGGTATTTTGCATGGTGACTGATACGAGGGATGGCTTTAAGGAACAGATAACTGTCATAGGTAAGAATGTTAACACCTTTCAATTCTCTGCAGTTTTATAAATTACAAAGAAGAACCAGTCCTCTGGTTTTCAGTCTTCATCTTCCACATAAGGCGGCAGCAGCAGCATCGTGGTGGGTTCCGCCTGCTCTGGGATCAGATAACCTCAACGTCAACCTCAGCATCATTGCTTTCTGGCTGTGGGTCTTTGCACAAGGAAGGTAACTCCTTTTTGCCTTATTTAGAAAATACAGGTGTATACAGGATGAAGCAAAAGTAGGTTTACAGTTTTTGTATGGAAAACAATACAATATTTAATAAATAACAATACTAGAATAAACTCTGTGTTTTGTATACTCACAACTATAAACCTACCCTTGCCATATAATGTGTGATGATGTCACCTACTTCACTGGATAGTTGAGAAGTGGTTTAGACTTTTTGTGTGTGTTTTAAGTGGTTTTAATTGTAGTTGCTAATGACCAATTGCTGGAGTTTGTATTTCTGCTTCACAGGCTTCTAGATTTGTGACTTTGGACATTAAACTTACTTAGCATTTAAACCAGGCTTTTAAAAAGGTAATAATTTCTTAAATGAATAACTGAATACCCTATCTTTGCAATATTTTTCAGTGGCTATCATTGAACTAATAACTATAGTTTTGGGTACTGAGAAAAACAATCTCTTATTAAAATGATCACAATTGCTTTCATTTGTATATTGCTTTACAATTTTAAACATACTTTAATACTCATTTCCCCATTGACACTGACCTATTCTTCTGAGCCTGCATAGTTACTGATGGATTAGTGGTCACTCAAATATCCCAGCAGCTGGAATTGACAAATTAACGGTCAGTGTTTATCTTGCATCTCATTGTTATAGGCACATGTTAGAGAGACAGTTATTATGCAGTAGAAATTGCTTACAGCTAAGAGTTGGAAGACCTGGGTTTTAATCTCGATCCTGTCATTTTTCGGTCAGGTGGCTTGATAAATTGCTTAAATCCTTTGGCCCTGTAGAGTTTCATGTATAAGCACCGTATGTGAAAGTGCATATACAAATGTTTCAAGTAGGGCCTCGGAGGGCAGGGAATATCCAGGAAAAAAAGGTTGGGGAGAGACAAGAAGGGAAGGTTTTCTAGGAAAGAGCAGTGATTTTATAGGCTTTCTGTTAATTACTCAATCTACTCTCTCTAAATCCAGCTTAGGGACTAGGAGTTCTCTGTTCGTGGCCACTTCCAAACCCTCAATCTTTCAAAAAAATCTAATAGAGACTCAGGAAGTCTTCTCCAAAGCATTTTCCAACAACACTTTCTGCAGTACAAAAGAAGCTGGTAAAAGCAACTGAATTTTGGAGTCATTGAATACGAGTTAAACTTCCAGTTCAGCTGCATTCTAATTGTGTGATCTTGGGCAAGTCAATTAACCTCAGACCTCCAACTTCTCCACACACCAGAATGTTGTTGAGACTTCACAAGGCAGTGACTGTGGACCTCCGGGCACAGATCTTGGCATACAGCAAAGGCTCAATGTTCCTTTTGTTCTGAATTTCCTTCTTTCTTTCCTTCCTTCCATCCATTGGTCTTTCCTTCCTCCCTCCCTCCCTTCGGCTGGCTCCCCTGACCCTCCTGTGACTAAGTGGATTCCATTTTGAAGGCAGAATGGCTTATAGTTCATTTAAGGACACAGATATTTTGAGCTGTTTGTTTTCCAGCTTACACTCATGTTTTCCAATTCAGGTTACGTTTCCTGCTGGAAAACCGGGCCCTCACAAGAGCTTTTGGCAGCCACAGACTGATTTGGTTGAGAACCATCCCTTCCTTGGCAGGCAGTCGAGGAGAGCCACTCTGTGTGTGCGGGTGGCGATTCACACTCCCTCTCTGAGGCTGGACTGCTCGCCAAAGTCACTACCCACACAGCTCCATCTCCCTTGAGATGATGACATCCTTTTCCAGCTCAATGGTTACATGCTTCCTTGGAAGTGACATGCAGAGGTACTGGGATAGATAACGCTGAGCTTTGCTAATACCCTCTGTCAGAGCTGGGTATCAACTACTGTGTCTTTAAGACCATGCATAGGGATGAATGGGAGAAAGGCCCAGGCCATTAGTGCAATTCTGTGGAAATTGGTCCCAACCTACTGGGTGGGATGTTCCCTTGTTCCTAGGCCTGGCCTCTTATTACTCTCTGCTGGCTTTACTGGATTTACCTGAAATTTAGGTGGCCATACTTGCTGCTGCCTGTACTTGATGTCTTGTTGCCCACTCAATCTGTTTAGGTGGCCATCCCATTCAGAAGTTTATTAGTATTTTTATTTTGGCCTCTGCAGTTTTTAATTTTGCCTTCAATGTTCCCCTCTTGAGCCTAACTTAACATATCTCAAAACAAACATAGTAATTGCGCCTCTGTTTCTCCTGGGCTCCTTAGTTCAGGGAAGACCACTGTTAGCTCAGAGGGACAAGCTGGAGCCTGGGGGTCATCTCAGACTCTCCCATGTCTCTGTCTGTCCTCTCTCCTCTCAGTCACTTAGAACTATCTCCTAAATGTCTCTTGGATTCGTTCTTCCTATTCCCAATTACCCGATACAACTTTAATATAGATTATGTTATTTTTCATTTTGATTATTGCAAAAATACCATACTCCTTCTTTGGTACAACCTCTGATCTAATGTTAGGAAAACTCAAATATTATTGTATATCTCCTTCGCTTCAAACATGGTATCAGCCCTCCAACCATCAGCCACAGGATTATGTTGACATGTAGGGAATGAATTTATCCTCTTCCTCTCCGTCTCCGTCTCATTCTCCCTCTCTCTCTCCCTCTTCTTCTTTTGTGTTTAGCCTTCCGTAATTTTGGACCCCAGAAAACCCTGCACAGTGTCATGACTCCTATATCTTTTATCCTGTAATTTCTTCTACCTTAAAAGTCTTCCACCACATATTCTGCTTTGTTCATTTGTTAATTCATTCAATAAATTATTACCAGTTCTAAAACCTAGTGTAAGGAATTTTTCTGTGTAAAATGGAGTTTGAGAACACTGGACCTCACTAATCCCTAACGTTCCTTCTGTCTTGAAAAGCCACGGTTCTGTGAAATCATTCATTTTACATTCAGAGTCACCTGCCTTCACTCATCCTTGTTTTTTTTCCTCTGAATACAAGAAGAATATCTGCTTTTGAAACTGTGCTGTGAGCTGACAATGCCCTTTGAAAGAACTCAGAAATGGAAGACAAGTCCATAGCTGCACTATAAACACTACTTGTGGAAATAAGACTCAGAGCAGAAATGGGGGGGGAGTGAATGCCCCAATTCTAGTAAAAAGAGAATATGAGCTCAGAGATCTCATGGGACTTGACATTTCCATCGATCATGGCCAGCAGGCATGGAAGGGGAATGACTTGGTTTAATGCAAATCTTCGGGATCTAATTAGCCACTTGGAAATCATGAATAACAATCACCTTCTCCATTAAGACCCAAATCTGGTCACCAGTCATAATAACTACATATCTTATTGTCCATGCATTAGTGTTACAAGGTTCTTCTGGAACAATATTCTGGGATACACATCCGTGTGTGTGCACTTTCATGTATGCACACATTTGTTTATATGTCTCTTGTCCTTTAAAATATGCAATAAGGTTGACAGATAAATACAGGAATAAGTGCTATTACTCTTTGTCTCAATATATATAACACCCTATCTAAACCATGTCTTTAACCTTCCCATGAACATACAGTCATACCTGAGGGCGTTCAGACACTTAGGCCCTGCAGATTTCTGTGCCTTCTGTGCCTCCTTGGTCACTGCTGTCTTATGCTCCCCATGCCTTGCTCTGCTCCCATAGTTCCCAGGCTCCTGAAGTGTTATCTCCTGACACCAGCTTCACAACCCCTCTTGTCCTGATATGTGTTCAGGCTTCCCCTTTGTGGTCCTGGCACACTCACTCAGACTCAGTCACTGTTTGATTTAATTTGCTCCCAAATATTGTAGGAATTCCCTTTGTCCAATTTTTATCATTAAGTTCTCTGCTGGGGGAACCCACCCAGCAGTCACTTGCTGTGGGCCTTGCCATAGCCCAATGGAGTCATGTATTCAACTATTGTATCTTGGTTCTAAACTCATCCTTCTGCACTCAGATTTGTGATCCTGGGGCTGGGAGCCTGTATGCCTGTATGTCATTTCTGCTTTGCAGCCAAGCTTTATGCTAGGTTCTGTCAGTAGTGCTGCAGTCAGACTGCAAGGCGGAAGGGCTTCCTCCTTCCTTTCTGCTTACCAAGGGCTTCTGGTGGATCACCGTACGTTCTGTTCTTTAACTCGGAAGTAGCAGTGCATATCTGCAGCAGCTGAATCTGATTTTTCTATCATTTAAAGGACCAGCCTCAAAGCACCTTCCTCAGTGGCACAAATACACCCAAGCAAAGGGTACTCCCACCATCAGAGATCTGAACGTCTGTGCGGCCCTAGTCCATTCACAGGAACCTGTCCACACATCTAAATTTTTATTTCTGTCTTTTAATTTTTGTTCCCCCAGTTCCAGAGGTAGCAGCTCTTCCTATATGTGCAATCTCTGATACCGTAGTATGTCTCTTTGCCTTTTTAGATATCTAGTTATCAATTCTTTCACATATATTCCTTTCATTAAATTCTTTCTACTAAAGTAACTGATATAATTTCTTTCTGTGAGATAGTAGCCATAAAAGAGATGATTTGTGTAAGAATTCTCTTAAAACTCTAACACTGAACCCACACATTTTTTGCCAGCATAAGTCCTTCCCTCAAATGCTTAGGGGAGTTACAAACACTACTGCTGGATTCTAAAGGGTCGGGCAGGGCGCTTACCTATCACTTTGGCATCTAAAGAAGGAAGAACATTGTCCAGTCTATTTTAGGTCTCACTGGTTCCTGACAATGCCACCCAGAATCCAGGCATGGGTATTTCTGGAGACTGGGCTGGACACAGAAACTGTGGGCATAATGCTCACTAGGCAGTGTGTCCAGCTGCGTGGACAGTGGGTATCTGGTGTGCAAGTGAACTCAAGCTTTTCCATTCCCTTTCCTGGCACTGATAGTACATACCTATCTTTGCAGAATGGGAAAGAGAGCTTGTGTTCAGATATTTGTTTTTCTACTGTCTTAGTATATGGTTGGGTGGCACTTTTGTAAAGTTAGGCATGGCCATGGACTTTGATTTGCTCTATTTGTGGCTTGGTATTTGAAAGTTGTCTTTTGTACATAGCATATACTTGGGACTTGATTTTTATACAGTCTAACAAGTTCTGTCTTGTGTTTGAGGATTTACTCTGTTTATATTACTACTATTGTTATTACTGTACAAGATCTATTATGTTACTCTTTGTTCCAGCTATTGTTTCATTCTTCTATTTCACCTTTTTTGCCTTGTTTTGAGCTATACAGTTTTTAATTTTCAGTTTCACTTCAACTAATGACTATTTAACTATATCTCTTTTCATTTATTTAACTGATTATTCAGCATTTATCTTGTGATTACCATATGCACCTTTAACTTTTTACACAGTTTTTTACTGCTTCACCAGAAGTATAGGGAACTTGCAACAGTAAGGTTTCATGATATATTGTGTTATTATAAACATATTTTATGTACATATATAATATGTATCACAAACACACAGTGGTGGAAAAAGTTGGTTTACAGTTCATATGGAAAGTAATACAATAATTAATAATAATGATATAAGAATAAACTGTATTTCATGTGTCACAGCTGTAAACCTACTTTTGCCTACCCCTGGTATGTACATTTTAATACCACATTAATAAATAAATAAATTAATACCACATACATTAATACCACAACAAAATATTATAGTTGTTTTTGTTTAAAGTCATATATTTTTTCAGAAAATAAAAAAGGACATAAAAACCCTCCATCATATTTATGCAGTACTTACTATGTTTAGTGTTCCTCATTTATTTTGGTTGATCTATTCTAATTTCTATCTGGTATTCTTGCCCTTCAGCCAGAAGAACTTCTTTCAGAATATTTTGCACAGTAAATATCCTGGTTACAAATTCTCTGGATTTTTGTTTTTCTGAGCATGTCTTGGTTTTGTCTTTGTATTTTTAGAATAATTTTACTGACTATAAAAATCTTGGTTGTCAGTAGTATCCATGCATCATTTTAAAGATGTCATCCCATTGCCTCATGGCCTTCAGTATTTCTGATGAGAAGTCAGCAGTTTTGTAATACTATGATTCTGTACTTAATGTGTGCTTTTTGTCTAGCTGCTTTTTAAAAATAGCTTATTTTTATTGCATTTTTCCATCACCATTTATCCCCCTTATGTCCTCTTCCCACCTCCACCCACACCCCTTCCACTGAGATCACAGCACTGCTGCCCCTGTCCATGAGTCTTTTTTCTTTTTTGCTTAATTCTTCCATCCCCAACCCTTCCCGCCCCCCAGATCTGTCAGCCTGTTCTGTGTGAGTCTGTCTCTATTTTGCTTGTTAGTTCAGTATTATGTTCATTAGAAATCATACCGTATTTCTTTCTCTGACTTGCTTATTTTACTTAGCATAATATTCTCCAGGTCCATCCATACTGTAAAATTGTCTTCTTCTGTTTTTTATACTTGGATTCAAGCATTTGATATGATGTCATATGGTATTGCTTATAATTATTCTGTTTGAGATTCATGGGACTTCCTACATCTACACATTGAACTTTCTCAAATAATTTAGGAAAATGCTGACCATTGTACTTTCCTCTGTTCCATTATCTCTTTGACTTCTTTTTGGAACTCCAATTACAAATGTATAAGATTGCTTGATATTGCCACACGGGTCACTAAAGTTTTAAATTTTTATTCATTTTTTCTCTCTGTTCTTTAGTTTGGATAATTTCCATGTGTGTATATATATATATATTCATATTCTTGAGTTTACTATTTATTTCCATAGACATTTTTTAATATTCTGTTTCATGATTTCAATTCTAAAATTTGCTTTTTAAAACATAGTTGTTATTTGTTTGCTGATATTCCCCATTCTTAATTTACTATGACATATTTTCTTAGAAGTTCTTGAACATACTGCTTTTTCTGAATAGGTCATTACATTCTTGATACTTGTCTAGTAATTTCTTTATTATAGTGGATATTGTGGAAGATATATTGTAGAGATTTTATATTTTATCATCTTCTTTTGAAGAGTGTTGATATCTGTTTAATTAACTTGACTGAACCTGAACTGTAAACTGTGTCTTCCCTGGAAGGGAAGTAATTAACATCTATACTCAACTATTTCACCTTTCAGCTTCTATATTTTTTTCTTGGTGAGCAGTCAACCCATAGTTTTAAGAGAGCTTATTTACAGATTTTTGCACTCATTCCTTCTGTACCTCCCTCCTTTTCAGGAATCACCTTCACCAATGTACACACACACACACACACACACACACTTTTCAGTAGTTTGGCCAGCTCAGAACTCTATTCTTTGATACCTTAAGACTGCGAGACTGTAATTTTCTACCACTCTGAGCTACAGGGACTGGAACATGCACATGCACTCAAGTAAAAATCTACTAACTCACAATCACACCAGTGCACTTCCTGTCTTTTGTGGGTTGATCTCTCATCCAGTTTCTGCTGGCTTGTGGTGTTCTCCAATGCTCTAAAAATGTTTTGTATATATTTTATCATTACCTGTAGCAGGGTTAGCTTGGCAAAGCTACTTTGCCAATACAGGAAGCTGGGATTTTTTAAAATTTATTTTGACTTTTAATTTAAACAAACTCTTTGAGAAGTTAGCCAGAAATAAATATAATACATAAAGTTGTATTGTGCCTTCCGTTTATGAATATTTTGTATATATTTTCTATTTTTAGACATCAACATTATTTTTATTATTCCCTTTTACAAATGAGGAAGTCAAAATTCAGAGGCACTATCTTGTACAAGTTAATGTATCAAAGAAATATAAGAATTGTCTTTTGAACTCAGTTCTGTTGATTCTAAGACCTGTGTTTTTGTCACAACACCAAAGCTGTGTCCAAAGGGAATCTTTGCCTACAGCTGAGCCATGAGTAGATTTGTTGAAATGCTTGTCGGAAACTTGTGGCCGAAAGGAGACTGGAGAGGGCAAGTCTCTGATTGCTGGAATGCACCACTGAGCAAGTTCTGTCAATTGCCACTGATATTCAGCATATGGAATTGTCAGAATCTGCATATTTGTTCCTCTGCCATGAACTGATCCTCTAAAGACTGATGGACCAATGCCTGATTAATATAGTGTCCCCAAAGCATCACACTAGGGGTCTTATCTGCATGTTTAACTCAGAGAAGGCACAAATGTGGGATGGGTCTGGCAGGGGATGAAGACCCTTGAGGAAACTGTCCTGGCTACAGAGATTGGCTCTGGAAGTACAGCCAAGCAGGTAGGCAGAGAGCCCAGAGAGTTTGGCAATTTCAACATGTACCAGGGCCTGGTTGAGCACAGTAGTGTGGCGTATGAGGATAAGAGACACTTGGGGGTCCCATGATCCAAATGTCAGGAAAGTGGGCTCTCACCAGAAAAGACCTCAGAAAGAGCCAGGCCTTTCCATAAAGATCCCACTGACAGCCTTGGGTGGCCTGGAATGTCTGGCAGTGTCAGATGTGGGGCTCCCACTCAACTCATTGCTCAATGCCAGGCTCTAAGCCAGGTATATACTTTTAAAAAATTTGATTAAGCAGAAACACATCCCCGATGACTGAGCCAGTTCAGGAAAGGGCCCTGCATGGAAGAGATACTTGGGGGTCTCCCCAGGGCCTGGGATAACCATATGGCAGATAATATTGGAACTTTATCACAAACACATAAAAAGTGTGCCAAAGTTTCTATACTAGTCATTCAATGACCACAGGCCACTAAGCCAAGGTATATGTCCACTTTGATAATTCTCTTACTTTCTGGCTTCCTTGCTTGCCCATGTCCCAAGAATTGATTTTCTGGTCTTTCTGGATTACTGACAGCTGGAGAAAGCATGAGCCACTATTCTGCCTGACAGGCACTGTCTGTGCAGAGCTGGATCCCAGCTCTCAGAGGCTGCCAATCTGACTTGGAGGGGACTTGATGAATTCACCATCCAGAGTGTGCCACTAGTGAGCCTGTTCCTGGAGACTGGAGTTTGCTCCAGAACAGCAATTCTGACAAATTGACAGAGCAATGGGAGTTCATTAGACTGCCAAGTGCCTCTGCAGGCAAACAGTGGGACACTAGGCCCATTCACCACCTTTCCGAAGAAGTCTGGGTGTAACATCACTGTCCAGACTGACCCACTGGGACGCATTTGTTACATCATTCTGCACAGATAGCCAGATGCACTGGAAGCTGGATGCTGGAACTCCTGTGAGTGGCTCATCATTGGATGTCCATTTGTTCCCACAGTCTTTTCTGCATGCACTCGTGGAAAGGCCCAGAGGGCCTTTACACCATGTATTTTGTGTGCTAAACTCATTCTTGATTTCATTTTTTTTCTGTTACTATTAAAACTTTCATGCTCTCTTTCTTCCACTTTTCTCATCTACTTATTTTAAATTCAGTCTTATCTACTTTTACACTGAGTGTGTTTAGGTAATCCACCTTAAATTCTTTCTTGAAAAAAGAAGGCATAAATAAATAGGCAAATAAACAAAGAGAATCTCCTCGTGAAATAGACTGAGTCCCACACAATGATAAGAATTTTTCTCCATAGCTCTCAGTAGCAGAGAAAACTACTGGAAAATTGTAAGCATAGGTTGATCTTCTTGAGTTCCTACTGTGGTTCATTCGGGAGGATGGGTGTTGCAGTGATGTGCTGGAGCTGGTTTGCTCCAGCTCATGAGGAAGGAGCTTGTTAAATGTTTTGTTTTGTCTTCTCCATCACCATTCATCTCCCCCATACCCTCTCTCACCTCTATCCACCCTCACCCTACCTACAAATTGCCACACTATTGTTCATGTCCATGAGTTCTTTCTCTTTTTTCCTTTTTTGCTCAATCCCTCTGCCACCCTCAAACCCTCCTCTGAGCTTGTTAAGTTTTAAGAAATGTTAAAAGTTGTTTGATGGCACTTTGGTACCTTAAAATTTGCCATGTTAGGAGTTATTTATGCAATGGAAGTTGTCAAAAGTTACAAATTAAAGCCTGATTTATTTATTTGTTTGTTTGTTTATCAGCACACCACTGGGAAAAATTTGGACTTACTGTAGTAATAACATTATCTTTTGAGACTTAAATTATAGATTAAAATATTGTACTTCAGAATAGCAAACAATAAGATGCTGGCCAGTGAGACTGAGTGAAGGTTAGAGCATGAAACTGTAGTGAGCTGCTTAATTATCTTGTGTACAAATGTGGTCTTATCTTGTTTATGTGTCAGATTAGAAACAGCTGAAGCATCCACATGATCGAGATACCCACTGTCTTTCTGGGGTGGGGGGTGGGTGTCCTCCCCACTTCTTTCTCTGGGTTTTCCAAGTGGCCCAGAGCTTACTCAGTCCAGAAAGAACCTTGTTGCTTCCACGTGCCTTGTGGAGAGAGATGTGGGGAATACAACCAGCTCTCCATAAGGACTTGGTATCAAGGGTAGCTTCAGTGCATGCCATGCATGATGCTGCACAACAGAAGCTACTGAGTGGTTTGTCTGCTGTTAAAATGACCTTGCTGCTGTTCTAGCATGTGTGTGTGTGAATGTGCATGCATGTGTGTGCACACATAGAATTATCTCTGCAGTGTTGTTCTGAGCTGTGGTCACCATGTGTCACATGAGCCCTGAGCTCCTGATGGTTCCTTTAGGTACTGGGAGGGGAATTATTTCATTTCCTTAGTATTAAGCTTAGAGAAGGGAGCTTTATGTTACATGTGACCTGAATGGCCAATAGTCAGCTCTTTAGATTCACTTACATGACAAGTTTTCCAGGAGCCCTTTCTCCCCCAGGAGGTCTCGGCAGGATCAGTTGTTGGGATCTGGCTCACTCAAGACCATGCCCATTTCCTCCTGAAGAATGAGTGACACATTTTTCCAGTGACAGCTTTTCCAAAGCAGCTATGTTCATTGGAACAGAGTGATGGTCAGCCACGGCAGTGGAGGTGAAGGAGTCACAGAGGTGGATGTGGGCAGTGCTGTTGGAGTATTCCCAGGAAAGTGGACGCTGGACTTGGAGGCTTTGTGTACATTCCAGGAGGGCAGGAGCTGCTTATCCTATTGATAAGAGTTTCCCAATAAAGGATCATTGGCAGATTGTCAAGGCCATCTCTAATGTCGTGGATTCTCTTCAACATTTAAACACAAAAGCTGCTCTGATTCTGGCCTTTGCCAATTGCCCTCTGATTGTGACTAGGCTTCTGTGTTGGTCTTCTGTAGGGAGAAACTGTCGGTCTTGCTGACAAGAGTATTCTCATCCTCTATCAGTTCCATTTCTCATCAGAATTGTAAATGGATGTTATGAGTTACCCTTCCAAATCTTGCTGGTTGAGAAGCTGTGAATCCACTTCCCAGAGTTTAATCAGCTCAGGGTCCTTGACACAAGTGGGTTTTTCCACCAACCTGGCCACAAATAGGCCCTGGAATGTGGGGCAGCCTCCAAGATTCTGCTGTGCTGTGAGACTACTCTGAGTTCATCCAGCCTTGCCCTGGTTATAGCCCAGGGTAAATGTGGCTGTCTCAGCTAGGGTCCAGAGAGGAAGGAAGTCACTGTATATATTAAAAACAGAGGGAAATTAATGCAGAGAACTGCTTACATAGGCAAAAAAAAGCTGCAAAACCAAACTGAGGGCCACAAAGTAACCTACCTTCCAACAACAAAAGTTTCTTCCATCTGTAACCTGGAGTAACAAAGGGACACCAGGGACTAGGGTTACCGGGTGGGAGCTGGATCCCTGGAAGGGATATCACTGGTTCCAGAGACTTTTCCCTGTGCAGAGAGAAACACCCTGCCTTGTTTGGTATTCATGCTCTTTTATTTACTGCCAGTGTCTCCCATTGGCTGAGTGCAGCTGAAGTCAGCTCTGACATGTGCTGGAGAAATGCAAACTTCAGGGTCGGCTGCTACCACCACCTTAGTATAGGGATCAGAGCAGGTAAAGGTCAAGGGTCAGGTCCTGCTGGTCCACTTTGCCCTCTCTCTTCAGAGATTGCTGTGGGATGTATACATTCTAGATTAAATCAGTGTTACTTTGAACAATCCTTGAGAGATTAAGGGAACTCCTGATGAGATAACAAGAAGTCTGGGTAAGAGCCAAGGATTACAGAACAAGAAAGCACTGACCCTCCACTCTTAGGTCAATGGCTGGGAGATTTTGCATCTGAGACCTTTTGGGTTATTAGGAGCAACTTGGAGAACGTGGACTAATCTTACCCCTACCATCTTCCCCCTGAGCTTTAATATGCTGTTCCCCAGCAGGATTATTGCAGTTTTAAACTTCTAATGGAAATCTTACTTTTAACATTCTTTTTAAAGTAACAATAATAGCATTCCTTTCCATTTTAACACACTTAAATGGTAGAGGAGCTGATTAGCATGTACTACATGGAGTTTCTCTAAACCTTACAAAAAACACTATGGAGTAGATGCTAATATCCTTAATTTATAAATGATGATCTGAGACACAGGAGAAATCCTGAGTTCAAAGTCATGGGGTAATTATTATATGTTTGTGCATTTGTGCCCTGTGTTATTCCACAAGAGGATTTAAGGGGGTTCACAAGACCAGTAAGAGATGGAATTGAAATTCAAACAAAGGTCGGTGCTCCTGTGACAACAATGAGATGCTTTTCCTGCCCCATGATATCTGAATTCTAAGTCACATAAATCCTAAAGGGTGAAGACTCCTGCCTTATTCTCCTTTGTCACATGGCTGACTGACTGTTTACTGAATAAGTTTGAGGCCTTTATTTCAGGGGTAGAACCACAGGTCCTACAGCCAAAAACTTAAAAAAAAAAAAAAAACAGCTGATCTCTTGGAAATTAAATAATTCTCCTACCTTCACTTTGGGAACTGAGGCCTACAAAGGTTAAGAGACACCTCCAAGATGACATGTGGTACCATCACTAGTGTGGGATTATTTTCTAGTTGCAAGTTGAACAGAATTCTCGGTTTGCCTCTACCCAGGTCAATGCATATTGTTTTGGGACCCAAATTTTCTGTTGTTGTACTGGCCAATCTGGTTTTGACTCATGAAGTAAGCATGGAAAGCAAGATGGAAATTATTTCATGCAAAGCACCCACATTGCCCTCGAGCTGGATTGAGTTGATGCTGAGGTGGTGCACATCCTTAGTTCATTTCCCTCCAGCCACACCAGCCTCCTCACTTCATTGAGAAAACACTTCTATTTTTGTTCTTTGCTAGAAGGGTCTGCTCCAAGATATCTGCGTGGTTCTCTTCTTTGCTTCTTTCAGGTCTGTGCACAAATACCACCTTCTTCAAGAGGCCTTCCCCAAAGTGCCATTGAAATAGTCCCCTATCCACACCTGTAACTCTGTAGGCTTCTTTCCCTGCTCTAGCTCTCTGCAGAGACCATATCAACCTCTAGCACATTATATACTTATTTGCTTATTGCCTGTCTCTACCCATTAGACTATGGGTCCCGAAGGGAGGATTAGGGTATCTCCTGAATAAATACAATAGTACCTGCAACACAGCAGACACTCAAAATGAATGAATGAATGAATGCCTTCTCTTCTTTCCCTGAGCTTCATCACTTCTTGCCTAAACTGTTCTAATAACTTCCTGACTGATTTCCCTGACTTGCTCACTCTAATTTTTCCTTTATACAACTGCCACAATGATCATTCCTAAATGCAAATCTGATCATGCCACTCCCTTTAAAAATATCAGTGGCTCCCTATTGCCTTTTATGGCCTGCCTACCTAGTCTCATCTCCTACTTTTTCCTTTGTGGACTTAAAAAATAAGATTAAACTTTTACCCTTCCACAGTGTGATTCCTCCTGTATTAGTTTTCCCCTTGCTGCTGTGACAATTTACTACCACCTTAGTAGCTGAAAGCAGTACATTTATTATCCTTCAGCTGTGAGGGTCAGGAGTCTGACACAGGTCTCCCTGGGCTAAGATCAAGGTGTTGGCAGGGCTGTATTCCCTTCTAGAAGCTCTGGGAGAGAATCTATTTCCTTGCCTTTTACAGTTTCTAGAAGCGGCCCTCATTCCTTGACTTACAGCCACCTCTCTTCATCTTCAAAGCCATAAATGTAGCATCTCTCTGACCTTGCTTCTGACATCACAACTCCTTCTCTCTCTCCTACTACCTCCCTCTTCGACCTTTAAGGATCCTTATTTGGGCCACCCATATAACCCAGGATCATCTCCCTGTTTTAAAGTTGCATGAATAGCAACTTTGATTCTGTCATGAACCTTAATTCCTCCTTGCCATATAACCAAACATATTCATAGGTTCTGGGACATTAACAGGACATGGGCATCTTTGGGTGGGAGAATTTGCCAGATTCCTTTTCCTTTTATTTTTATGTGTCTATAGCCTGTCCATTCATTTTATCTATCCTTTAAGATTCATTCTTCAGTTCAAAGTAACCTGACCCTTCATTTTACCCAAACTTTTATACAACACTTTTCCCCCCAAACTTCTGTTAAGGCCAGTAATCCTTTTCATCTTGTATTATATTATACATTTTTCCATACATGTCTATTGCTCAAGTCAGAGTGTTAGTGCCTGGATGGCAGTAGCTGGGCACAATTCATCTCTGTAAGCAGGAGACTTCTATGTGCATGTAATGTTTAATATGCATCTGTTGCTGAAGAATGAATTAGAGGAAAACTAAGTAAGAAAAGAAAAAAGAATAGAAAATTTCAAGATATATAAAAGAAATGAAAAAAGAAGAAGGGTAAGGAAAGGAGAATTTTTGTAGATAATATACTTTCTCTATAGACAGGAAAAGGAGATGATGCCTGAATCTTCAAGCTACCCTGTGTATATTCTGTAGTTGTTTCTTGGGTGGTCTAATCTGCTTTGATTTAATCACTCATGTGTCTTTTTGTGTGTATCTCAGATGTTGTTGAAGTGGTCTGGGCAAAGGCCTGGAATAACTGAGGCATTCAAAGGTGTTCCCAAACTCCAGCTCCTCCTGCATTTACTGCCTCATAAATGGTACCACCAACTGGAAGGCCAACAACTGGAAACCTTGGGTCCTCCATATCTAAAAGATCCAACTAAAAGGCTTTACCCAACGCTTTCTCAAGTTTCCAAGATCTAAATATGTTAAACATCCTGAAATAAATTATAAGAAATTATAAGAAGACATCTGTCAAAGAATACAGGTTCAGAATCAGTTTCAAACCTAAGTCTTTACTATGACTCTGGGCAAGTTACTTACCATTTCTGAAATCTCAGATATGCCTTCTATAACAGAGAACATATACCATTGACCTCACAGTGTTGTCAGGAGGGTCAAAGGAAATTATATATATAAAGTGTCTACCTTAGTACCCTATAATAAGTGTTCAGAAAGGGTTTCTTTTTTTAGTTTCTGCCCACAAATAAGGACATGTTACCATTGATGACACACTGCTCAGACCTGACAATAGAGTGAAATTGGGTCTCAGAATTGTCTACATTCTGGGGTGGCATTGATTCTCTGCAGTAATCCCAACCTCCAGGTTAGAAAGGTACCAACACCCTCCAGGCTCTAATGCATGGGCTCATGGATCAAAAGCAATACCTGAGAGGGCAGGGGCAGCTATGGCTCAAAAGTACTATCACACCTGGCTAATGACTGGCTGAAGGCAGGACTTGGAACTTAACCAGCTGAGTAAGGTAAACAGATCAGCACAAAGGCAGATAAAGCACAAGTTTCCTTAGCTGGTGACCAGCTCCTGCATCTTATCAAACTTAAGTCCCAGCCATCCTTTTGATGGCTGTCAGTGTCATTTCTCTCCCAACTGTAAGTTAAGAATCAAACCCAAGCTAACAATTACTGTATTAACCAATTGATAACTACCCTTGACTTTGAAGTGTCAGGCACCATGGAAACATAGGATTTTATTTGAACTGATCTCACACTGGGTGTGCTCAGCCATGAAAAGCCTTATTTATTATCATGATGGAAGCTGGATATGGGTGTGCAGTTAGGGAAGAGAAGACAGCCATCATACCCTGATGCCTTTTTAAAGGCCTGCCTCATTTATACTAACTGAAGCCGAGGCCAGGAATGGAGAAATTATCGAGCCCCTGACTTGAAAAAGTGAGGAACTGTCAAATGTAGAGTCTGGCAACAGAACACATTTGAAAAAAAGAGATTTTATAAAGGTTTATGATGAATTGCAGCAACTCAAAGCTTCCCTTAATAGGGAAATGTATTACTCGGGGCTGGCTATGACTTGTGGGCAATCACTTCCTCCTGCTTCTTTTACACCTTTGGGGCAATAGCTCTTCACATTCTCTGCTAGCATCACTTGTTTAGATTTTGGACATGGCAGCATATGGGTATATTCTGACCAAAAGTCATGGGCTTGCAGTTCTAGAACACTGAAAAAGTCTATAGCCACAGAAAGCCCATTGATCTGCAAGAAGAAATAATAGCCCTTGAGAACCAGGAGTAAAAAGCTGATCTACACTTCACTGTTTTGGACATACTTACTTTCTCCCATCCTACATTGCTAAATCTCCCCTTTGCACAAGGCTTTTTACTTGCAAATTTGCTAGCTAATGAGCATTTGCATTAGAAACATAAGCACTAGCTGAATTCTTGGTGATATAAGTGTAATGACTGGTAAGAGTTTTAAAGTATAAGTAGGAATTGGTTAAGTTATGGGGGTGAAGGTATTATAGGCAGATGATACTACAGGTATTAAGGTATAGGCTATCCTCAATTCTTTCCAACTCCCATCTCTCCAAAAAAACTGTTGTGGACCATGGACAGTGTGGCTCAGTAGATTGAGTACTGGCCTGTAAATCAAAAAGTCACTGGTTCAATTACCAGTCAGGGCACATACCTGTGTTGTGGGCCAGGTACCTCACTAAAGGCATGTGAGAGGAAGCTGTTCGATGTTTCTCTCCTTCCCTTTCTCCCTCCCTTCCCCTCACTCTATAAATACACAAATAAACAAACAAATAAATAAATAAATAAATTCTTTAAAAAAACTGTAGGGGGAATTGTAAGAAGTTCAGAGTGTCTGGTATTTAAGGTGTATGGAAAGGGATCCGTGGGAGATGTAGTAGGAAAGTCAAAAAGGGCCTTGGTACCAAGTTATGGATGCATTGCTCTCTCAAAAAGGAGACATGGAAGCTTTCATGTACTTTCATTATCATATGTCTCTTTCAAGGAGTAAAGTCTGGTCACAGCGTTTCGGCTAGGGTAAAGTGCCTAGTGGTGGCTAAGTCAGTCAGCATCAGGCTGCCAAAATTGCAATCCAGACTAGGGACTGGGGCCATGTCCAATTTTTGTGTTATAGGCAGAAGACTGGAGTGGTAGGTTGATTACTAACCCAGGGACTCAAATATAGAGTCCAAAGCAGAAACCTGAGTTTCTGCCCTCAGGCATGAGACAAGGGTGAGTTAACCAACATGGTGTCTGTGTCTCCAGTCCAATGGTCACTGGTCATCGACTCTTTGTATCCTTCATGACTATGGTGAAATATACGAGTGGACAACCCAGATCTAAAAAACTATAATCTGTCATAAATTATGGCAAGTGCTTAAAAAGAGGATTAAACAGAAATTCTAAGAACTGCGAATGGAGTGAGTACATCTTACTGGCAGATTTGGAAATGATGCACAGAGACTATGGCACCTGAATCTTTATCTGGATTTGAAAGGTTAATGAAGGAGGGGAAAGAAGAGTCAGGCCAAAGCCAGCAATGGGATTGGGTCAGGAGCCCACAGTGAGGTCAATGCAGTCCAGGTAGGCCACTGATAGGGAAAATTACGAAAGAATAATCTGACTGTTCTAGTGATTTTGACTCCTCAAGTCAGTGAGCTTTTACATAATCTTGGAAGAACTCATTCAATATATCCTAAACATTTACTAAGCTATGAACATTCTATTAGTTGCTGAGGACATAGAGATTAATAATAACAATCATAACAACAATAGCAAACATTTATGTAGTAATTTCTATATGCCAGATGCTGTTCTAAGATTTTTACATATAATATCAACTAGAAAGACTAATGCATAAATCTAATTATATTATAATAAAGTTAATTAAAATTAACCAGCCCCATTCCAAAGTAAAAATGAAATAAAGGCATTTTCAGATAAACAAAAGCTGAGAGGATTTGTTGCCAATAGGCTTGTTCAAAAAGAAATGCTTAGGGAGCTTCTTCAGACTGAAGATAAATGACAACAGGTGAAACCTTGGGTCTACAGGAGGGCGTGAACATCAGAATCGCTGAATTTGTGGGTAAATATAAGGGATTATCTTTTTTCCCCTTCCTGGATGGCTGGATTGTATGGCTCTTCAATCCTCCTAAGTGGGAAAAAGAAACAGTGTGCTGGAAATCCAGATTGTCTACAGAAAAACAGCATGTGCATGTCATGTGTCTTTGTTTCACATACAGTTTTCCAGTGGAGAGCTTCCCCATGGAAAACTAAAAAAGATTTGATACAGTTAAATCTGCAAAGATTCTTGGGGATTTTCTTTGATAGCATTCGGGAGCTCCAGTTCATTTATGACTAGAAAGTCTAAATGGCAATGTGCCAGTTTCACCTGCTTAAAACTCCCTTGTCAAACAGCAAAATCAAGTGGTGAAAGGACTAGAATGCAGTCTGGAAATTCATTGCAATTGGAAGGCTCAGGACCTGTGTAAGTTCTATCTAACCACACAGATGTGCTGAGACCCGGTGTGTAACTTAATAACAGTACCTGATTACACCATTAAGTTAAGGGCCAGTTCAAGGGTGCTCATGATATTGGGAAGTAACATCAGCTTACAAGACCCCTTTGAATATTAGAAGATCCTACCTGCGAAGTCTTGGAATGACTGTAGTAAGTTGCTCATTATCAAATGAACTTCAGGTACAATTATTGGATCAGAATATTTTGAATGGTTTATAGATACTGTATCATAATTTGGGGCTTATCTTAGGTCAGATTCCATAAGAAGCAGAGCCTAAGTCAGGAATTTGAGTACCCAATATTTATTTTGTTCAGTGTTTGCATGTACATATTTTTTTATTTTAAAACTGCCTGTATCTTTGTATAAGTAGCTTTTTACTTATGTCTTGCTTTTTAAAAATATAATCTGACAACCTCTGCCTTTTAGTTAAAATGTTTCGCCCATTTATAGTTAATGAAATTACTGAATTGTTTATGTTTGGGCCTATCATTTGTAATTTGTTTTCTCTTTGCTTTATCTGTTTTGTAGTTCATTTTTTCCTCTTCTTTCCCAGCCTCATTTTGGTTGATTGTATTTTTCCAACATACCATTTCAATTCTTCTAATACCTTTTTAGCCATATCTCTTTGTACCATGTTTTCAGTGGCAACTCAAGGGTTTTCATTATGTATACTTAACTCACCACAGTGTACTTAAAGTTAATGTAGTTTCACTCACATAAAATATAAAAACCATTTAAAATAATTTTATTTATGACTACATGGCTGTGCTATTTGTTCACTTATTCCATCTAGGCATGTTAAAGGCTTCATGATGTAATGTCAGGGAACATGTATAAAGGACTCATGAGCAAAGACAACAGGGGGGATGATTGAAAGTGAAAGTTGGGTGTTGGCTAGGATAGGGCAGGGTAATTGGGGTGGGAAGGAATGGGGACAATAGCATTTGAACAACAATAAAAAAATTGTCCTAAATAATTAGTGATATTTTATGGAAATTAAGAGAAGAAAAAAGTATAATCTTTTCTATTTAGTCACATATTTAGCATTTCTGATGTTCTCCATTTCTTTCTCTACACTCAAATTTTCATCTGATGTCATTTACCTTAAGTCTGGGGAAGTTCTTTTAGTTTTCTTTTAGTAAAATTCTCTAGGTAACATAATCTCTTCATTTTTGCTTATTTAAAACTGTCTTTATTTCACCTGTTTTTCTTCAAACGTATTAGCTTAAAAAAATAAACCAAACCAACAACTCTACTGAAGTACAATTTACTTACAAGAATTCACCTGTCTTTAGAATGAGAAAAAGGGCCACAGTGAAAAAGAGCAAACGTAGTGGTGAAACTTTAGATCAGGATGAACACAAAGATGTCTGCTTTTACTTTTATTCAACATGATACTGGAGGTCCCAGTCAATTTAATGAGATGAGAGAAATAAAAAATATGCAGACTTAAAAGGAAGGCATAAAATGGTCTTTATTTGCAAATGATATAATTCTTAGATAGAAAATTCTAAAACATCTCCAAAATCTGAAGATGAATGTTGTGAGGGACAGAGCATGAAACATGGACGCAGGGAAAGCCTATAATAGAATGTGTTATTGTTTTGGCCACCACTATAAGTGGCTAATAGCTTGATGCTGCAGATTCTTCTGGGAAGTCTTACTGAATATGCCAAGAACCATCTACTCAGGGGAAGAGAAGGGAGGAACGTTTATCCATTATTCCCATTCCCATTGACTGAGGACTACCCAAAGGTGGGTTAAGTCTCCCATACTTCTGGTTTATGCCAAGTTGGTTCCCATGAATCTTAGAACACTGCAGGGCAGGAAGTGACAGGCAGGGTGCTGTCAGGTTACACGTGGGGGAAGCTGGTTGAAACCTTTGTTGAAACTGGTTGATAAGGCAATTACTAGAAATAGAGGTTAGTCACAGGGGATCTGATGTGCTGCAGGGGAGGTATAATAGAGTACATTTGCTTAATCTTAGCAAATTATTGAGGGCAGATGGGAGCAGCCACTGGCTAAGAGGTTCCCTTAGTAAAAACCTATTAAGTCAGACAGGCCATAAGAACCCAGGCAATGGGAACACCTAAATCAAAATGACTTTCTCCTTCCATCCCTTACTCAAGTCGGAGAGTCATGGATCAAGGAAAACAACCTCACCAACCCAGGACCACCTCCCTGAGATGAGAGCAACAGAGTTAACCTACATGACTAGGCATGGCCCATGTGCACAAATTCTGGAGGCTTTATGAGAAATCAAGTACTTCCAGTAGGTCAATGGAGAATTGTCAGATGGGAAATTTAGATGTTATAGATTGTGATCCTTGGTCTACTAGGCAATTGAAAATACACTTCATTCTATTATAAAAATAATACATGTTGTTACAGACAATTCCAAATATGCAAACAAGTAAAAAGAAAAAAACTTCAACCATAATTCATCAGCTGGACATTAAAGTTGAATGTTGAAAGATTTATTTTTTAAAACAGAGAGGAGAAGAAAGAACATTTTGAAAAGAAAAAGGTGTGGAGTTATAAGAGAATATGACACATTAAGGAAATTGGCTATTTAATGGAATGTACAGTATATGGAGGAGAGAGAAAGGCAGATGCTAAGTTACAAAAAAAAGGGAGTTGGGACCAGATTCATTATGGCCTTGATTTCATGCTGAGTTATTTGAAATTTATCTCATAAATTATGGGCAATTACTGAAGGTCTTTGAGCAGGGGCTACTGATGGATACCAATCCCACCCTTTAAGATGGAAACAAGCAAAAAACCTCCCCACAGGTGACTGAATAAAAGTCAGCCTCGTCCAAGCACACTTGTCCCAGATGCCCCTCTAGAACCACTTGATTATGCGTTTGTCTTACTCATTGCTTTCTCTCCTCACATCCATCTTCCTGAATTCTCTCCAGAACTTTGTAGCACTTTAATTTTTAAATACATTTGGATGCCCTGTCCTTACTCAATGATTTCAGTTTACTGCTTAGCTATCAGTTGCTAGACTTCAACATCATTTGCATGTTGAAATAACAAAAACTTGCTCCCCAAGCCTCATGGCTCTATAATCCTCCCAAGTTTCTTTATATCTATAGCAATCCCAGATGGCAAACAGTGATGGTGTGAGGAAGGGCTCTAGAATGGCAGAGCTGAATAATTGTGACAGACCATATGACCGTCAAAGCCTGAAATATTTACTGTTTGACCTTTTACAGAAAACATTTGCTTATATCTGCTCTAGGTTAAAATAAACTAATGATTATCAGGAAGTTAATGAAAACAGCTAATTACAGGCACATTCTTAAAATGTTTTAAAATTTTAAGTAAAGAAAAAAAACTGCCACAAATATGCAAAATTTAAGGGCATCCAAAAAAATAAATAAATAAGGTCCAGGCTGTCCCAATGTTTTGTCTTGTAACAACAGAGAAACATCTGTATAGTGTGGGAAGGAAACTCTGTGGCCTCGTCAAGTTATGACACTTATACAGAAGCTGTAGAGAGACTCTATCAAATAGCAAGGATACAGAAAATAGTTTTCTCCATTATCTTTCTTAGAAAGTTACTTGGAGATATATTTCAGATATCTGAGATGAATAAAAAAGGATATTATTAAAAGAGAATTCATAGAATAAATGGACTTGTGGCTTAAACTAAAACATTTTAAATATAAAATTATATCTAATTCATAACTAGACATGTATGGGAAAGAAAAGCTCTAATATAAACATCTTAAATGATTCTTAAAAGAGAAAATACACAGAGTGACAATAATAATATAATGCTAATAATTTGATAATAGCCTAGGACAAAAATTTTATAAATCCTACCAAAAATAGGATTTGATAAGTTAGAAAATGTCATATTATGCTGATTTCCTAATCACATACAGAGTACATATGTTTGCATGTGGATGTGGTGTGTATTGTATTCTTAATGCTGAAAATTAGAGCAATATCAGTAAAATACATTTTTATGAAACTTAAAAATAACCACTGGCATAACTTAACTGAATGTTCATTTTCCCCAAGCAATAGAGGGGAAAGAAAAAAACCAAATAGACTATGTATTTAAAAAAAGGTCGTGGGAGAGATTATTCTGTTGCCCCTTCACTGCAACAATACAAGAAAGACTGAGGAATTTGGGTGCACGTGTTCAAACAAGTAAACCATAACCTGAATGGATGTGGTAATACATATGATTTCATGGAAAGATGGCAAAGTGTGGTTAAGAGACATTGAATCTTATATGCATTCATTCAATTTACAAATATTTATTAAACATCTTACTATGTACCAGACACTATTCTAGGAATGAGGGATAGAGAATAAGACAAATAATATTTCAACTCTTATGTAACTCACATCTTATTTGGGGAGGAGGAAAAACAAAAAACAACTAGAAATGAATGGACAAGATCATTTGAGATATTATTTACTTTTTCAAAGGCAATTAATTGATAGTGATGATGAGCACTTTGCATGGAGTGTGTTCAGTGATCAGAGACCTCTCTGAAGAGATTCTTGATCCTCTTAAGATTTGAACCCAACTCTGAAGGATCCAACAGTGCAAATATCTGGGGGCAGAGCCTTTCAGGTAAGAGAAGACATAGTGCCAAAGCTCCAGGTAGAACAATTAGCACTCTGTATTTGAGGAACAGAAAGAAGGTATTTGTGCTGTAGTGTAGTGACCTGAAGGGAGTGCGGTTCTGGGTGAGGTTGAAGAGATTCTGTAGAGCCTTACTGATTACTGTGATAAGGTTGGATTTAAAGTTCAATGGTAACTCCTTAGGGGCATTCACCTCTGCAGTGAAATGATCAGATCGTTCATAGTGGGGAAATGTCACTCTGGCTATTGTGCGGAGAAAGGATGCAGGGGACAAAGTTGAATGTATGGAGGTCAATTAGGAGCTTACTGCAGTGGTACAAGTGAGAGACAGTGGAAGCTTCAGTCAAGACTGTAGCAGTTGGGATAAAAAAAAGAGATTTGTGGTATATTTTGAAGATAGAGGAGTATAAATTTACTTATAGATTGGCTGTTGTGTAGGGTGTCAAATAGAAGAATCAAGATATCTCTAGGATTCAGTCTTGAGCAATTGGGTAAAGAAGCATGTTTTGTAGAGGGAAGCAAGAATGTTGTTTATGCCATGTTAATATAAATTTAAAAAGCCCATTCAAGACCTAAATTGACATGTCAAGTATTTATTTTTACTGTATTTATGATGGTAGCTGTCACATGGTAAGCTTTTGATGCCTGCTACTTATTTTATAGTTAGAATGTTTTTGCAAGTTACAAAATCTCAACTTGTTTAAAGAATAAGAATAATGTATAATTGGTATAATAAGAAAACACTGGGCATGATGGCTTTAACATTAGTTAATTTAGTGGTTCAAAAAATCAAGAACCTGGTTCTTTTCTCTTTCTTCCCCTTCTTTTCCTTTTCCTCTTCCTCCTCTCCCACCCCTCCTGGTTCTTCTTTTTGCTGTACTCCTTTCAATACATCAGCATAGTCCTTCTGATTATGACAGCTAAATGATAACATATAGTGGAGAAAGAACTGTTTTTACTCATCCATCCCTTTTTTACTTTATGAGCTTTTTATTTTGAAAAATTTTAAGCATATAGAGAAACAGAATAGTCTATTGGGCCAAACCATTGGAAGTGAAGTGCACATATAATGACACTTTGTTCTAAATACCTCGGCATGCATCTCCTAAGGATAAGGATAATATCCTGTATAAGAACAGTACACTTACCAGACTTGAGAATAAAAATAATTCCATAATATTATTTCAAATTTAAGCTTATTCAAATCTCCAATAGCCCCTAAATATTCTACACATTTTTAAATCTAGAATCCAGTCATTATATGCCTATTGTATTTGTTTATGAGTCTTTAATCATTTAATCTAAAATAGTTCCCTTTTTATTTTTTATAGTAATGTTTTGAAGAATTCAGACTTTATAAAATGTATTACAGTCTATATTTATCTGATTGTTTCCTTATGGCATTATCTAATTGTTTTCTCTATTCACTGTATATCCAGATATGAGGGCTAGTGCCTTACGTAGATTTAGGTAATTTTTGGCAAGATAACTTCATGGGTGATTCTATGTACTGCATCTTGCAGCATACCAAGCACAATGTCAGGATATACTACTATTGATGGTATTAAGCTTGATCACCTGGTTAAGGTAATGATCATCATGTCTCTCTATTACAAAGTTATATATTTCCTTCAGAGTTCAGCAGCTAATCTGGGGAAAGGAGATGATATTTGCCATTATGTTCTTCCTCACCTAATGATTTCAGTATCCATCGATGATACTTACTTCAATTGATTATAAGGGTATAAAATAGCAATATCTAATTTTATCATCCCTTTTGTATTTATTAATTTGCATTTTTCTGTAAGTAAAACATTCCTTTTATTTAAATGTTACTATGGCCTTACACATTTATTTTTAATTCAATATGTTATGATCAGTTAGTGATTACTTTTTTTGATGTTTAAATTGTCCTAAATTTTGTTAGCTGGAACTCCTTCACTTGTCTTCTCTGTGCTTTTGAAGTTACCCTTTTCGTCTTTGAGTCTTCCCTTGCTTTTTGGCACAAGAAGGTATGTAAGATTAACCTTGTGCTTTTTTGTCCCAAAGATAGGCTAGCCACTTCTACCATAGAAGCTGTTGTTCCCTTAGAGAGGAACTGGCATTTAGAAACCAAGATATGTTGTTGGGTATGTTTATTGATGGTGATTGATAATGCCTTCCATCTCCTTTTCATGAAAATAGGTAAGATATATAGACTTCACACATACATGTATAATCTATATCAATTCAAATATATTAGACTTTCTTATTTTATACTATGCTTGCATATTTCTCTTAAAGTTAACATCTCAGTTTATAAAAATAATGATAATTAGGTATATGTATAAACACTACACATAAAATAAAATTATAATACCAATGTCACTATAATTAAAAAAAAGCCCTACCAAGTACATTTTAAGATTTCTTTGTAGTTGCATGGTATAATGATTTTGGTTATGCTATCAGTTTAATACAGAGTATCCAGTTATATTTGGTTGTTCCATCTGTCTTATTTAGGAGCAAAGAAACCCTTCCTAGAATCTCTGGGATGACCACTTCTCGAGTCTCATTGGCAAGGAAATAAGATTTTTAAGATAGTCCTCGACCAATCAGTAGTTATTTCTCAGTTTCTTGAAAGAGAGATGGAAACCTGGACAAAATCTAGGCTCTTTAGCAAGGAGGAAGGGATATTTGATGAGCAACATCACTGTCTGTTACAACTATTATTAGGGCAATAATACAAATCCCCAGTATTGGCATGGCTGTCATGAAGATGATATTTTCATATGTTGCTGATGAGTGTGTAGATGGGAAATTTCATTGTAAAAATTAATTTGACAAGATATAAAGAACTGCATTTATATGTTTTGACTCCTTTGATGTTGCCCTGTGTCAATAACTCAAATAATTCAAACACTTTAAATGGCTGTGTAGTGAAATGCTTAATTAAATCATAATGCAGTTGCTTAATGGAAGTGTAGCTCCATCAAAAATAATAATTATGAACACCATGTGCTAACCACGTAATAAGAAAAGTACTTATGAAGCAAAGTGAAAAAAAACAGAATATAAAAGTAAGTCTATGCAATAACTGTAATTAAAAATTCATGTCTGTATATGGACAGAGGCTAGAAAAGAACATGGAAAAAGGAAGTCAGTTTGATGGGGATGGGTAGATGGTGCACTGTAGGTAAATTTCTCATTTTATTTAAAATTGTGTTAATGTTTTTCAACTAAGATAATTAAAAACAAAAGCAATTGAGGGGAAAATTTTCTCCTATGTTCTGAAGTCAACCAGAGATTTGTGTGAGCTCTTAAGCAGATCTACAGCTTATTTTAAAGAAAATTTTTATTATCTCTATAAGCACTTTTATAGCCTACCTCACCCCTTCATCTGGGAAAGTAAAGTCAGATCCACAATTACCCTAACAGAGTATCTCTTGCACCACTGGAATGTCTCATATCAAAAGCCAGTGGAATTTGCATTGTTCAGCCACACAGAGGAACTGTACCCTTGGTGCTGCCAGAAAACTCAGTCTGGAATTGATGGCTATAGTTCTTTCAGAGTACCGTTGAAGTGATTGCTTTTTGAGACATTCTTCAAGGGATGTGCTGACCATGTGCCTACTGGGCTATGTCCTTGGCTGGGACAGAACCTGAAGAAGGAAGATCCTGGGGCTCATCAAGTAGAAGGATCTTTGGGGAGAAATGCAGTGCCAAGAGTTGAAATTGGAAACTTGGAAAATGCAATGAAGAGAAGGAACTGGAAGTAACCATTTGGACATCGAAAATGAAATGGCCAAGTAGTGGAAACATTAAACCTACCAAAAAATGAGATTCTCTAAGTATGTATGTGAGGACATTTCTTTTGGGTAGACCCTAGTCTGAGAAGGGTTAACCTCTAAAAGGTTCTAATGAGTCAGTAACAGGAGCCCATTCCTCAGTTTTTCTGGGCTCTGTTCTCACATGCATGCTTGGCGGTTGTATTGGCTTTGCTCATTTTAGAATTGCCTTCACAGAGTAGCAATGTTGGTTTTTTTCCCCCTTTGCTTTAATAATCTCTGCAAGAAATAGCTGTGTGGAGACTGTTGTTTTATCTTCTGTAAAGCCACTTGGAAGACATCATCTGTTGTTTTACTCAACATCTAAGTGATGAATTCTTTTTACAGCTATGTGTTAAATGCTTCTTTGAAATTTTTTGAAAGTGCAGTGGCAGGAAAACATTCTCTCTTCTCATGAACTAGTTACTAGTTTTCTTTTATCCTATGGCGACAAATTTGAAACTAGTTTTACTTCTCTTTTCGCTTTGAGTGCCGGGAAGCTCACAGATAAATACAATGCTTAAATGTAATTGAATATTTTCTTACAGCATATATCTGGCATAATTGTCTTCATTCCTTAGAAATATTCTGTTTTTGTTACCCTCTTATATATATTTTGACTGTGCAGTTTATTTAAGTGTTCTTTGAGTCACCTTAAATTAGGAGGGGAAAACAAAATTATCTGTAAATAAATATCCAAGAGAAAGGTGAAGGTGGCAATTTGTAATGGAAATAATAGTGGTTTGGGTATCACATGGGCCTCTCTCTTGTTCCTCTGCTTGTGAGCCTTATGACTTTGGGCATTTTGCTGACCTTGATTAACACTCAATATACACATTTACAAAGGGGAGATAATTGGACAGATAACCATATGCAATAAAAGTACTGTGTGGATTAAAGGTTGTTCTCCCTCCTTGTGAACAAACCCCATTGTTTTTACCTGGAAAAGACTGAAGGGATATACAAAGGCTGCCATGAAATATAGGAAAGAGATTATGTTTCTAAGCACTAACAGAGACAGGACTAGTCAATGAATATAACAAAGAGGTAGATTTTGATTCCAAAAAACAAAGCAATTTCCTAACTACTAGATCATTCTAGCAATAGAATGAGGTTCTTGTTACTGCCAGTGGAGAGCAAACTTTGAATGAGCAGATTTGAAGTACCTGAGTCTGGAAGGAAGACTGTCCTAGTGTGATATAAAGTTCTGCTGAGTTCTAAAAGATCTTACTAGGCCATCCGAAACCTACTCAGACTTGTGTTAACCAACCAAACCCATCACATCAGACCACAGTCTGACCAGTTGTTCCAAAAACTCTTAGAAAGTAAGTTCATGGCTCTCAGGGTCAATTCCATTTTCACAGTTGCCCTTATCTGATGCCCTGCAGGCACTGGAGAGCCCAGGAGGGCTGTAACCCAATGTAAGGAACCTAGAGTTAGAGGCAAAAGTTTATTATTAAACTAACTTAGTACGTCTGTAAGTAGATTGCTTTCTGATGTAAAGTGGCACCCTTAGTGCATTTTCTGTGTTCTTCCCAGACATTTGATTCAAAATTTGAGAGTAAAATTTGACCTCTCCTTTACTGAGGTCTTCCTCATCAGACTGATAACCAAGGCTTATCTACCCTTGTTTGAAATGTTTTCACACCCACCTTTTACTTTCCACCTTAGCCCAGTGGAAGGATGTAGGCATTCAAACCACACACTCCTTACTTCAAACTTCAATTCTATCCCTTTATAGCTGGATGAACTCAGGCAAACTCTTTAACCTCTGTGAGCCTCTGTTATGTCATCTGTAAAATGGGCTTATTTACAGGGTTATTGTAAGTATTTTAAAAAAATATATGCAAGTCACCTGATGTAGAGCTGGATTTGTGATAAAGCTTAGTTCTCTTTCTTTTACCTTATATTCTCTGAGGGGTTTTGTGATTGGACCAGTCCAGAATGCTAATATCCTTCATCTAGCAGTCAAGCACAGATTTTCATAAAATATTTCATTGAAACACTAATATTTCATTAATATTTAGCTTCTGATGATTTTATAACTATTCTCTCCAGCTAAACTGTAAGTCCTATTCATTCATATATTCATTCAGTCATTTACTTAATACTCAATTAAAAGTGACCAAATGTCAATCACCAATTGATATTTTAAATTAATATGGGAATTCTGTTCTTAAGGGTTGTCTTTCCTGGAACCTGGCACATATGCTCACATATATGGAATGACTGGCTGGAAGAATGAATACTTTAAGCTTCACAATTTAATCCTGTGGCTCAAGGTAAAATGGATAGAAACAGAGAAAGACTGGAAAGAAAAGAGATCAATTAGGTGATTATCACAATAGGCCATCAGAGGTAAAAACCAACGTCTGAAGTAGGGAAGGGATAATAGGGAGGGAAAACCTGGGAGACCATTTAGGCAGGATATAGAGATTTTGAAGAGGAGAGTGGTTCTGGAGGTGTGCTCATCAGGAATTACCCAGTGACTGGTAATCAGGGAGTTAGAAGGGAAGGAGCTGCTAAATGTAAAAAATGGTATTTTGATTGTTAGTGGCCTTACCGTCTGCAGGTACCATTAAAAGGCATTGGGGGTTACAAACTGGAGAATGTTTGCAAAAAAAGATGACTTAAGTTCTAAATATGTTTGCTTTGAGGTGTTGGTGGGTCTTTCAAGGAGAGATATATAACTATTAGTGAGAAATTTGGGACAAACCACGAGATGAGGATGTACGTGGAATTTTTCTGAGAAAGACAATGTGGAGGAGTAAATTTCAGGTAATGTGAACAAGTGTGCAGAAGCCTGAAGGTGAAAGGGGCCAGCAACCTTCACCCTGCTGCAAGGAGTATGATAAGAGGAATAGAGGGTGTGGTGGGGGAGGACAGGAGCTGTGGTGGGCTCCATAAGGCAGGACCAGGACATAAGGAATCGTGTATGACAAAGGATTCTAGAATACGCCCTGTGGGTGACAGAAAACTGTTCCACATGGTCATGAGCTGATTATCAGATCAGGAAATACAGAACAGAAAAAAAACGTGTGAGTTGAATTTAGTAGATAACACATGCTTCAAGACTTGAGTTGAAATTGTCATTTTCAAATGAGCTTTCCTGGATTCTGGCACTTGAATTCCCACTCATTCCTGTTATGAGCCTCAATTAAGCTTTCTGCTCTGGATAAAAAGTTCCTGCTCTCTCTCTCTTCCTCTCCTACTCCTCCTTCACCTTGTTCAAACAAAAAAAAAAAGGATGATGACCTTTCTGACTCTAAAAATCTCAGCTGACTCGAGCTCTGGATTCTGAAGGAGGGGGATCATTTTCTGGGGGAGAGTCTATCAGTGGAATGGCCAGCAGAGCAAAGCTCCTCTAGAAACTGTTTTTTGGTATCTATGGGGGAAATACAGGAGGATTTTGGTAGGAACAGTCACAGATTTCTCTTCAGACAAGAATTCTGTGGCACAAATTCTGGAGCTCCTGTTTCCTAGGGACTCCTCCTATTTGAGGGTGGTCACACCTGATCTAATGATTCTGTAATGAGAAGCAGCATGACATTGCCATCGTATGCCTCTGACCCACATGTGAATGTGTTACCAACAGAAAGGAAACTAGGGAAATCAAAACAGGAAGGATTCTATTATCAGGCCAACATGCCCACAATTGCTGGGCTACGAACGCCTTATTGGCATTCCTATTCACGTCCAACCCCAGCGTAATTAATCACTGATGCATTTGCTATCCCAAGCTACAAAGATATGTCTTGAAGCCTTTTCAAGTTTCTTCCAAGCTTCTTGCCTTGGCATTTTCCCAAGCTGCTTCTTGAAGAACAGCAAGCTGGTATTTGGAGCATATGGCGATGGTCTGTTTGTGTGTTCATTAAATCAAGATACCAATAAAAAGAAAGCAGAAAGCTCTCTGTCCTTTAAATGAAATTGTCAACCCAGATATCTGCTGCCTTTTCCAAACCCTAGCTTGAAATGCCTGGCAAGTGGAGCTGTGTTATAATGACAAATTAATTCATATCAGACTTTGATCACGGCCTGAAAAATTTTTTGACATCAATTTTCAGGAGTTGCATTTCAGAAATCAGAATTCATTTTAGTGCCTCCAATTCCTAACAACAACAGCAGAAAACTCTTGCCCTGTCTGTAGTGCCTTCCTCTGAGATGAGGACAGGAGGGTGAAATTTGAGGGCTGTGAGATAAGGAAGGCAATGTTCGGGCATTTCGGTGTGCACGGTCTAACCCGACAGGAGGGGGCCGTCTTGCTGACTTGAGGTCTATGCACAAACAGTGCTGTGGTTGCCTCCCTCTCCCTCATTTTGCCTTGCTCTGTCCTCCTGCCATGTAACATGTCAAAAGCAAATGAAAATTGAGAGGATTCAGCTGAAAATAGAATTGAATTCTATTAGTCAGCCTAATAGTGAAGGTGCATTTGGAAATACAGTGCAGTATAGCTAATGTTTACCACTTGACTACTCATGCCCCAGGCTCAAAATGCATAATGATGCACATTAAAACCCAGCAAACGGGGGAGCTGGAATCTCAAAGATAACCATACCTAACACCGGGTACGACAGAACATCTGCTCTTTAATTAATCTTACGTAAAGACTGAAGCACTGCATTAAGATGCACAGTGTTTATGACAACTGTTTTTTTTGTGGTTAACATGCTCCTGGACTCCCTCATGTAATTGTTGCTGCTTTATAACTCACACAAAGCCCAGCTGAACAAGCCCCATCAGCCAGAAAGGAAAATATGGGCAGGAAGGGTACTGAGAAGAAAATATGGTAATTCCAGAATATAAATCAGGCCAGACACCATTCACAACTTTCATTTCTTACTTGTGGAGTTGGACTGGGTGGTAGAAACTTAATCAGAGTACTTCATTATTTTAATAAGGGAATTCAACCATGTATATGTTTTTATATTTATATATATATATATATACATACACATAGATACATGCATATATGATATATTGTTATCCATCACATTTTATGTTTTATGAAGAACTTTTCCATATTGCACAATGGTTAAAATTGTAGGCTCTGGGCCCAGATTGTTTGAATCTTTTCACTATTTTCTAATCTTCAATATTGGGTAAGTCACTTAACACCTCTGTGCCTCGGTTTTCACATCTGTGTAAGAGGCCTAATAATTCCATTTTTAGAAGGTTATTGTGATGATTCCATTATTATTCTAATTACCATTTATAGTGTATTTAGCTTGTGCCAGGCATAAATGTATTATTTCATTTACATGAATTAACTCACTTAATCTTCCCAATAACTTCATTGTTAATAAGCTAATATGTGTAAGGCTCTTAAAACCATGCTTGATACATTTTAAAGTATGCAGTAAATGTTAGTGATGATAATTATCATTGCTTTTTATGTCATGTGTAATATAGATTGTTATTTAATCCTCACCACTGCCCTGTGAGAATGGGGCTGTTGGTTTCCCCACGTGACAGACGCAGCTGAAGCTCAGAAAGATTAATTCATGTACCCCAAACCAGACATTTGGAGAAAAACGGAATAAGGATTCTAGCTTCAAATCACCTGACTTCAAATTCTGTGCTTTAAGTCTCTTCTTATTCTAAAACTGGGGTGTTGAGTAATTGTAAAAATTGGAGGGCCGAAAAAGAGGAGAGTGGTTTGAAATTCATTGTGATAATGTATTTGATCACATCAGTGCTACCGAATCGAAGCATGCTCAGCGCTGAAGGAAAATGGAGGTTATCTCAGATGTCAAAACACTTCCCTGTGAATATTACTATTTTGGACACTGGCCATTTTATAAATTTCAATATTCATTTTTGCTCCACCGCTCTTTGGTATTCCTGTGATACTCATTCACCAAGCCTGATAGTAACATTATGGAAACGACGAGGCATCAAGATCTTAATTTTGTTCTGACATGGAATCTATTCCTATTTTCTATACAGGTTTGGCTGTTATTTTCTAGCAGATGCTTTAAGGTTGACACACATGAAATTCACACGCTGTTTAGAATTAAGCAGAGGGCGAAAGGAGGACAACAAAGACAGAAAAAGATGAAGAGAGAAGTGAGATGCTTGGGTTTTTTTCTTTTTTTGGACACTGAAATGGAATCTCTATGTGTAAGTATTTCAGAGCACTGACAACAATTCTCCTGTTTGCTGGGTGAGCTTCGTTCGGTGGTGTTATTTCCCCACAGATATTAAGAGTCTTGACAAGATGAGCTAACCACACAAACAAAGAAGGCAACGCTTGTTCCTATCCACCTTGTTCCTTCCACTGGAGGGGGCTCGCTCAACCCCTTCTCTTAGGATGTGAAAACAAACCAGATGGGTGTGCTATCTCCATTGCTTGGCCTTTAGCAGACTCTCTGGAACAAAGCAGGGCAGCAGGGCTCCTTGAAGACTTGCTTGGAGAGAGAAAGAGAGAGAGAGAGAAAGAGAGAGAGAGAGAGAGGCTGGATGGAGTCTTGAATAAAAATGATAGGTTAAGCTTTAAGCTGAATAAAAATAAGCTATCTGAAGAATATATAGAAATGGCATGCACTCTGCTTCTTGAAAGATTCATTTTTATTTGTCTATCTATGTATAAAGGAGAAAGGTAGATAAATTGAAAGGAAAGTGCCATTTCTGTAATGTTTGCCCTGGCAAAGGGTTTACAAACAATATAAAAATAGCGGCTCTTCCAAAATGATGGCTTCATTTGAAGCTTATCCATCTCTCTCCCCTTGTCTTGCCACCCCCACCCCTTCCCTCACCAAAAAACAAACAAAAAAAATTCAAAGCTATCTTTCCCCCACCACCACCAAGAAAAGAAATTATTTAGAGCTAGCATAGTCACGGTGGGGAAAAGACAGCAATCTTTTGTATGTTGTTATAATTAACCGGGCCTGTTTCATCATCAGATTATAGAACGGGGTGCAGTGTTAAAAAAAGAACTAAAGGAGGAAACCAGGAGAAATGACCATTTTAATTGCATGTTTATTCTCTCTTCGCTTTCCCAAATTGGTTTCGTTTCCTCTGAGTGGGGTAAGTGCCAGGGTATTCACATGAGCAGGGGCCAGGGTGGATTCCAACATTTACCAGCATTTGAATTACCTCCGGATGGTTTGGCGGCCTCTAAATTTATACCCTTGAAGGCACAGCAACAAACCTTCATCTCCTATGGAAGAGACTTGAAAGCATGCCAGAACAGGACCTTCGTCCTCTCTTCTTAGAGTCCTGGCACGTAGAATCACACGAGAAAACAAAAGGCATTTGTGAGGAGCCGTCCAGGAAGAAAGATTAACAATATAAACTGAGGTGGGGGGAAGAGAAAGAAAAGAAAAAGCCCTTTAAAATGGTTTTGTGCTTATTTTCATAGAACTTGCACAGTGTCTGAATATCCTCTAATCAAAACCAAATGCTTGTTGCTGTAAAGCACTCTTTCTTTGTTCACTGGTAATGCCCACTCCGCTTCAACAGGGTGGGGGCGGGGACGGGCCGGCTGGCTTATCTTTCCACTAGGAATAAACAATGTCCTCAAGGTTAGGGCAAGCGGCTGGCTTGAAAAACTCTAGGAAAAACACTCATGGGCAGCTGGACCTGGTGCTTCCATCACCACAAATGCCTGATGAAAAACTTGAAGATTTTTATTTATTCCACTTGATCCTGAAATACGTCAAGGAACAGGAATAGAGAAAGGAACTACTTCCCTTTTTCCCCGTCTGTTTACCTTTCTCCGGGGCTTTTCTCCTTCTTTCTCAGCTCTTCCCCTGTCATTATTCCTCCATCTACTTCTGTCCCTCACTCGGTCTCTAAGTTCAGAAATTCCATCAGCTTTCAACTTGATTGGCTAATGTTGCCTGACCTTGACTTTATGTGGGCTGGAGGGATTTCAGTCTTGGTGTTTAGCAGGATTAGCTTTTTATCTGCACAGAAGTACCAGGGCAAGGAACTCATCTTCTCATCTTTCACCTTTGACTTGCTGGTTTCTCCTCTAATTTCTCGTACAACGTGGGGAGGAAAAAAAAAAGAAAAACAATGATTGTGATGGTTATGGTGATATTGACTTTTACTACAGGGTTGAAGAGACAAAGCCACATTCTAGTCCTGGGCTCAGGATCAATGTCTTTGGGTCACACCGGGTGATGCTATTAAGGCAGTCAGCGGTGTTTTTTGTTTTGTTTTGTTTTGTTTTTTTTTAAGGCTAGAAGATTCTATTCAAATGCTTATGGGGTGTCCACAGCATCCTGCATGAGGGGAATGCGAAGGAAGAAGAAGACCATAGAAGCCCAAATACACAGGATCTGCACCTTTTCATGTCGCCCCAGCTCTTTGCAACACAAATTGACTTTGCAAGATTGGCTCTGAAAATGAATACCCAGGACATCATTCTGTGTTACTTTCCTGTGAAATTACTTTTCTGAATGAAAATATTGAATTCCTTTGAAAGCAAGTAGTATAATATCTCTGGAAATGAAAATCCTGTGGAAATCACAAAGGGGAGAAGACTGAAGGATATGAAAGCTTTATATCTCTAAATGTTAGCCAGACCCAGGATTTTTTTTTCCTTGACAACAATCATAACTGCTCTCTCTGATGTTGATACACTGGGCGCTGGAATCTCCTAGATGCTTCTATTACAGATTTATGTTTTATCTACAGTAAACAGCCAATATCATTATCTTAATTTACTACAGCATTTGTATGCACTCGGCGCTTTTTGTAGTCTACTTGCCTAGCAAGTCTGACCTGCGGAATTTTCCTTGTCTCAGGGGGAACATATTGACTTAGCGCCAGGCTTCTGGCCCTCACAGACAGAGCTTCTGCTGAACTGACAGATGAACAGGGCAGATGCTTCGGAGGAGGTAGAGGCGTGGACGACAGGCCTTCTCACACCACAGCAGCTACCTGGTTGCTCACCATCACTCCTCAGATCATCTTGAGAGGGACAGCCTCCACTCTTGTTACACTGACAGATTCACCATCCGTAGGGGGAATTACGTGCAAATCAAAATGCTCTCTTGAAAAACATGTTCCCCTCTTGCATCTCCTCACTCACTTAAGTCTCTTTAGGTTTGATTAGTTGACTCACCTTTGCTTTTTAGGTATTTTATGTTCGATGTCATTTATTCTTTTGTCTGTTTTTCCTTAAAGAGAAAAAGGTGTCAGCTGTCAGCTGAATAAATTATAAAATGCCTCTTTCACCTTCTCCCCAGATCACTAGTAAAAAGGCAGGAAAGAGAACACTAAAAGGAGGATCTGGAAACCTGATCTAGATAAAGTGGATCCAAAGCAGTATTATCTTTCTGTGAAGGAGGTGGAGCCCTCTCCCCAGATGCAATTGCAAGCCGGCCTGATGATGGGACAGGGTGAGGTGGCAGATCTCACTGTGGAGTTGCTGTCGGCCAGGCCACATTTGAGGTGATCAAACCAAAGGCTTGATTCCCCAAAGCTATAGATGCTTCTCATGTTTAAATCAATAAGAAGAAAAATTTTGAGCAATTAGAAAAAGTATCGTGTTGCCTGGGAGTTAGCAATAATCTACAAGAATAAATGATGCCGTGGCACCTTCATTTCATTTTGTACATAAAAAACCTGTTTATACAATTCTATAGTTACGATAATAGCATATTTAAAGCAGGTCCTTTGTAAAATCTTAAAGTAAAGATGAAAGAGAGCTTGATGGTTTTTAATTTGGTAGCTATATAATTGATAGCACCCAAAGAAATCAGGAGAGAGACCCCTGGAGAAATGGCAAAGCTTCAGGTCCTTGATTCTTCCCGGCCATCTCCTTTTTAATTAAGAGATAGGTGAAGACTTATTTGTAAAGTTGCAGATGACATGAAACCAGAAGGAATAATAAAATATATGTTTTATTTTTATATATCAAGAAATCTCAACAAATTGAAAGAATGACATTTAACATGCATATTGGAAAGTCTGATACTTGAATAAAAATATGACTTTGTGTTAAACCTAAAACTGTGTGTGGAAAAGTAAGATGATTTGGGTAAATATAGCCAGTAAAAAAAGCCCCTGCTTCTGCCCCCACCCAAAAATTTCTTGGAAGACATTCAGCCTGTCAGTCTCTTCAAAGAGGTAGTCAAACATTGCTTTGGATTTCCCATACCTTCTTTTAAGTTGCTCTAAAATAACTCATTTACATCCTATATGTATACATGCTACTATATGATTTTTATTTGCATACATGTTCCAGCCTATAATAGGTACTCAAAATATCCATGAATGGAATTTCTGAATCACTAAATTTCTGATGCTTCCTATGTACCCCATGCTGCCTTCATCACATGCACTCCTGTTCTGGGACATTCCTTCTTTGTATCTCCATTTGCAGAAAATGCTAATAAGAATGGGTATCCTGAGAGAGTTCTGGCCAAGATGGAAGCATAGGTAGAAACCCTTTGCTTCCTTGGACAACCAAAAGGAAGATAACAACCAATCTAAAATCAATAAACAATGAGAACTGCCAGAAAATCAAACTGCATGGAACTCTGACAACCAAGGAATTAAAGAAAAAGTCAAATAGAACAACCAGACTGGTGTGCCGAGACAAAGAAATATGGCCCAAATGAAAGAACAGAGCAAAACTTCAGAAAGAGAGCTAAGCAGTGAGGAGATAGCCAATTTATCTGATAGAGAATTTAAAGCCCTGGTAATCAAAATGCTCACAGAACTGACTGAGCTTGGTCGAAAAATGAGAAAACCAATGAAAGACACCCAAAGTGAAATAAAGCAAAATATACAGGGAACCACCAGTGACAGGAAGGAAACCAGGACTCAAAGCAATGATTTCGAACAAAAAGGAAAAATAAATATCCAACTGAAACAGAATGAAGAAACACGAATTGAAAAAAGTGAAAAGAGGCTTAGGAACCTCTGGGACAACCTGAAATGTTCCAACATCTGAATTATAGGGGTGCCAGAAGGAGAAGAACAACAGCAAGAAATGGAAAACTTATTTGAACAAATAATGAAGGAAAACTTCCCCAATCTGGTGAAGGAAATGGACTTCCAGGAAGTCCATGAAGCCCAGAGAGTCCCAAAGAAGTTCAACCCAAAGAGGAACACACCAAGGCACGTCATCATTAAGTTATCCAAGATTAAAGATAAAGAGAGAATCCTAAAAGCAGCAACAGGAAGCAAGAGAGTTACCTACAAAGGAGTTCAGATAAGATTATCAGCTGATTTCTCAAAAGAAATCTTGTAGAGAAGAAGGGGCTGGAAAGAAGTATTTTAAGTTATGAAAGGCAAGGACCTACATCCAAGATTACTCTATCCAGCAAAGCTATCATTTAGAATGGAAGGGCAGATAAAGTGCTTCCCAGATAAAGTCAAGTTAAAGGACTTCATTATCACCAAGCCCTTATTATATGAAATGTTAAAGGGCCTTATCTAAGAAAAAGAAGATCGAAACTATGAACAGTAAAATGATAACAAACTCACAACTACCAACAAATGAACCTAAAAGAAAAGAAAAACAATGAAAATTAAAACTAAATAAACAACTAGAACAGGAATAGAATCAGAGAAATGAACATCACATGGAGGAATTTCAGTGTGGAAGGGGAAGGGAGGAATAGAGGGGAAAACGAACAGGGAATAAGAAGCATAATTAGTAGGCATAAAATAGATGGGGAGAGATAAAAATGGCATAGGAAACAGAGAACTCAAAGGACTTATAAGTACAACCCATGGACATGAACTAAGAGGAGGGTAATGCTGGAGGGTTGAGGGATACAGGGCAGAGGTGGGATAAAGGGTAAAAATTGGGAAAACTGTACTAGCATAATTAATAAAAATACTTTAAAAAATGAAAATTCATTAAAAGATAACATGACAAATGCAGGTACTAAAAAAATTAATTAAAAATAAATTAAGAACAGCTCAGCTCAAAAAAAAAAAAAAAGAATTAGTATCCTAAGTCAAACTTCTGTTAGTAATTTTTTTTATACCAAGTATTCTCAAAGTCATTAGGCCAAGGTGAGGCTCATCATCAATGAATGCTCCCCTAAGATATAAACAAAATTCCAATGTTCTTCGTATTTGAGATAAAAAAAATAAACAAAAAACTCAAGGGTACAGACATTCCTAGACATGACTAGGGGCTGATTTTTTAAAAAGGGACCATCCCAAACCAAATATACTAAAAGCAATTTTACTATAGCATAATGGCATGGAAGAGATGTGGGATATTCCAACCACTGGGGGGGATATCACTATCCCTATGTAATTTGTAGTTACTTAAAGCTGGACTCAGTTAATAAGTGTTTCGGGTGAGAGGTGGAGTGAACAGAGAAGGAGTTGGAAGTGATAAATCAGCTTCCTGATACTGCCACAGGGTTGATGGCTATGGGTCATATCTGATCTTAGGATTTTCTTTTTATGCTTAAATAATTTAAAAAACACTGACAGTTGAGTTTTTCCACATTGCTCTGTATAGCTGTGGAATCATAAGCAATTAATATAGAGAAAGGACACTGCAGTGCAGAAAAACACAAATAGCACTCAAATGCATCTCACTTGACAGGCAGTGGAGAAACTATGGGGGTGAAGGGTAGATACCAAGACATTGCCACTTACTGGCAGTTAGCATCCCCTAATGCAGTGTCTACCTACCACAGTACTTGCTACATATTGCATAACTGTATATTACATTACTGCATCGTTTCACTAAAAGGCCTAAATAAAATTATGTGATATTTCAAATACGTAAAATGCAAGTGTTTCCAGACCAAGAAATGTCTGTGTAAGATTTAAGAAAAAAACAGTTGTATGTCCTCCCAGGTTTGATGTTAAATATTTGCTATCATAAATGATCACCTTAGGTATTCAGTCTCAATTTAGAATGTTCTTTTCTGGTGTTCTGATAAACTAGCAGTGTGCATGGAATCCTGGTATTGACACCCAAGCTAATTTCTCTTCAATTTACTCTTAGCCAATCAGTGTCAAAGAAATTCTTTGCCAGACCTTGTGTGTTGAGTTAGTTTGGAAAACATGTGAATCCAGCATTTCCCTCCTTTCTCCCATCTTTGATACCTTCCTTCCTCCCTCCCCATTGTGATTGGTGCTGAGGACCTGGTAGGGAAAAGAGAGGAAGGTAAAACAATGATCAGAACACAGTATGGCCAGTGCTACTTTAAAGGTCGTATGGAATTAACAGGGAGCACAGATATGGGGGTTGGTGTGTTCACATAGGATTTTCTGAAAGAGGCAGCAACTAGGTGGAGTCTTGAGGCTAGTGTGTTATTTTCAGAATGCAAATGAAATGTCAAGCTGTAGAAGGATTTTTCCAAACTTCCTAGTCTTTCTTTAAAGGTAGAAGCAAGATCTAACAACTACTTTTGTGGTGCAGTTGGATCATCCCCTCTTGCTCTCTATTCATCAACTTTGCTTTTCATTAGAAATAAACTTGAAAAATCCAAAAGTGAGCTTAGCTAGTTGCTAAGCTTAACTATTAAAAACAGAAAAAATCAGAATCTTCTCATACGGAATATTGAACAAATATTGGACAATAAATGAAAGGGAAATACATTTTTTTTTTTTTTACTGGTGTAGTACAAGTGAATGTCTCTTGGTGAAGAGAATTCCATTTCTTGATCGTGCAGAGTAGTAAGTGTGACAGAAGATGCCATAATTGGGTGTCGGGAAGACCTTACACACTGCGATACACTGAGTCGCCACTGACAGTGTAAGAAGAATTCCGGGGAGGTAGATGGTGGTCAGGTGGGTGAGAAATACCAGCAGAGTTACTGATACTATTTGTATATTGCAATAGGACAACCAAAGATCTGGATTTAAAGCACTGCGTGTATGCTACCCCCCAACCTTACTTCAGTTCAGTACTGGAAAGGCCTGGTCAAGGTAGGTAGAGAAATGTACGAGGAAAATAAAGGAACATTAGTCTGATACTTGATTCATTATTTATTAATGAAATGACTTTTCATTGCTTATTAAACCTTTAGGACTCACTTTCCTGATAGGTATAATGTGTATGTGTGGGGGGGGGGCAGTGAGGGGCATCTTTATAATAAATTAGCTCTAAGAGCCTATCTAATTTAAAATTTTTAACTGAATGGCCAAATTTAATTCCTGTATTTCCATTGAGTATACTTTACTCTTATGAAATCTTTCACTTATGGATATAAACATACATATCTGAAAATAATATAGAAGGCATATTATAGCCTAGAGCTGATAAGAATGGGCTAATTTTGCCTGGCATCCATGTACCTCGAACACCTCATTTTAACTTCCCTGTCTAAACCTATCTTCAAGTGCTCACCTTCAAGCATTTCTCATCTCAGTCAATTCTCACGATTCTCTTAAAATGTCAAACATATCTTCACCTCCCTCTTTCGACTTGCATTCTTAGAAATTTCTGTAGCTTGGAGATCCTTGTATTCAAATCTAACCAGTCCTTTAAGGCCCATCGCACAGAAACTGTCTCCACAAGTCATTCCTGATTGGTTGCTCCACAAAGCTGAGGGGGATCTTTGCTCCTGTGAAAGCTAACTGACTCTCGTGACACTTGCCCACTTTCTACCTTATGTTAGATTTGTTTGTCTAAGTATCTGTTTCCTCACTGAAGAGACACTGGATCCTAACAATGTTTGTGCTCGCAGAGATTATCAGTGTGCTTAGAACATGGTGGGCCACCAGTTCATGCTGTTGGGAGGAATCAGGGCAAATGATTTTTTTAAATGGACACTCATTCAGAATGAAAGTGTATGCTCTTTCGTCAGCACAGGGTTCTGTATAATCTTCTCACCTTTTGCTCAAACCATAATTGGTAGCTTTCTGCTCCTGGAACTGTTCCACGCCTCTTCCTGCCTTAGGGCATTTGCTACAGTTGTTTCCTTGCCTAGCATACTCTTCCCCAGATAACAGCAGGTTCTGTTCTCTCATTTCCATCAGATCTCTTCTCAGTGATGCCTTCCCAGACCATCCACAACTTCACAATTTAATAGAACCCTCTATTCCTTATCTCTTTCATTCTCTTCCATAACACTCATGACCATCTGTCATCATCTGTATTTATTTGTTTGCCAGCCACTTGTAGCCCCCATCAGAATGGAAGCCCCATGTGGGCAGCGTCTTTATTCACTGTCTAGAACTGTGCCTCCTGCATAGGAAGCTTCCTGTGACTTTCCTCTACCATCTGCTTATACTCACCAGGGTGTCTAAGGCTTCTTTAGACTCAGGCCAACTTGCAGTCAATGCTGCTTTCTCACCTCTACTTGTGGGAATTCCACAGTCTCTCTCCTATATTGTCAACCTCAGGTTAGGAACCTCTGATCTAGTGGAGCAGGGATATGAACTGCAGTGGTAGCTGTATGGTTAATGCTATATAGGAAAAGAAATGGGGAGGGATGAATAACTGAAGGGAAAAAAGTAAAGGAATATTTTTTTAAAAAATTTATTATTGTTCAAGTACAGTTATTTCCATTTTCCCGCCACCACTTTCCCCCACCCAACCCATCCCACCTCCCACCCTCAATCCTTCCCCGCTTTGGCTTTGTCCATGGTCCTTTATACTTGTTCCTTGACAACCCTCCTGCTTCTTTCCCCTGCTATCATCTTCCCCCCTCCAAAAAGAAAATGAAGATTTTCAGTAGAGGACCTCATAATCAAAAATAAAGCTGAATATAACTCTATTTATTTATTATCAATAATACATTCTAACTTAAAAGAAAGCTAAAGGTTTAGGTTTAGCTCAGGTAAGACTCAAGTATAAGCTATGAGACTCAAGTGGAAGCTTCAGTAAGTGGCTTCTATGTACAAAGCATGTTAGGAACTTAAAAGAGCTTTAAAGATTCTACTCTTAAGTTTATATTAATGATATGGTGCATACTTAATCTTTGGTAAGAAATCCTTTGGAATGATCCATCAAACTTTATAGTGCTCTTATAGAGGAATTTAATATGCATGGAATCAAATTGTTGTGAGATTCAATGGCAGTTATACCTGGTATACTCCTCTTAGAATGACCCTAATGATATATAATTATTTTGGAACCAGTGGCCACTTAGTTTCTATTTTTAGCTGATTATATGTATTTTTTTCCATTAAAATCTTCAGCAGGCTGAAGTCTGATAAGATGAGCCTTATTTGGCTCTTGGGTACTCCTACTGAAAACACAAATGGCAAGTACTTTGAAGAGAACTGACGCATGGGTGAAGGATAGGCAAGAGGAGAAGAAAAATTTTAACATGATTGACAAAGTAAATATTTATTGAGCACTGCTGTGTACCAGTGCTGTCTAGGCACTAAGCATATAAGGATAGCTAAGGTGTGCCTCCTGCTCTTGAGGAAATTAATATCTAGGTTTTCAGCCTATGTGACTAGGTCTGTGACTAGGTCTGTTGGTAGAAGTGAAGAAGAAAGCAAAGGGCATTGAGTGTAGAAAAGATCAGAGGTTGAAGACCCAGTCTTGTTAAATTTGAGATGAGAGCAATACATCCATCCAAATGGTCTTTGCTGTGCTTTTGAAATGAATCAAAAAGTCTAAGTTCTGTGGGAGAAAAGCAATGAATAAAAATGGTAGACCAACATGATATGGATGTGAGAAGTCTGTTTTCTATTGGGAAGTATACATTTGATACTTCATGGGTGGAAGGGGTTTTTCTTTTTTTCCTAATACAAGTTGGGACTTCTTGCCAAGTTTCTGCTTAGGAATTCTGAACTGAACTTCAAATGTTTGGGGGCTTCTGTTTTAAACACATTTGGAGTTGTGGCTTCTTGTTCAAGGAAGAAAACCCCTTCAAGTACATCAAAGAGCTGTGAAAAAAAAGATACAATATGTTGACAATTTGTGTAAGGGCATCAAAACCAGAAAAATTTCTCTATTATACAACACATATTTCAAAGTCCAGGAAGGAAGATTTCTGGTGAGAGGCTTTTGCTGCTTTGTTAAACCCCAAATACTTGGTAAATAATTTAGCACATTCATTGTACCTAAAATATGACCTGGCTCACTCAGCAATTTCATACCAAGGTCTAGAAGATGTTTTCCCTGGTGGGTGACCTCTAAATAAATTGTGGGGCTTCTCATTGCTGTGCCCAGTTGAGAAGAGCCTGGTAAGAGAAGCAGGGAGGAGTCCTCCAAGAACATCAGAAGCCATTTGATCCTGGGCCTTGGGGAAACTGCTTAAAAAATTCAATTTAAATCATAGTGGTCTGGATCTCATGAAAGGATAATGGAAGAAGATTGCCCGTGTTGATTCAAGATGGATTTCACTCCTTAATCCTATTGAGGACTGGGGAAAAGCAGGTACAGAGTAAAATTCCCACCTGCCAAGGGTGAGCCCACTATTAAACTGTTGACAGAGGAACACAGTGCAATGTGAGAAACTTGGGCATCACAGCCACATGGACCTGGTCTAGGGCTCCAGCTTCATCACGTACTAACTGGATAAACTTGGGAAGGTTTCCCAACCTCTTTAAGCCCCCATTTTCTCATTTGGAAAATGGAACCAACAACCCTAATCTCACCAGGTAGTTGCTTGGATAAGTGAATGTCAGGTATAAAGTGCCTAGCAGATTACTGGATGGCTAGGAAGAGCTCAACAGGTTTCCTCCTTCTTGTCTCCCTTTTATCTTGGGAGGAGGAAATAAGCTTAATTTAGGTGAAAGGGAGGATTTTAAGTTAAGTTTTATCAAGGAGGTAATGATTGGTATGCTAGTTCTGACTGCCACCACTAGTCATGTGACCTGAGGGAAGTCACTTAATCTCTTTCACCTCTGTTTTCTCACCTACAAATTGAGTGTGAGATTGAAGTTTACACATATTTGTAAATTGGAATAGAATAGCAAGTTAAGCTTCTAGGCAGGAAGAAGCAGATCAGCAAAATGGTCAAGAGATTCTGCTTTGGAGGTTGGCTTCTTGAGTTCCAACCTGGGCTCCAAAACATAATTGCTATATTGAATTTGGCCTAATTACCAAAGATCATTATGTCTCAGTTTCCTCATCTGCTAAATATAAATAACAATAATTGTTTATGTTTTATAAATACTAAGAGTAAAGGAGAGAATTCATGTAAAACACTTAGCATATTCCTGGCACAGAGTAAGTACTCAAAACACCTTTATTATCTCAGAAAACTTTGTTAGAAAGTCTATGGCATCTGTCCAAAGAGTAATGGTTGAATTGGAAGAGAATTCTTGAAATGTGATTTTGATCTACTGTGGCCTAAGACACTGTAGATACCTTTCAGACTTTTGTTCTATGGTGAGGTATAGACCACTGGGTGTCCAAGTGTTTGGGAACCATCTGGGGAACAGCAACCACTTACCTTATTATCAAAATTGCTCACTCCTTTGAGCCCCTCTCTATGGAGTTGAGTTTCTCTCACATCAGGACTCCTTAAAAAATGATGGGCCCTGGTTGGTGTGGCTCAGTATATTGAGTGCCAGCCTGCAAACCAAAGGGTTGCCGGTTTGATTCCCAGGCCCAGCACATGCCTGGGTTGAGGGCCAGGTCCCCAGTATGGGGTGCACAAGAGGCAACCACACATTGATGTTACTCTCCTTCTCTTTATCCTTCTCACTAAAAATAAATAAATAAAATCTTTAAATAAAAAAAAAGAGTGATGGGATTGCTCTAGTTTGGGGTAGTTTGCCTACAACTTAAGGAGCCTGCCCTACAATCATTACCAATACCTTCAAGTACTGAAAGTGTAGAGGACCCCAATTTAGTACTGCTCTTGTGTAATCCGAGTCAGCTATAGTATGGTTCTCATCAAATAAACTCACCCTGGGTTCCAACATGAATTAGACAGCAAGAGTTGCTATCCATATCCCCTTGGGCAGCCTTACCATGGGCAGAGGTAATGTCTTTGGTCAGCATTGCTGTGAATAATAAATACAATTCATTGCACTTTTCCTGCTTGCTGGTGTCTAGAAACTGTCTCTACAAAGGAGTTCCAAGGATGGAGATGGCCGTGGCAACTAGCAGTGCAGCCAGAGAACAGAGGGCATGATCAGGGCTAGACCGAGACCTTAGGAAGACTTAAGTGCTAAAAGGATTATAGTGTTTTACCTCCATCCCCACTACTTTTTTCCACATTATATGCAATTTTAAAAAAGTAAATTATAAAATATGGGTAGCCGAATCAAACAAAGCTCTGATTTTTCTATGATGATTTAAAAATGTGTCTACACATACAACTTTTTAAATCCCTGCTTTTTTGGTGCTCAGAACACATGTTAGTTTGCCATGGATAATCAAGCCCTGGCTGATTATCCTGGTGATTTTGACCTTGGGATACCATACAGAAAGAATGTCTGAGAAATCCAGTAATTGATCATGCCTCTGATAAAAGAATATAATTAAATAAATGGATAGATCATTCATTAAGTGTTCACTTCTCCCAAAGGAAGGACAGAGACATTAGATATTATATAAGAAGGATGTCTCCCTATGAGTTCAAATCCTCAGCCGCAGTGACACATACCTGACTTAGGAGTGAGCACACGTTAATTTAGAACTCTGTTCTTCAAGATTAACCTTTTAACTCACTTTCTTTATTCTAGTTTTCCTTCCAGTAGACTATATTGTTGCCATAATGATCTTTTTTTAAAAAGGTGACCACAGTAGTCTTGTATTTGTAAGACTTTATGTGGAGCTTCACTATTGCCTGCAGAGTAAAGATAAACTCCTTTTTTCCTCAAGGTTCTTTACAACCCCCTTTCTCTCTACCCCTTAAATTCCATCTTTCCATATTGCCCCAACCAACCCTGTGCTCTAGCCCTACACAAATGCTCTTCCCAGTGTACACATTTTTTCTAATTGCTGCCTTTTGGGTTCTACTTCCATCCATGCAGCAAACTCCAGTCATCTCTCAGCACCCAATGCAAAGGCCCTTCCTGTGGGCAGTGTTCCCCAATTCTCCACCCAGACTCTGTGTCTCTCTCCTTTGTGCCCCCACACTCTGAGTTCAATCTCTATGGTCACAGTTTTGCTCTAACCTTTCAGGCATGGCAGTTTACATGTCTGCATCCTTTTTGCAACTGTGAGCTCCTTAAGGGCTGGGATCAGACTTTGTTCATTTGAATATCTTCATTGACTTGTACAGTGCCCAGAATATGGTAGATGCAAAATAATGCTCAATGAATAAATACTATAACTAGTCAATAAATTGGTGATAATATAATAATAATAATACCTACCTCTATGAAGGTGGAAACCATGTAGCTGGCACTTGTGAATGAATGAAAACTTCCTAGAGCAGTTATGAAAACCACAGAAGCTTTGTGAACTATGAATGGCTGGTCCTGGGTGAGGTACTATTACTGTGATTGCAGCAAGCACAGTCCCCTTGCTTTCATTGCAGTGCGGCCATCTGTAAAGGGCCACAGGAGCCAGCTTTCAGATGCCTGCCTCCCAGGTAAGGAACAAGCAGCGTTCCATTGACTGGATGTGTAATGGGGTGAAGGTGAACTTGCTGCTATTTCTTTCACAGCTTGTGAAGGCTGTAATGAAAAGATGTGAGAGACTCTTTCTCCCTGCTCCTGGAAGAAGAGTGTCATAAATGTTCAATTTGTCACTGATTGCCACATTGGCCCAGGGACTCCACAGCAATGAGTTTTTGAAATATAGCTCATCAGAAGCACACATTGAAAAAAAAAATAACATCTTTTATCATTAATTGAGTAGCAGATTAGAATAATAACCACCATCAATTGAACAACTTCTGTGTGTCATACATAGTGCTAGAATCACATTTTGATCTAGCACACAGTCACACAAATAAGTGTATTGTGACCACTGCGGGGAACACAAGACTCAGGTTAAGCACTTTTCCCATAATCACTCTCCATATCAGTCAGCTTTCACTATGTCATGCTGAGTAACAAATACCCCCAATGTTTTAATGTCTTAGAACAACAAGACTTTAATTTTTACTCATCTAGAACAGTGTCTGAGGTCGGCTCTGGCTCTGCTCCATCTGTCTTCATTATTCCAGAACTCACTCCTTATTTGGGGTATATTATTCCCATGACAGAAAGAAAAGTGCAATGACTAGCCTCTCAAAGTCTCTTACAGCTCTTCTGGATTGTTACATACATTCCTTCAACTCACATGTCATTGGCCAAAGCAAGTCATATGACCAAATTTGAAGTCAAGGAGATAGGAGTGAGTGCTTCTTCCATAGAGAGACACCTCAGGTCCCATGACAATGGCCAGGAATGAATCATCGGGAAGAAATAATTAGGGCCAAAATGAAATCACTTAGTAACTGACAGAACTGGGATTCAAGCTGAAGTTCCTTCTAATCCCAATTCCAAGTTCTTTCCACCATACCAAGTGCTTTATTATGGGAACCTCACTGAAGCTTCATTAACTTTCATGACAGGAGCCTTGAGTAAAACTCCAAGGCTTTGATTCCTAAAGTGCAGGAGAAGGAAGAACTAAGGGCCCCATCTTGTCACTTAACAGAATAGGATTGCAAGTGTGTGTCAGGGAAGTCTTGCTCCATTCTCTGTCAGTGTAATTGGCATGAGAAACCTACTCTCTCTCTGCAGCCCTTATTGCTCCAGTAAATCTCCCACTGTACCTCCCATTATCCCTCTCTTAAAGCAACGATTATTCCTTTATTAGAGCTCAGCCACAAGTAGGCCATGAATTTTTATGGCTTTCCTGGATCTCATAAGGCAATGAGAAGCATCTATTTAAACACAGTCGCTAAACTATACCACAGGTTTATGACCTGGTACAGCATTTCAGCGCCGTCTCAATGAAGCCATACCCACTCACCCCTTCTTTGAGCATTTAGTTTTTTTGCTGAAAGAAAGAAAATTTCAATTTTCCACTCTAGACCCTTCTAGTTGTACCTTGGGATGTGGCCAGGTTGAAATGCCACCGTTGACTAAAATCTGAAGGCCCCACCTTTGGAAATCACTTATGCCTAGGAGATAAAAAGTTCTCCTCCAGCTCTGTTGGGATATTTATTCTGTTTAATTTATGTGTTCCTTCATTCTACAATTTATTCACTAAACATTGTGTAGCTACTATATATCAGACAATGTGCTAGGCTTGACAACTTATGAGTCACTCAACTTTTGATAGTATTGCTTTGGGTGGGCTGTCCCTCTGTAAGGAAACAGGAAAGAAAGGAGAAACTGTTTCTTGTGGGACTTCAAAGCAATTTCATGTACACTGTCTCAGCTGACTGTGTCTGTAATCTTTCCCATGGTCCAAAGTCATCTCACCTTGGATATGGTATAGCTGCCCTTCAGTTTTGCTTGAAGTCTCAAGGACATGGTTGTGCACATTGGGTGTTTGGATCTGAACATAGAGCTCAGTTAATGAGGAAAGAAACATGGTCCTCGCAGCAGTTCAGTTGCTGAAAATAATCACTGTTTGCTAATAACAAACTTCTAAGAACATCCTGACATCAAGTAACTATCTTTAACTTTCACATAATAAGATTATTTTAGCCTGAATTTTTTTCCAGAATAAATTAGAGACACGCATACACATAGTTACTGGATTTTTCATCTGGATTTCCACAGGTCCTACTAAACACAATATGTCTCAAAACAAACCCACTATCTTTCACATCTTCTCACTCTTAAATTTGCTCATTTTTATATCCTTCTGTCTTGGTCAATGTGCAAATCATTTACCTATTCACTTGCATTTGTAACCTAGGAGACGAGCTTTGGTTCCTCATTCTCCTTTACCTGCCCCATTCAGTCAGCCACTGAGTCCTGCCTTTGCTTCCTTTTCAGCATCTTCCAAATAAACGGTGTCCACCTCAGCTCTTGTACCTTTGTCTTTCTTTCCCAAGATTCCTATAGCACCATTTCTCATTGAGGTCTTTCTGCCTCTGGTCTTACTCTGCTCCAGTCCATCTTAATCAGTGTTTCCAGAATGACCTTTCTACACCCAAATCAGATCATGTTACTCTCCTTTCTAAAGCCTCCATTGGTCCTTCAGTGTGTTAAAAGACTTTCTTTTTCAGCACAGATTAACAAAATCCTTCACTACCAGGCTCCTCACCACCCCCCATTCTGTCCCCCAAAATATACCTTACAAACCAATCATGGCCACTTCCACTCCTTATTTCCAAAACCAGCATCCTTGTTTTTACCCCCACCTATACTGTCTCCCTTTGTTCTTTTAGAAGACTTCTACATAACCCCCAAAATTTAGTTCATATCTTTTTTCCAAAAGAAAGTGGCTCATGATCTCATTAGGCAGGACAAATCCCTTCCACCTTTGGTTCCACAGAGACTTGAACTTCACTTATTTCCTAATTTTTTCATTTCCTCTACTCAACTATGAGCTCAGGGAAGCACAGTTGTATTCTATACACTCTGTGTTTTACTGTTTAGTTAGATCTTTCATGTCCTTTGTCTCACTGATTTTCCAACCATGTCAGATAGATCACTATTATCCCATTTTACAGATGATGATCAGGTTTACCTAAAGGCCCAGTGGTCAAGGCCAGGTGCCCCCACTGCTAAACATTCTTGCTAATGTACTTTGTTGTTTGCAACAGAAGCAGGAGCTTCTCCCGTGTAGACAGGAGGGGCTTGGCAGAGGGCATATGGTTAGAAAAGTGGTCCAATTAATTTGCCTTCAAGCTGTATTTGCAAGGAAAGAACAGAGGTTGTATTTGGATTTTTTAAAACATCATTAAAAATTGTAATGTTCTCTGAAGCTATTTTTATTTCATACTTGTATAAGATTTAGGAAACTCTGAGTCATCTATATTAAAAAATACTATCATCACTGAACTCATTTTTTTCGGAAGGGAGTTTTAGTTACTAGATGAGATTCTGGGGAGGGGTTTTAGCCTCTCTTCGGTGGGGTTGCTATCACCCTTAGTGCATTCCCATGTATAGATTATAAACCCAACCTGAACCTCATAAGGGTAGCCCCAGAAAAATGTGTTTATCAGGTACATGCTTAGGGTGCTGGCTTTGTACTGATTGCAGGTGGATATAATATGTGTCCACATGAACACTTCTGCATCTCAGGAATAAAGCCATTGCTGGTTTTATCTATCCTGTTGATCAATAACACCTGAATGAGGACACCCATGGCTTTTTTGTTTTTTGAAGTTTAGGACTAAGAAATTGTTTCTCCTAAAGATGTACTTCCTTTTATCACAGCAAGAATTTTGGAAATCAGTAGTACCCAAACCTCAGCTATGAACCAGAATTACCTGAGAACATGATAAATACACTGATTCCTTGGTCCTATCCATAGGAATCCTGACTGAGAGACCTGAACAGGGGCTGAGAGATCTGTTTGTTGCAGAGCAGCTTGATTCCCTAGCTCTCTGCAGTGCACTCATTAAACCACTGTTCTTAGCATTAGGACATCTCTAACCATTTCCACCTGGAATGTGACTTCTCCCATGGCTGTCAGCGCTGGGCTGAGGATGTTCCCTATTGATCTCTGGCTATAAAAGAGCCTGGCTTGGTGCAGAAGACAATGTATACCTCTGAACCTTAGCTTCTTCTCCCACTTCTAGCCTGAGGGTACTTGGTCCTGGTAAAAGGTAAGCTGCAGAACTGAAGGAGTTCGGGCTCCCCAATCCTCCACCCTCTTGAATCTGTGTTTGTCTGTAGGCATGGAAATGGGAGATCTAGATCAACAGGGAAGAGCGTCATCTAAGCTTCCAAGCAGGCATGTATGGGTCAGCAGAGCATTGATTAGGAAGTTGAAGATCTCAAAGTGGACCTGCCCAAGGTCGTAGAGCTGCAGAGCCTGAACAGGAATCTGTGTCACTTAAGTTTTAGACAAGTGCTTGCCCTACCACAGCCTGTGGCTGCCCTGGACACTGGAAAGCTACAGGAATGGACACAAAACATGGGATTAGAGTGACTGCTGCATATTAAAAAACCAGCCCTTTGTCTGTCTTTGAACAGATCTACTGTTCATGTTCCCATTATTAGGACAGAAACTTCCCAGGAGACGGGCAGGAGGAAAATGAGAAAGATTCGAGGAAGCTTCATATTGGGGACATTTATTTTTTCTTTTTAAATTTCAAGTTAATATGAAACTGCTTATTTCTCCTCTGCATCCTTAGTGACTACCAAACACAATTGATTTACGTTACTTTCTCTAACTGGCATTCTAATGGGTCCACAAGAGGAATATAAAATATTTAATAAAATAAAATGTGACAAATGAACTCTTTGAGTGAAACAAGCCATATTAGTGAGATTTGCAGATGCAGCAGAAGGAGGAAGGAGGTTCTGAGAGCTGGAAGGAAGCCCAGGTGAAATTGTGATGGGTTTTGAACAAATTTTTTTTTAAATTTTAAATTGGAGGGATTTGACCATATTATACATAATCTGATGTATACATGTATACATTTCATCTTTCTTCATTCGCCATTCTTTTGTCGCTTCTCATTTGCTGCAGTCGGAGCAGGGTTCCCTATTATGTAAATAAGGGAATGAGACAGATGGTGCCACAAAGCAATGAATTCATTTGGGGGAGGGCTTTAATTATGGATGGGTGGGCCCGGCTGTGTTTTGGGTTCAGCAAACGTCCCAAAAGTTATGGGATTGGCAAAACCCCAGATGCAGTTTTCCAGGCACATTTTAAAATCCTGTCATATTTGCAGGGGAATTGAAGTTGGGATTTGTTTCTTGTTCTTTATTAAATTCCTCAAGTTACTGGCCTTAATTTTTAGCCTCTGAAACTGTGGAGGAATTTTTACAGTGTTTTCAGGAACTGCTTTACAATTTTCTTAAGATGAAGGTGTTTCATAGGTACTACTGAGATTTTGAATAATCATTTGATGGATTATCAAACAATTGGAAATCCAAAATATTATAAGAGGAAAATTAAAATTATTTTCATAGTTCCAGGTATGATTGCTATTAATTTGTTGGTATGTCGAATTGTTGTATTTTTAGTACACTTTTTTATATCATTGAAATCTCACTATATTTGTAATTTTGTAACTTGTTTTGTCACTTCATACTACATCATAATCATTTCCCTATATCACTGGTTATTCATAATTTTCATGAATATGTAATTGTTCATTGACTTTCTGAGGTAGTCACTTGAAAAAATAAAAAACCTGTATTTTGTTTCACCCAGAGTCATGTAAACTTAATTCTTAGACAATGTAGGTTGCTCTTGGTCAGATAAAATTTGTGTGGCACAAACAGATGAACAGAATAATCAGAAATGGCTGCAGGATTTTTGGTGGGGTGCTATTTAAGGTCAGTGTCAATGATAAATTGATTAAAGTCATGTGGCAAGTTCACAGTCAAGGGCAGCTCAAAGAGAGACCCAAGACAGGCTGAGCTGAGAACATAGTATACACAAAGGACTTAGAGCTTTGGATATTATTACATAAAAAGCAAAACGCAAGTTAGGTGAAAAGTTAGGGGAACAAAGTAGACCATTAGCATTTGTGAATTTAGTATCCGTGAATTCAACTATTCACAAGGGACCTTGCAGGCCGAGGATGTGGGGTGATTTATCATTTCGCAGCAATAGCGCTTTAAATCACATGGGTTTGCAAAGCTTGTGTTTTGACCGAGCCACTCAATCTGTGAACCTAGCCAACCACCCAGCTTTTGTGTTTTAATCAGTTTTGTGGTTTCACACTCCTTCAAGAGAAATTAGCAATTTTTATAATGTGATAAATTGTATATCTTTGTGAGAAAACTCTACAAAAGAAGAACATCAACTGCAAGAGCTGGTGCTGAAAAGGAATAGAAAATAAGAAGCCTAAGGAAGTGATCATCTCTTGCCAGAAAGCCGAACCCATGACTTCATTAAGAATGGAATATCACACTCAGCTCTGTGACATAAATGATCACCGTACGCTCTGTACAGCATTAAGAAAAAGGTATCTGTGATTCCACTCTAGGCTGAGTACTCTTACCTGCAAATACTGCTCATTAAGTAAATTATCAAAGTGCAACTTAAATGTTCCAGTTTTTCATTACTTCTCTTTCTGGGAGAAATTATATTAGAGTGATATTTGTGAATGTGCTAATTCACTAAGACCTTGGATGTATCAAGGATTTGTTTTAATGAAATCTTGCTTCAGTGTGAAGTTGCAGTGAGTCCATTTGAACTCTAACAGATTCTTAGTTCTCTATAAGTTCCAGAGAAATGAGGTAGGGTGGGAATAACCTGTTGAGGAAGGAGCAATGCATTTACTAGGCAAAATGGGACTGGAGTGGACCAACAATGATTCATATTGGATGAACCAAGGGAAAGCTGACTGCATTTGAATGCTGAGTGTACCTGTGACTGATGGGGGTGACCAGGAGAAGATCATCTTAAGCCACCATATAAATTTGCTTTGATCTCAGATTGGAATATGGCAAAGAAACTGGGTCTAAAGGAAATCATGCTGAGGTCTATTTAAAAAGCAATAAAAATGGAAACTATTTCCCACAGAATCCATATACATAGCCTTGAATGATCACAGGCAAATTTGTGGAGAATATAAAGTTGGCTTCTAAAATCTCCCACAGAGATGGAGTCTAATAGGCCAAAGTTGAAATCCTGTCTGGTCATTACAATGTTCACCACTTTGTTCATTTCACCTCTCTAAGACTCAGTTTCCTCATCTGCAAATTAGGAGCAATACAATTGACCTTGCAAGACATATAATAAGCCAGTGCTTCACATTTTCTATCCACGTACCCCCAATATCTGAGGAGAAGGGCTTGTTCCCCTGAGAGGACCGGAAAGTTAACTACAGTGCAGCCTGATGCACATGATCATTTTTGTTGTTCTCTATACCTAATGTGCTCCCAAGACTGCACTGTCTCCAGCAATCTCTGTAGCCTGGCCCACCACCCTGTCCCTTACCCTGTGAACTTCAGCCTCACTGGCCTTCATTCCATTTCTCAAATGTGTCCTAATCCCCACCTCTTGGAGCCTTGGCTCACGCTGTTCTCTCTGCACCTACCTCCCTGCCACCCCACTGCACCCTGACTTTTGCCTTCTTAGCTCTCTCATCCTTTAAATTACCCTTCTCTTGCCTTTATACTAGGATTTTTAAGAACTGTGTTGTTTTTATTCATAACCCTTATCCAAGCTTTTGTGACTAACTCATCTATTTCTTTCACTACATTCTAAATTTCCTGAGATTGGGGGCCAGTTTGATTTGTGCCCATCATTGGGACACCCATACACTTAAAACAGTATTCAGTAAATATTTGTTGGATAAATACATCAAGAAACCTTACAAATCCATGATAATTTTTCTATTCCATATTATGCCTATTTTCATAGTTGCTTGAGATGAAACATGCTGTCGTAAAAGAATACCCCTTGAATCAAACAGTCGCTCCAGGAAGCTGTGTCACACTCCGACTTTCCTGACACTGATTGCCTGCTGCAGTCACCAGAGCGTCTGTCCTTCCCCCAGTTTGATCACAGGGCAGGAACTGTCACAATCATAAATAAAAGTATCTTTATTATTCTCTTTCTTTCTTTCTTTCCCCTCCAGAATCAGCTAGTTCACTAGCAAATACCCACTACCAACATGACTAAGAAAGAAAGGGTGCTCTGGCAGAGTTCTCTGTTGAGCCACTGCCATGCTCAGGTAACAGGCCTTCCTACATCTGTTTCTCAGAAGGAGGCTACATCCTTAGAGAAGATTCCCTTCAACAATAAGCACACAGGGAGGGTTCCTCTCGAGAACTTGTTTAGGTAGAGCTGACAACCTGGGCATTTCCTCTTAGACTTCAGTTTCATAGCTTATGGTTTGGATGGCATGTGAGTCAAATTTGTAAAAGAATGACCTCAGTTGACTTACTGCTTTTTCTCTCTATATAAAAATCAGAAAGCTTAAATCCCTGAAAAATTATACAGATCATTTTTCCAGGGTGAACCTTGTTCCATTTTGTGCCCTCCATCTGCCCCAGAAAGAAAAGGGAAGTATTTTCATTATTGTGGAAGGCAAACTTTGTCTCCCACCAAGTTTCTTAAGATGAGGAATTCTCCAAATAAAGATGAGGGCTCAGATGGAAAGTGAACAAAATAATAGATAAATGTCCGCTGAAGCACTTCTACTTTCCCAATTACATTTCCAAACCCATTTTATGAGAGCGATTCTTTCAGGAATAAAGCTTTTCAAGCTATTAAAATACATATGTTTTGTTATAGGAGAAATCATAGAATCTGAATCAGACTTCCTGGGCTCAAACCTGACATACTAGCTGTTTTTTTTCAGCCTTTCAATGCCTGCATTTCATCATCTCTAGAATGGGATTATAGTAGGACCCGTTCTATAGGCTTGCATAAAATGACAGATTTGAACTAAATTAATGGTGCTCTGCTTAAATCTTTTGCTCCTTAAAAGAGTCTTCAGAGATAATGATCCTGGCAAATTTGAAAATCAAGTCCAGGTCTGACCATTCTAGGAGAAATAATAATAAAAGTAACATTTTCTAGTGAAAAAGTTGGTAATTCCTAGGAACAAAAAACAGGCAAAACCCCTTTTTTTGCCTATTTATCTAACTTTATTCAGTCATGTATAGCTTAGTTCAGTCTCTTCCTAAGAGATATTTCTGAGAAAAGAAGGCAATATTTTGCTTTTATATAATGCTGTAGAAAACATTTGTGTCTTTGACATTTTTCTTTTTTATCAGAATATTTTTTCCTAGTTTCTTAAAGGAAAAAGGTATGTCATTTTAATTTTTTAAGTTGGATATCTTCTTAGTTGAATAATACACAATTATTAAAATGACCATTATTAAGACATAGCAAAATTAAATTTATATTTTAATGATTCATTCAAAAACAGTTGAATGAATCATAGAATGAATCCCATTCAATGTCAGGCCCTGTGCTACATTCTGTAGATACAGGCATGAAGTGTAGCCCTGATAGAACGGTTTATATAAAATACAGGAGATAGTCAAGTAAATAGACATGCACCTGAGTGATAGCTGAGAGCTTTGCCAAGGTCAAAGTATGGCTTGTCAGTCCAATGGGTAAGGGAAGTCAGCTTGCAAGAAGGCATGGAGAATGGAAGAGCAACATTATGTTTGGGAAAATGTAAGTGGTTGGGCAACAGGCAGAAAGATGAGGATGGAGAGTTGAGCAGATGAAATCATAAAGGTGAGGATTCCGTGCTAAAAAGTTGAGTTTTATAGTGAGGGTCATGAAAAGGCATTAAGGGTTTTCATTAAAGAAACAATATAGATTGATTTGCAGTTTTGAAAGCCCAGTCTAATAGTAGTTTGGAAAAAGAAGAAGAGGGGGAGATCATGGAGCTATGGAATCCATAAGGTAATTGATGCAATTTTGGCAAGGAAGAGCAAAGGTCTCAGGTGTCATATATGACATGTAAGCTTGTGTTTTCTTCTCTTATCTAATGCTAACAAAGTTGCCCATTTTTGATAGCCTTATTTTTCAGTTACACTATTGCTCCTGTATCCAATCTGCAAAGGAAAGGGGGGAATTATTTAAAGAATATTTTGTAGAAATTAAACACTGTGCCAATTGCTTTCACATATTAACAACATTGTGAGGTAGACATTATTTTTAACCATTTCCAGCTGGAACAGTCCCTGAATCACAGTTGTTGTGAATATACTTCCTTCTGGGCAAAGATTTTCTGAAAGTGGAAACTGCATTGACTTCAGAACTTTGGAATGTCATTAGAACAGCAATAATTCTACTCAATATTATTCTTATTTCCTGCTCTATATCCCTCAATCTATTCATCTGTACTATTCATCAGTACATACTATGCCTCCCCTCTCTGGTGACATATGGTAGAATTGCACTTCCTAGATCCTTTTGCTTGGGTGGGACCTTGTGACTAGCTCTGGCCAATGAGTTTGAGTGAAAGTGATTCAGGTTGCTTGAGAGCTGGATCATTTAATTGCCACTGTGAGACACTCCAAAGCTTTCTTTCCCCTCAGCCATGTTATTCTTTTAGCTTGAATCCTGGACTGAGGATGACCATGATTCTAAGGCAAAGTTCTTAGCTTATCTACAGTGGTCATGATGTATGAGTGTTATTTTAATCTAGAGTTTCTCAGTCTTGGTGCTACTTACATTGGGGCCGACTAATTTTTTTGAGGGTAGAGAGTAGGGCAGTAAGGAGACTTGAGCAATAACCCTGACCTCTACTCACTAGATGTCAGTAGCATCGCTCCCCCAACTATAACAACCAAAACTGCGTCCAGACATTATCAAATGCCCCCACAGGGAAAACTGCACCTGGTTGGGAACCACTGTTGCAAGCCACCGAGATCTGTGTTCATTACTATTGTGTAACCTAGCTAAGACTGGCATGTACTCCAGTTTCTTGTTTTCATCTTTTACTCCTTCTCATATAAGGTTAATTCTCAATATATGCTTTTCATGTGAAACATAGTTTAATGTCCTAATATTTTGGACCTCTTTTATGTATTTAAAGCTATACTAGACTTATCAGGGTGATCACTTCATAAGGTATGAAATGTCTAATCACTATATTGTACACCTGAAACTAATATAATATTGGATGTCAACTATAATTGAAAAATAAATTTTTAAGAAAGCTATTATTTTTTAAAAAAGTCATCATTAGTTCAAGTGCTACTAAAATTGTCCTTTTATGGTCCCCACTCAACCTAGTCAAAACGGTTTCTAACAATGTACGTGTCCCTTGACAACAGTTGCCATTAAAACAAGTCGAGGAATTTTTTATCATACCCCAGTTTAGCTTATTTGCAGTTCCCAGGTCATTGCCATAAACTGGTTCATTTTGGTTTGATTGAGGATATACATAAGTTAAGCAAAACACTGACAAGGGAGGATCTTGTTCTCAATGAGATTATAATTCAGTTGGGAAAGTAACATGCATTCACAAGAAAATAAAAAGCATAATACATTCTGCAAATTCTTCTACCATGTGTGTAAAGTGATTATTATGGTGTCTAGCACTTAATAAGTACTCAATAAATGTTAATAATTATGATTATAAACATTATTATTTTTATACCATTTTAAAAATTCCCTATTGCCTGTACTATACAGTAAACTCTTCAAAAGCAGGGACCAAATCTTACTTAACTTTGAGTTCCCAATATTTGGCACTTTGGTATAAAGAAGATACTAAAAAATATATTGAACAAATGAATGTGAGTTAAAATCAAAGTAAGTGTATTACAACACATTCTACTTGGTGTTAGAAAAAGAGACAGAACTTCAGACTAAAAAATTGAGATATTTCATGATGTTACTTTTTTTAAGCCAAGGGTAAAGAATTGAGGATAAAACTCTCTGTACTTAGGGAGTGATAATTCCCATGGTGGGATATTCTGTGTGTTTCTCTTTGGGAATGAGTAGAATAAGTAATATAGTGTGAGGTAAACAACAGCTTTGGGTCTAAAGAGCCACAGTGGAATCTTAGCCTTCCCATCAATGTGCCTTCTTTGAGGAAAATACAATCTTCCAGACCCATGGTTCTTTCACCTGCAGGATGATATTTGTTAATAATATCTGTTCTGCATAAATGATGGAGTGTTATAAAGCTCTATGTCATGTACACAAAACATTTAATAAAAATCCATTCACATGAAGTGTGTTGTTACTGGTTTATATGTACTAATGAGAAATCCCTAGAGACTAAGCAATGTTTTCCTGAGCATCTGGAAATAGATCTGCTGAAACTTATGGAAATGACTGATATTTCATCCCTGAGCAACTAAACTGGGAGTAAGGTGACAGAATAAGAGACTAGATGCACTGGTTTAAAAGTTACAGGAGACCGGAGTCCACTTATTAGTAGAGGTTAGTGAGAAGTACCTGGGGTCAGATGATAAGACTGTGGTTCCCTGCAGAACCTAACCCTAGCCTCCCATCACCAAGAATCACAAAAGCTGAGGGTCTCTACTGTCCCATTAAGGTTTTCTTCCTGCCTGAGACCATCTTGACTTTTGTATGTGTTTCATGCCATTTCTCACCCTGTTTAAGGAAAATATTAAATAGTTTATTATAAAGGAAGAGAGCAGTTAGTGAGAAAATGAGGAATGAGAAGGGAATGACAAAATGATGCTTGATTTGAGATGGAAAAAATGAGATAGAATCATAATCCCTGTAGCTGTTCAATATGGGAGAGCTTTTTTCACACAAAAAGCAAGTCTTACCAAGTTACTTAATACTCCACAGAAAATTAGAGGGATTCATAAGTATGAGTAAGATCAAAAGAATTTGAAGAGAAGGGATGATTTGGGTGGCTTAGTGACATCCTGTGGCTTCTTTGGACATGATGTGGCCAATCAAGATGTAGGCTGTAGTTAAACCCTGCCTGAAATGCTCCTCAAACCCGCTGACCACCTTTCCCTCCAGCTCCTTTGTGTGACGACAAATAATGTGCTGGAACGATGAGAGGCTTGATCTCTAGCCCTAAATATTTGACAGCCTCATGTTGCAGATGGAAGAGGCTGATTTTGATGGCCCCAGAGGAGGGAATGTGGGCCACGTGGAGGCAGATTTTATTGCAATATAAAGATCTTTTTAAATATGAAGGTGTCCTGAAAATCAAAAGGCTAGAAGCACTTGAACAGAAAGTAGATACATACTTACTGGCTGTGGTAAAAACTGGAATATAAATCCTTTCCAACTGAACATTCCTGTCTCTTTAGTCCTGTCTTCCACCCAGGAGAGGCTCCTCTATTGCATCGTTGGAAAATGGAGCCTTCTAGCCAGTTTTCTTGAGTGCTTATTTAAGTGTGCCTGTTACTTGTTGCAGTTTGATCTTCTAGAAGTGGCAATTCATTGATTTATAGAATGAATTTCCTGGAATGGGTAGAAGGAATGATTTCCAGAGAGCAGGTAGAAGAGCCTCATTTAACAAAAAAAACTAATACGAAGAATATCCTTCAGTTTGAGAGCTTACTGAGAAAATTCAAGTTCTATCACTTAATTTTTCTGTTTATTTTATTGAAGATACATAAATGAACTATTCTCTACTGAAGATGTTAATCAACATTTATTTAGCACTTTATAATTTGAAAAATCTTTTCACATTTTGAAAATTTCATTTAGATTTCAGGAAAATTGCATTATTATCCCATTTCACTGGAGAAGACACTTTGAAAATAATAGATACAGAAACCTGAATTTTCATCTCCATGTGGGGACTATGCTGAAGACTGTGCATGCATTATTGCTAAGTCTCATAATACCTGTACAAAGGGGTTAGCATTCACATTTTACTCTCAGGAGGCAGAGACTGAACATAATACAATAATATAGCCCAAGAGATGAAGTAGGAGGTGTTAATACATTGGGCCACTACCAGCAGAACAAAGGGTCAAATATTCAGATCCGAGAGTAAAAGAAATGAGACTTAAGGGCTTATTCAGCACCCACAGACATGAGTGTGATGTTCCCCGGTCTCAAGGAACTCATGGTCTAGGAGGATCTGGGCCATGAGTCTGCCTCTGGGCTCGGGGACCCTCAGCAACCAACTTGAATTTCACCTAATATATGTAATATAATCGCCACAGTAACCTCACCACCTCACCAGAAAGGTATGGAGAGACTTGCCAAAACCACACCATTACTATGAAGCAGAGCTTGAACTTGTAGCATGCAAAGCTTCATATTTTTGCAAAGTCTCTAAATTTATCTGAAACTTCAGCTTTATAATCTTTATTATTCTCATGTTTAATCAATTTTCTTTGCTTACGAAGGCTTTTCTTATGCCACTCAAAACCCCAAATTTTCAACAGATACACTAGTTTCCACTAAAAAAATATTTTCTGGCCATTGTCCATATTTCATCTTAAATGCCTTCTTTACCCACCCTGGATTCCTGTGTTTCCTTCCTTGGAGAGAAAAAAGCCAAATGCATTTTCATCCCAAGGCGAACGTTCCCCCTGACTCTGTTGCAGATTAGGATAATGCAGGGAACACTAGAACTAAGCAATTTACTTCTCATCCAGGCTGTACTGGACTTGAGGGTGGTACTGGGTCACTTTCCTAGGAAGGGAATTTTTCATTTTGTTTTTGTTTTTCCTTTCTATTTTTAAAAGAATCGTTGTTCAGTTATTGTTCTCCATTACTCTCCTCCATCCTCCCATCCCCACCTCCCGCATTCAATCCTAACTGCCCACCGCCACCATTGTCTTTGTCCATGGATCCTTTGTACATGTTCGTTGAGGACCCTTCCTTTCCATGGAAATAAAGAACAAGCTGACTGTGATGTGGGGGAGGGAGGGGGATAACAGGGGAAAGAAGGAGAAGGGTTTTCAAGGAACATGTTTTTCCTTTTTAAAGAAAACTTACTGCATCTATTTTAATCATAACAACCCTTGAGTTAGATACTATTAATAGCTCCATCAAACAATGAAATTGAAACTTGATAAGAAATTAAGAAATATAGCCACTGGCATGGAGAAAATAAGTGATGGAGTCAAGATTTGGCTCCAAATGTATCAGAACCTAAAGACCATGTTCAGGAGTGTAAAATGGAGCTGAGGCCTTCTGCTTTGTCATATTTCTAGCAGTAGAGTTGACCCTTGAACAACATAGACGTCTGGGCACCGACCCCTGCACAGTAGAAAACCCACCTATAACTTTGACTCCCCCAACACTTAACTATCAATAGCCTACTGTTGACTGGAATCCTTATGGATAATATAAAAAGTCAATAAACACATGTTTTGTATGTTATATGTATTATGTACCCTATTCTTCCCATAAAGTAAGGTAGAGAAAAGAAAATATTTTAAGAAAATCATAACAAAGAAGAGATACATTTGCAAGATTTATTGAAAAAATCTGCATGTAAGTGGACCTGCACAGTTCAAACCTATGTTGTTCAAGGGTCAGCTCTAACTTCTTTTCTTTTTTTAAAGATATTATTTATTTATTTTTTTTTTAGAGAGGGAAAGGAGAGAGAGAGAGACAGAGAGAGGGAGAAACATCAATGTACGGTTGCTGGGAGACATGGCCTGCAACCTAGGCACGTGCCCTGACTGGGAATCGAACCTGCGATGCCTGGTTCGCAGCCCGCGCTCAATCCACTGAGCTACACCAGCCAGGGAAGCTCTAACTTCTTTTCAGACAAAAGGATATAAGGTACCCAAATATATAAAGGGAAAGAGAAGTGTCTATAGTGTTTTTGAGTTTCAACATGTTTATACTTATGTATATTTACATACTCATTATTTAGTGCATTCTTATTATTTGTTATAAAAGCAACTGAAATATCTCCAAATGATGTGTTAATAAGCATAATTTTGAAATCAGTGGTTATGGATGATAATTGATGTCAGAATCCTGTTATTCTGGTGATTTGTTTTAGTATAATGGCACAAAAATACTGACTTCCATATAGAATTTTATTTTTTTACAAAAGATAGAAGTATTTCAATGAATGAGCATATCCTTCCATTAACAATTAGAGAAGACTGAAGGAGTGGCAGTAGGATATTTTTGTCACAGGACCAAATCACTAACAGGATCTAATGGCCGCTCACTTGGGTCATGTGCTGAGGGTTCCATTTGAGGAGTGTTAATAAACTGACTTTTGTCTAGCTGGTTGAATGAACTGTCATTGGCAGGAAATACTTTTCAACTATATCTGATAACAATATAAGATTTCTCAGTGATGTCATTAAAAAAAAATCTCAGATGTCTTAGCACACCTCCAGCTGTCATTTCTCTAGGCTGTAAAAATCTACTTCTTCTCCCATTCTGTAGAAATTTGAAGTTTCCGTTTCCTTGTTGGCACTTGATTTGCAATTATAAGCATGAAAACATCAGAATTCTGAAAAGCTGCTGTATTTTTGTTAGCTACTTAATAAATGGAATTCCTTCACTGACAAACACAATTTTTTTTCTCCCTTAAAAGCTTTGAAATATTTGTACTAGCATCTTGCCTTCAGTTCATCATGTAACTTTCCTGTGAAAAAGGCAATTCCGGAGCATACTGCCAATATAATTACCAGCAACTCTGGAAAATTGCAGTTTTAAGGCTGAACCTTAATATAATTGATTATTTATGTGGCCTGACCCAACCCTATTTAGAAAGACGTTTGCATATTTGTATGAAGTTAATGCCTAGTGTTTGACTCTGCAATACTATTAAAGAGTCTTTAGCCTGCTTGAACACGTTGTGCTGATAGCTTTAAAGGGAGCCGTTCCTTCTCTGCTTTTCCCAGATATTACTTCTCTATCATCTCTGCAGATGTTGCTACACTTTGTCCAGTTTAAGTTAAAAATATACTTTTTCTTTTCATCTGTATGAACCTAGCATATAAAAATAAGACACATGTTGAAAGCCACAGTATTAGTAGTAAAGTTCATCAAATGGTTCCCAAAACAGGGCAACTTTCTTTAATCCATCATGTATTTGGGATGTAAAAAATTTCCTTTCCTCTGTGGATGTCTCATCAGAAAATAGAACTCGGTGTGTATTCATATGTATTGGCATGTAAACAGTCTCAACTCTTATATTTGAATTGATTGTTAAAAAGCACTGGGTTTTAAATTTTTCCCTCCATAGAATCTAATTCTGTGTGTTGGGGTGAAATGTGTCCATCCTGTTACCAACATGCAATTTGCCTCAATTGGATAACATTACAACTGCTTGGTTGATGTTGAAAAAAAGCAAGTGGAAAGACTTTTATTTAGATTTGACTAACCTGTCAGGAACCATACATAACACTACTTTGAAGTAGTCATTGCCTAAGACATACCACAGACTTGGACAATTTTGTGATCATAAACACGTATTCCTCCAGTCTCCATCCACCACTATAGTTTCTTGGTTTTAAGTGAGTTTGGGAGAGTTGTCAGCACCATCTTCATTCCCTGTATTATTCTCCATGGGTTGACATTACTGAAGCATCAATAGATGCTAATATGCCATATCAGATTTGCCTTTTTTAATTCTCTCTCTCTCTCACCAGATATGGTAAATCTTTCTAGTTTTCGGGGTCTTTCTAGTTTTAAAGGTCTTTTTACTTTTCCAGATAAAAAAGAGAGCATTTAGAAATACAAAAATGAAACAAGGATAACTCAACATTTACAACAATTTTATCAATAAAAAGTCAAGCCAGGAGACTCCAAGACTTAAAATTAGCACTGAAGCTATCTGTAATGTTATTTTGACTCCATACATTTTTTCATTCCATTCTTATCCAACTGTTGGCTGTTGAATGAGGATGGAAGCATGTGCCAAGCAGATGTCAGAGCCCTCCCTTGCATGGCATCATGTGCCTGAGCTGAGGTAGCACGCTTAACTTTTGTTCAAATTTATGAGAGTTGACATACACAGTCTTGAAATTTAAAAAAAAAACAAAACTTCAAGGCAGTGCTATAACCTTCCTATCCATGACACATTTACCATAGGTTTGCACACACATGCATACACACACATCCCCACCCCCCAGAAAAAATTTAAGGTCTGCCTCAAAACACATTAAAGTGGTGAAACAAATCAAAATTCCAATGACCCACAATGTGTTGAAATTTCAGTCTGTGCATTTTGCTTATAACACTTAAAATACATCTAAGATGTATTTATTATACTTTAAAGTGTATAGATTTGAGCATCTGTACAGAATTCCAAGACTTCACAAAACAGAATTTGAAAACATGGCATCAGATAATTTCCAAGTTTTGTTTTCAGTCCTAGCTTTCTATGTTTATGGCTATTTTCTGTAATCATATTACTTTCTCCATTTTTCCCCTCTAATTTCTGATTATCTTCTTACTGTCTTTTGTCTTTAGTCTATTTTCCACTGCTTTCTTTCTATCAGGGAACATACACATTTGAAATGTGGCTAGTGGAAATGAGGAACTTAATATTTTACTTTAATTTTTATTAATTCACACTCAAATAGCCACATATAGCTAGCATCTGCTAACTTGAACAGTAGAGATGTAAACTGTATGTGCTTCTATAAATTAATAATGTAAAACAATCAATTGAAGAATAAATGTAAAATTTTGGCGAACATATAAAAAGATGCTGAAGCAACCAAAAGTCAGGTATCATTTTTCACTCTTCAGATTGACAAGAACACAAAGATTGGCAATACGTGTTTTCATGAGGGTGGAAGAAAATGAGTTCTTTCATACACTCTTTGAAGGAGAGTAATGATAGGGTATTTCAGAGTCAATCTAGCAGTATCTATCACCACTTAACCCATCCATACCCTTTTCTCTGCAATTCCGAGTATTGAAATACTGGCAGAGACAGACAAGAAAGTTCATTGCACACCAGTTGTGTTATTGAAAAAAGCGAAAACTACTTAAAGAGGGGATCACATGGGTGATGCATTATACAACTCCAGTGGGTACCATTCATGTTGTAGTTTGTATGAATGTGCCCTCTGGGTGACACTCTTTGGAAATTCTGGTATGTCTGACAATGTCAAAGTGGTCAATTACTTATGCCACATCTCCTCTACACTGTGAACTACCACTCAGCCAGTAAAAAGAATAATGTAAAGACATATGTCCTGGTGAGTACATATGCCAGCTAGACTGTGAGTGAAAAATACCATTTGTAGAACTATATGTACAATAAAGTCCCACTGGTGTTTAATCAAAATAAATAAATAAATTAATTAATTAATTAAAAACAATCAAGAAAACCAGAATTTTCTCTGAGGAAATTTAATATAAAGTATGAGGGTATAGGCTCTGGAACCAGACTACTAAGAACTGAATTGTGTCTCTGACACATGCTAGCTATGTGCTCTTGGAAAAGTGACTAAGCCCACATTTGTATCAGTTTTCTCATCTATAAAATGGGTATAACAATAGTACCTATCTCATAGGGTTGTTAAGAGGATTAAATACATTAATCTATAAGAAGACTTTAGAACAGTACAAGGCACATGATAAAACAATACTATTGTCATTACTACTACCTATCTGAATATGCACATAAAGAGAAATATCCAGAAAAATATATATCAGATATTAGCATTTCCCTCGTCACAGAAAGTCCTAATAGCGCTATTCTAGATATTAATCTTTGACTGTATATTTTATATATATTTCTCCAAGACTATTATTTGCTTTTTATGACTATTAGTGTCTTTAGTAATACAAATACTTTTAATTTTATGTAGTCTGTTATGTTAATCTTTTCCTTATTTGTGCCTTGCTCAGAAAGCTGTCTTAGTTCAGGTCTATAAAAATATTATTTTATTTATAAGTTTAGTTTATTTCTTCAAGCCATCTGAAATTTAGCTTTGTGTGTGGTGCAAAGCAGTGATCCAGAATGACTTTTTAATATGTATAAATATATAGATGTATACATTTTTTATAAAAAAAGAACTTTCCTGCCCTGGCTGGCATAGCTCAGTGGATTGAGCACGGGCTGGAAACCAAAGCATTGCAGGTTCAATTCCCAGTCAGGACACAAGACTGGGTTGCAGGCCACGGCCCCCAGCAACAGCACATGGATGTTTCTCTCTCTCTCTCTTTCTCCCTCCCTTCCCTCTCTAAAAATAAATAAATAAAATCTTAAAAAAAAAAAACCTCTATAAGAAAAAAGAGCTTTCCTCTTTACAAAAAATGAGGCAATGAGGTTACACTGGGAGGGAGTTTAATTCTGCGTGCTAATATTGGGCTGCAGCTCAGAGGCCAATGCTCCAACTCACTGGGGCCCATGGCCTCCAGTTTTCACAGCTCCCTTTGCTCCCCTTCACCTCCGCCATGCCTGATAATGATTTAACCATGATTCTCCATTTGTTTCTTTTGTGGGAGAGGACTGCTTCTTGGATCGATGTTTCTATGAAAATGGAGAGTATCAAAGATGGACCAAAAAAAAGAATGTATGCATGGTCTTTCTTATACCAAGACTGTTTTCTCATTCATATTCCTGCATAGCTCTTTAAGGCATCGGAATTTGTGATCCATTGATCTGTGTGTCTGTTCCTGTGACCACATCACTTTCCTTAAACTGCCATGCTTTCTAGGCTCTGGAATGACTTATGTAAATATGGATTACCTATTTGTTAACATTTTTCTTAGCCCACTTAAAAATTGTGTGTTTGGAGTCCCAGTTAAAGAATAATAACAATGGGCATTGATAGCTTACTGCAGGCCTTATCCTCACAATACTCTTGTGAGTAGCTATAGATTAAGAAGCTGAATCACAGAGAGGTCAAATAACTTGGCCAATAAGACATAGCTGGTAGGATGGAGTCAGAATTTGAACCTTGACTGACACTCCAGAGCATAGTCCACACTCAGGAGCAGCTATTGAATTATTGAGGAAGAGAATAAGGCAAAGGAAAAAAAAATAAGTAAGAAAAAATTATTTTTTAGGTTTAACAATTATCATTTTTCTAGATCTTCATCAGTTTTTTAGATTTTCAAATTTATTCGGTTGAACTTAAGTATTTTATCTTATGACATTAGCTAGCTTGTCAGTATATATTTATATTTGTGTTCCCTATACTGTTCATGGGAATCCACACCTTATTCTTGGCAATCCTACTGGCCAAAACTCTGTTTGGTCCATCAGTGTTTACAAAGAGCACATTTAGAATTCTTATTAATATGATCTACTTTTAAAATATATTTTATTTCATCATTTTTAATTTTGAATAATTCATAGGTCACATGTCTTTTGTGTTATTTTGTTTCTTTAAGATTCTTAAGTGAAGGTCCGACTCACTTTCAACCTACCTTTCTTTTTCGGAAAGTTGATTGGCTTTGCATTTCCCTGTGAATTCCACTTTGGCTTACATGTTTTTCCACAAAATACTCTCTTTTCATTCATTTCTGAGTTGTTTGTAAATTTAATTTTGATTACTTCTTTAATGTAGCATTATATCAAGGATACTCTTAAGTCTCCAAATAAATAGATCATTTTTATATGTTTTTGTTTTTGGAGTCTCTCACAGAAAAAAAAATATATGCCACAGGTTTGCCCAACCCTATTTCAGCTCCCCTCTTTTCTAAGCTGAGACAGGAGCTTGTACTCCCAACCTTTGCAGTTAGACTGGACCAGGCTAATTCTGGGTGGAGAAATATGGACAGAAGTGCCTTGTGACCCATCCAGGTTGAAGCAATGAAAAACTCTACTTCATTGCAGTTCTTTGGTCTTCTTGTCCTCTTGAGTGGTAAAGGTAGAGAGTTTTGTTGAGATGGCTGAACCATAGGATGAAAGAATTATTGGTAAGAAGGTGAAATAACCTGGAAATTTCGTTGTTTGGGGCCATTGAAATTTTGGGGCTCCTAGCCTAGCATAGACCTAGCCTAAACTGCTGATTATAAACTGTTGTTCATGCTTCCATCAACAACCTCATGACCACTAATATTTCCTCCCACAAACATGTGCAGTACTGGGGAAGCCCAACAGAAACCTCTCAGCACTATCAGTTCGCAGAAGTGGTTGTGCTTGCGCTCCTAATGTCCTCCACTCATTCGTTCACTGACCCTCCCCAAGCCCTTATTCTGCACCAGATTATGTGCTGAGTTCTCTGGATAATATCTTCTATTAATAAGAATGTAAAATGGGGGGAAATGACAAGTTTTCCTGGAAGTTTTATAGGACAGTGAATAAGGATGACTTTAAGCAGATGCTCTTTCTAATATCTACCGCCTGTGATTCCTCCAAATTGCTGCATCCTTCACCTCCCCCACTTCCCTTATGATCATGGTTGATTACTGAATTTTCCTTATTTTGACCATTTTCCTAGTTATCTCATGTTTTGTGGGTTTCATTTTTAGATGGCAGCCTGACTGCTGCTTTTGGTTTGTGCAGCTTTGCACATGCCATTGTTTGCAGATACAGTTTGGGTTGGGTCCTCGTCTGATGAGCCATTTGTGAGTTCTGATTGAGTAGGTCACTTGTGGGCTCACTTAACCACTTGCCCTTCATCTGATGGTGCAAGTGGCCAATTGCACCTGCAATTAGCTAATTAAGGGTTCAGTCATTTCCATAGGCAATTTTGCCTTTATCTAATTGTGGGGCTGCACAAGATTCCTTTCATCATTTGGGCATATACCAGCCACTGTTGTCAGGGAATGATGACTTTCGATGTAGGTAAGGTAACAAAAAAGGAAATTTAAAAATTTTTGTTTTGTTTTTTAATTTCCTCATATGTTCAGATTTTTCTATTGTGGTAAAATATACATAACATGATGTTTACTGTCTTAATAAGTGTACAGTTCAGTTGTATTGAATACATTTCTAATGTACAACCGTCACCACCATCCATCTCCATAACTCTTTCATCTTGAAAAGCTGAAACTCTCTTCCATTAAACAGTAGCTCCTGATTTTCCCCTCCTTCCAGTTCCTGGCAACCACCATTCTATGTTCTGCCCTTATGAATTTGATTATTCTAAGTATCTGATGTAAGTGGAATCATAGTATTTATCTTTTTGTGACTGGCTTAGGGAATTTTGACATTTTGTTCTCTATAGCAGCTGTCCAAGGTAAGCAAAAATCACAGATTAAAAGATTAGAATATGTTTGGTTCAAATTAAAAAAAAAAGATCTCTATATGGATGTTTTAAAAAATACTTTGCTTCATGAGTATTTACCTGTCTAAATAAACATGTTTAACATCACAAGCTTAGAACAATTCCTAGAGTGAGTGTGTGCATTTGTGTGTGTGTGATGCACACATTGAAGGCTTATTACATGAACTCATTCCATAAATTTGCATTCCTGCTATGAAAGAGCTGAAGGTGCAACAGAACCTAGATCAGTCTTTCTACAGAGAAATCATAGGGGAAACGAGGGCTCTCTGAACTCGAGAGGAGAGGGGGAAATTTGTCACCTCTATCCTTTTGATAGATGCTTTACAAATGGCTTTTTGTGGGTTAAATAGTTCATTCAAGAACCAGGGAGCAAAACTGGAAGGTACATTTTTTTTTACTTAATGCCAGCACAAAAGAACTGCACAACATCTCAGAACCCCCTATAATTCAAACTGAAAACCGTTGAGTTCTTCCCTTCTAGAAGTGACCAATACATAAGCAACAATCAGAGAAAGCATTATTGTCCAGATTTTTCATTGTATATAATCCGTTGGAGTCATTGCCACACAGTCAATTTCTATGGTCCATCTGTCAGGACATTGAAATTGCTTTATTATACAGAACCCGCTCACAGATTCTGTGGATTCAGTAAGGAATATTTACCGAGTGTCATCTGAGATCTCAGAGGTTCCATAAAACACTTAATTAACATACAAAATCCACTTCAGCTAAGCCTATACCTACTTTCTGAATATCAGTTACTGATTTGATTACTCCTGAGGCCTTAGGTCAGCATGGGGAAAATTGCAGAAGCTACTGGAGAGCGAGCTAGAGGCACAGCAAGGCGGGTGGCTTCTGATGGCTATTTTCTCCCTGTAGGTGTAAGGGTTGGTGCCATAGCTCCACCGAACAGTCACAGAGAAAAGATCTAAAGAACTGCTTTTGTTTGTTTCTTCACTGTTTTGTTTTGTTTGTGATAAGCAGGAGTGCCACCTCGCATTGTACCTTATTGTTCAAGTCATCTTCTCTGACTTGCCTTGCTTTTCTCTACTGCTTCCAAGCTATGTTCCCTTAGCCAAGTTCCTTAACCTCTCTGAGCCTGTTTCCCTTCTTTTAAAAGGAAGATAAAATAACCCTCTTGGACTTATTGTGAGGATGAAATGAAATAATATATGCTTAGATGGAGTTTCTTGCAACATTGTCAGCCTGTGGAGGACTAGTGACTAGCCTCTTAAGGTCAAAGATGATTGCTCACACCATTGCTGAACATGTAACAGAGTTATCTGCATAGAGTAGGAGCTGGAAATAATAGTTGATTGACTGGATGGGTATCGCTGGGTTTACATCAGCAATAGTAATGCTGATTCTACAGTTCCGGGCCTCTTGTGTGCACATGAGCTCATCTCCAGGTAATTGCTTTCCAAGTTGTTATGCCAATTTCCAAGAGTATCTCCTCTCTAATGCCATAGTTGCTGTCCTGTTTCCAGCAGGGCATGTGCTGAGTATCACTAGCAACAGGTAAACAATTCCTAAAACTGAATAGGGCCTGAAGCCTTTGAGACATTCTAGGGTAAGACAGAGAGGAAGTCTCCTTTCCTGCTTGTGTCATACTCTATCACAGGGGTCCCCTTTCAGGGCTGTGTGAGACATGATGTTTCACAGACCTTTGTGAGGGCTATCCATTAGATATGTACTTTAGCCTCCTCGTTCCATAGGACCCAGATATGATGAATCCTGGGAGAGGTCGTGCTTAGAGACAAATCCAGCTCTCATTACACTTGCCTCGGAATGATAGTGCCTTCCAGAGGGATGGCTCCTTCTTCCCTGAGTTCTCTCCTGGGAAACGTCCCACGTCCCTGTGCAGAAAGGCTGATCTGCCCCATACTTGTCAGACATAACTACACATGTGGGCATGTCTGAATCCACATTTAGGCACATCTTTTAGATATGTATATATATGGGGGGGTGCTCAAAAAATTGGAATTGTCTTCTGGAGCTCCCCCCACTAGATGAGTGTTCTATGAACCCATCCGTATCAGTGTACCAGCTGGTGTTGTGAGAGGCTGTGTTCAGCTTTAGTGAATTTTTTCTTTTTTGAAGAATTCTTTTAGCATGTTTGCCCATTTCATGATGGGTGATTTGTAAATGCACCTGCCCACATTGTGATGAGTGTTCAGCGGTTTTTGACCAAAAATGGCATGACCCCTGTGCCCCACCCTCCCTGTTCACCCGATCTCACCCTGAGTGACTTTTTCTTGTTTCCCCAGATGAAAAAAAAATCCTCAAAGACAAATGTTTTTGCTGATATTGAATAGGCAAAACACAAAATGGCAGATGCACTAAAAGGCATCAAAATCAATGAATTCAAAACTGTTTTGAGCAGCAGAAAAAATATCTTGATGGGTTATTACATCAAACGGAGAGTACTTTGATAGTGACTGAAGTTTAAACATGTAAGAACAAATACACAATTTTTAATAAATAAACTCTGGGTTGGGGAGGATTATACATATATATATAAAATATCCCCCTGCCTCTCTGAGAGAGAGAGAGAGAGAGAGAGAGAGAGAGAGAGAGAAACTGTTAAGATGTAGGTTTCTTTCCCTGCCCTGGAAACCACGTCATACTTTGGGATTATGGAAACATAATTGTGGTTGACTGGATTGTTTTTCAGATTGTAAAATGATTTCTTTCTCTCAGAAATTGGGGAATTCTTAAACTAAAATGTTTTGAATCATGATGAAGGAGTCAGATTTTCATGCTTAATTACTCTAATTACTAGTTCTGTGAAGGCATAAAACAGGCTTGAACTTAGAAGTGCACTGTTTAAAAACATTTCTTCTTGAAGACACAACTGGTCCTTAATAGTTTTCCTAATGTCATTTTATGTCTCAAAGAAGATGACTTCAGAGAAACCTCCCAGCCTCCCTCAGTTTAGGCTAAGTTTGGCTGAAGTACTACACAATGTGCTGTGGTTTACAGCAAAAAAGGCGTGTTTCCCACTGCCTTTGCATGTCCATCATGGGTTGGCTGTGACTTCACATTTTCATCATACCAGGACCCAGCATGATGGAGCAGCCCCTCTCTGGAGCCCCCCAAAGAATTAGACTCATCCTGTAGTTGATTGGGAGCCATCGAGTGTTTTTAAGCAAGAAAATAACACTGTTTCATCTGAGCCTGAAATGATCACTCTGATGCCAGAGTGGAAAGAACATGAATAGAAGAGGAGGAGGCTGGTAGCAGGGGAGCCAATTACAAGACATGTACAAGACCAGGATATATTGTAAGAGTATCTTACTGAAAGCTGTTTCCAGCATGATGGAGCCACTGGGTTGTGAGCACAGGGGAGATAACTTGTACCCTTACTTCCAGACAGTCTACTAGAGAGAGAAAAAAGGCAGTCCAGATTAGTGACCAGTTGCCGTAGAGACAGGCTAACTCTTGGAATGCACAGTGAATGTGGGGCACAACACAAAAAGCCCAACAAAGACTTCTGGCTTATGTAAAATGAGCCCCCACCCCAGAAATACTTTCGAGTTCTTGGAGAGAGGGAATTGTTGCCAGCACCAGGAGTTCAGCATCTTAGCAAATGAATATTTGTCATCTTGCACCTGTCAGTGCCCCAGTAATGTCCTGCTAATCTCTCAGTCTCATTTGTCCCAGGGCTTGCTTTCCATCAGTTAGAACAACTGGCAGCTCAGGCAATTACAGTGGAGAGACACCCTCTTCGAAACACATCCAGGGCTTTATTTTCAGGAAGCTGCCTGGGTCATCTCTTGAGGTTATATTTTTGGATTAGCCAGTCATATCCCTGAGGTCACCATGGGCAGATACATCCGTTGAAATTTTAAGAGTAAGTCTATGACTTAGGAGGAGGGAGCTGAGGGGATTTAGGCATTTAAATCAGCTTTTTGTAATCTCTCTCTCTCTCTCTCTCTCTCTCTCTCTCTCTCTGGTTGACTGAGCAAACCAGACTTGTAGCATTGCATTGATCATTCTTCTCACAGCCTCATGGAGAAGAATGAGCAGCTGTGAGTGACAGTCTAAGAAAGGCTGTCAATATGCCACCCCAATGTAACCTTCATCAGAAAGAGCTGGAGGTAAGAGAATCATCTTGGTTGCCAAACCTTCTCCCCAGAAAGAAAAAGAAGGGGGCCTTGAATAGAAGGAGGCCTTGGGATGGGCAGAGCAGAAAGAGAGCATCATCTAAATAATTTACTGTGGTTCTCCCCCTTCCCTTCTGGGAGCCAGGCTCCAACCACATCTGTGAGCCTTCAGCTCAGCTCAATGTCTCTGGTGAGAAGACTTCTCAGATTTCAGGAGCCCTGCAAGGCTTTGGAATGCTTACCAGTGAGGAATTTGAACATCAAAAGGTTCAAAGGTGGTTGGAAAATCCAATCCTCAAATTGTCAGGAAGCAAAACATGTCTTCTCTGCCCTACTTTTATGACTTTGGTAGTAAGGACTGGGGGCACCAGCAATCCAGGGGTGTCTCAGCATTTACCTGGCAAAGACCATTTCTTTTGGGGAAGTCACTACTCTGCAGCATTATCTTAACGTTTACAAGCTGGGCAAGGAGGGAAAGTGGTTCTTTCATCTGAAGACAGAGAGCAGTTTTAGTGGTATTCATAATGGAACATTGTAAATCTGTGGAGTCAAGGTTCAAATATGATCTCTTTGCACTTGAGATAGTTTTATTTGGGGTCCAAATGAAGTATATTTTTTAATAGGCAGGACAACACTTGCCGCCTTCAATCAGAGAGAATACCAGACTGAGACAATATTCTGAAACTGCGAGTTGCATTTCAACTTAAGATAAATATGCCCCCAGTAAAATTTTACCCATTCTGGCTTTAAAACATGTCATGTCCAAGGTCAATTAATTATACTTGCAACCTAAAGCCAATCAGAAGGATGAGCTAACATTAAGGTTCTTTTTAAAAATGAAAATTTATCCTCAATCAGTGTTTTTTTCCCCTGCTGTTTCTTTAAAAAAAAAAAAAGACATGCATTATTCAAAAATTAGAAAGAAAAGAAAGAATGGATTAGCAGTGGGACATGACAGTGTACCGAGACATTTCAAATAAGTTATTCTTGAACGGGTATGTACCAACTGAAGAAGCTTTCCATGGCATCCGTGACCTTGAAATTTAATCTGAGATTCTGCTTCTGAGCAAAATGGTTGAGCCTCCTGAATGAAGATTTAGACAAATGCATTTCATTTAACTGTTGTTTTTTGAAGAGATTTTGGGAAGGTGTATAAAGAAAACAAGGTATAGATCCTGGCCTCAAGGAGATTATGGCCCTGGGGGGAGTGCTTTGAGTCCAAAGTGGGTGCCTGTTGTTTAATTTTCTCAGCTTTTTCAGAGCCTCAATTTGATTATTCATAAAATTGAAATGAAAACATCGCTTCTATCTTCCTCTCTGACCACTCCGGAAGAGGGAGAGAAGGACGTGGGGCAGCAGGGAGGGAGTGAAAAGGAAGGAGTAAGACAGACAAAGAGAGAGAGAGAGAATGGTTGGGAAGACTTTTGAATGACTGTAAATTATTCAAAGGCTATTTATGGTCATTGACAGTTGTAGCCTACTTTTAAAACCTGACAGGGAGTCTTTCTGTGACAGAGCCAGTGTATATACCCTGATGAGAAATGCCCCTATATTAATTTCTTTTTTTGTGGTTGCCTAGAAACAATAATCATTTTACTTTTTTGGCCCTTACTCTTTTCTCTTCTGCTCTATTGGTTGAGGGCCTGGTTCAGAACTGCTACACTGAAGATGCTTCTGTGGTCTGCCCATGTGGCTCTTCAGTTATGAGCACATTCTATATGTAGTCATTAGACTAATTTTTCCATATTCATCATCTCATTTTATCCTCGCAGAAACCCTATAAGGTTCACTGCTCTCACTGTATGTACAAGGAAACTGAGTCTCAGAGAAGTTAAGGAATTGTCCCAAGATCACCAAGCTAAGAGCGAGCAGAGTTGGATTTCAAAAGGTCTACTTTGGCTCTCATTTTCTCATCTCACTTTCAAGAAAGTGTGTTCCAGTTCTAGGTTCTTCTGTGAATCTCTGACTGGTTCTGACCTGTTTTTAATTCCTTGACCTTTTAAACAATGCATGTCTGGTGCCCAGTCTCTGAACAGGCTGTCTTTTGACAAATCCAGTATACTGTTGGGGACTAGCGTCAGGTGACCTGAGTTCAAGTCTCAACTCTACCACTTATTAAGTTGAGTTCTAATTTCCTCATTTTCAAAATGGTAATAATAACATGGGTTCCTTGTATAGATTGGATAATACATTCAGTGTATCTGGTGTTTAGCAGCAGTAGGTGCCCAGAAATCTGATTTTGAATCTGAACTCTGATTCTAGTTGTCTGAGATTGGCCCAGAACTAGTTGTGGCCTGTGAACTGAAGGTACACTCAGGGGCATTTTGTGACAGGCTTGTCATTATGGAATCCCAACTCCTCCAGGGCTTCTTCTGTAGACAACCCTACTAGAAAATGATGTAACTTCAAATAAAATACCACTGAAAACTACCTTAGAGTATATCTAGTTCAGTGGTTTTCCAAACTGTTTTTATTGATAGATGCCTATCTTTTAAACAAATCTAAAAGAGAATCACATCATGCAAAACTGACAGTAGAGAGCTTTTCTATGTGGAGCAATGCAGGGAATCCCATAGCCAGCCAACTCAAATGCTCATCACAAACTTCCCTTCTCCAGCACCAGGAGTCTTTCAGGGCAGGGTTTGAAAAACATGAGACTTCTAGCAATCTTGTTTTGTGTATGAGACCCAGGAAGAGTTGCTTATTAGGAAAAAAACTCATCCATTTTAATATATAAAGGCATCATCTGTAGCAACCTGGCTTGATCTGATATTCAACTGTATAGCAAGGTGATAGAAAAAATGATGGGTTCTTTCTCTTTACATAAGAATTTAAACATTTTTTTCCTATTCTTCTAACTTTCTTAGAGATTATACTATAAAAATGACTCTGTTCAACTTAAATACAGAGAAGAAAATGTGGAATATCTGAAAAAAAACTTTTGTAATTCATCTTTAAGAGAAAAACAACAGCTACTTACTATGTATCAAGAACCTTAAAATTTTTCATGCTATTTGACCCAGTAACTTTTCTTCCAGAAATTTATGTCAAGAAACTAATTTTAAATTCCAAAGAAAGATTTATATACAAATATTCATCACCACATGAATTATATAGAATAAAATCTCTAAATAACCTATGCAGTAGAAAATAGAATGGTTGAGTAATAACAACACTTTAATTCAGTGGGATGTTATAGAGCAATTAAAAATGATTTTATGTGTGAAATACTTAAGGATAATATTAACAAAACATTTTCAAGATCTGTACTTAGACCTTTAAAACATTGCTGATATTAATTAAATAAGACCTATAGAAAGGAGAGATATACCATCTCAGTATCAGAAGATTCAATGTCATTATTATTTGATGATGATAAGGATGATATAAATTTCTGCAAAGTTGATCAATAGATTCAATGAAATCCCCATCAAAATCCTTTAAAGAATAGATTAGTAACATGATTTAAAATGTACATAGAAATTCAGAAAACAATTGCTAAAGCAATTTAATCAAAGGAGTTAGAAGTCAAACACTGACTAATTTCAAGACTTATCATAAGGCTATAGCAACCAAGACAGTGTGGTATTAATATAAGAATAAACATAGCTCAGTGAAACAGAATATAGTGTCCAGAATAAACCACATATAGGCCAAGGTAATTCTATAGGGGGAAAATAATCTTTTCAATATTTTATACAGGAACAATTAGATATTGATATGGGGAAAATTGTACCTTGATCCTTACATTATATCATATACAAAATTAACACAAAATGGATCCAAATCTCTACATAAAAATGCAAACTATGTAATTTCCTGAAGAAAACATAGCAGATAAATCTTTGCAGAGCTGAAGTAGGCAAAGATTTCTTAGGACACAAAATGCACTAATTGTAATAGGAAAAGTGATAAATTGGACTTTTCCAATTTATCATTGGGAAAGAATTTGCTTTTTGAAACTTACTATAAACATACATAAAGGCAAGCCATAGATTCATTGCAAATGCATACATGTGGCAAAGAACTGTGCCTAAGATGTATAAAGAGCTCTTACTGATTCTAAAGAATCAGTAATAGGAAGGTAAAACAATATTTTAAAAAGCAAAATATTTAAATAAATTTTAAAAAGCTATATAAATGTCCACAAAGGATGTGAAAATATGCTCAACATCACCGGTCATCAAGAAGTGTAAGTAAAACCAGAATGGCATATCATTGCACATCGCAAAGAATGACTAAAATTAAGGGGATGGCAATCCCCAGTGTTGGCTGGAATAGGGAGCATTAAACTGTATACATTGCTAAATGGAATGTAAAATAGTACTGTCACTTTAGAAAACAATTTGATAGTTTCTGAAAAATTTAAACATTTCCTTAACTTACCATTCAGTAATTCTACTCCTAGTTATTTACCCAACAAAAATGAAAATATATGTCCACAGAAATCTTTATGCATACAAGAATGTTTACAGCAGCTTTATTAATGATAGCTACAGACTGGAAAAAACCCAAGTGGTCATCAGTAGGTGAATGAATGAATATATGGTGGAAAAATTACACAATAGAATGCTGCCTACTTATAAAAAATAGCAAACTTCTGATGTACATAATGATAAGGATAAATCTTAAAAGCAATATGCTGAATGAAAGAAACCAGACACATACATACTGTATGATTCCATTCATGTGAAATTCAGGAAGATCCAAAACATTTATATATACTTACAGAAAGCATACCTGTGGTTGTTTGAGGCTGGGAATAGGGAAAGCTGTCTGTAAAGGGGGCACAAAGTAATTTGGAGAGGGGGAGGGGCCAACAAGTGTCTGTATCTTGACTTAGATGAGGGCTGCATGAGTATCCCCTCGTACATGTGGGTGAGTCACTGTCTACATGACACCAGTAAAAATTTAGAAACTGAAGTTGTTTGTTATGATAGAAATATAAAAGATTTTAATCACTTTAGGAATAAAATCAAGATACAAAAATTGTGGGCCCAGTCCGATTATAATTTTTTGAGTTATGAATAATCAATGAAAGTACAGCAAAAATCTGTTAAAGGCAATGATTTGCCCTGACTTTTTTATACCCAAGTAATTTTTCACTGAGCTGTCACTTGAGATTTTAGTCATTTCACTGATGTTGCACAAAGAAAAAACTGTATTTGTTGATAATCCTCAAATATCCAGAACTATTCTTGCTGAAAATGATACCACAATAATAGATACAGAATTACAGGACAGAAGGAGTAGATTTGTATTCAACAAAACTGGGTTTTGTAAAGCAATGTGTGTGTGTGTGGTTTTTTAAGAATCACCCAGAAAAATATCTGAGTCCTGTATATAAATTAGATTCCAATGAAGCATCAGTGTGTAATTTGCAATCTTATGGATTCCAGTCTTGTCTTGAAAACCCAAATGACCTAGGAACTTTGAAAAGTTAAGAAACAAGATCCCTCTGTATTGGAAACACAGAATCAAGTGAGCAAGTTTGTTTTCCCATGGACTTCCCATTTCGTATTAGATCCCATCTCATGGTGGTTTATTCAAACCCTCTAATCCAAGGCCTCTTACTTAATGTCCTCTAGGAAACAACACGTCAAAGTTTTACAGAAAAGTGATATAAAAATATGATTAAGGGGATATATATCTGTATACATATATATAGACACAGTAAAGAAAGTGATTTTAAGGCCAACAGTGTTCAGAAGGGAGAGGGGAGGGAATTTCAGGGGAATTTCAGGGGAAAAGGGGAAGGGTTTACAGGAACAAGTATAAAGGACACATGGACAAAAACTAGGGGTGGGTGGAAATGGGAGGGAGGTGGGGAGGGCTGGGTGGGTGGGCCAGGATAGGAGTAAAAGACAGAAAATTGTACTTGAACAATAGTTAAAATAAAATTTAAAAAATGTAAAAAAAAAGAAAGTGATTTTAAGTAGTTTATTTAAAGTTTTAAAGTTTAGTATGTAAAATTCTCAGCAGTACGGCAAAGCATAATCTTTGGGCTATGTAACTTCATTCAATTCTATTTATGCTACTACCTAGGGTTAACATCAAGCATATATTTTTAAATGTCTTCTAATTCCCAGTTTTCAATTCAACTGAAATAAATCAAAGACACCTAAGAACATTTTATGACTTAAAAAGTTTTCTTTTCTTGAAATAAAAACTACTGCTGGAGATCTCTCCTCCCATATCCTATCAGCCCAACTACCTAGTGTGATTTGAATCGCCCAAACTTCAGTTTAAAAAAGAGAGAGAGAGAAAGAAAAGAAAAACCTTTGGTAAAGTAGGTTCCTTTGATCCTTTTCTGGTACTTATGAAAACGCACACTGTATGCTTAACACACTCCCAACAAGCCAGGATAATGAAGCACATGGGACACCAAGACTTAATTCTGCATCTGTTTCTTTATTAAAACACACACCCCCCCACACACACAGGCCCAGGGAAGAATAAGGTACTAGCTAGAAGCAAACAGTAAGAAGCAGTTGTGATTGCCGAGTTGGGAGATATCATTAAAAAGCAAACTGGGGAGCTCCAGTTTCGGATCTGAGGAGATTATTGATTCAAATCCTTTAAGGCATTCTTCAAAGGACTTCTTAAAAATTTGTATTGTCTGAGGAGTTTGGGGCTAGTGTGTGTGTATGTGTGTTACAAGGAGGAAGATTAGTGGTTGGGAGGGCTACATCTATGTGAGGTACAGGGTGTTGAATTCTGTGCATGGGTTGTGAATAGCTTCAGAATCAGTTTGAGTAAATATAGGTCATTGCACAACCGGTTTTCTGACTACTGACTTACGTGTTTTGTTCCTCATAATCTAGCTTCCATGCTTGGTTATATCCATAACCAAGGTCCTTCATTAGATGGAGTCCACCCCCTCCTTCACCATCTCCTTCCACTCCTTGGAGGCTGGAGCTAATAGATGCTGTCAGGCCAGACCATTTGGGTTCAAGCACTTCCTTACCATTCATGTGACACTGAGCACCTTAGTTGACCTCGCCAAGCCTCAGTTTCTCCTTAGATAAAATAGGAGGAATAATATCTACATCACAGTGTTGCTGGAATAAGTTAGATCATCTCACAGGTTAAGAGTTTGGTGTGGTCAGCTGTGTAACTCACAGGCATTTTAATTCAGTAAATATTTTTGAAAGCTTTCTATGTACCAAGTATATACTGTTCTTCTTCCAATCTGAACATAAGGCACTGTATTTGTTTGGTAGGGTTGCTGTACTAAAATGACACACACTAGGGGGCTTAAACAACAGAAATTTATTTTCTCACAGTTCTGAAAGCTGGAAATTCAAGATCAAGGTGCTGGCAGGGTTGGCCGATTTCTCTTGAGGCCTTCTCACTGTGTTCTCACATGGCCCTTTCTCTGTGCTGGGTATCCCTGAAGTCTCTTCTTTTTCTTATAAAGCCACCAGCCATATGAATTATGTGGTCCCCACTCTAATGGTTTCATTTAAGCTTATCCCTTCTTTAAAAATTGTACTGCCAAATGCAGGTGTGTTTTGAGGTACTGGTCGTTGGGACTTCTACCTCTGAATTTGGGGAGACACAAATCAGCCCGTGATAGGTACTGAGTCATAACTATGATTTTTCAAAGAGTAAGAGAACCTGGAATATCTTCTACTTTTCAGCATGGTGATCTCTTATACTCAGCCCAGCTGAAATATTTTTTCCTCTGCAGTTTTTGTTGAACTCACATAAACACCTAGTCATAATTCTTTATATAAATATGTTATAAAAATTAGTATACTACCTCTATCCTATCTAATACACACACATCTATACATACAATGTGTACATATATGTACATGTATGTGTGTGTATAAATGTAAAGAGATTAGGTTTTTTTTAATCCTCACCCAAGGACAGTTTTTCATTGCTTTTAGAGAGAGAAGAAGGAAGAGATGAAGGGAAAGAGAAAAACTTGGATGTGAGAGAGAAACATTGATTAGTTTCCTTTAAAGAGATGGATTTTTAATAGTCCATCCCCCCAGTTAGAGTGGAAGCTCCATAAAGGAAGAGAATATTTTCATGACCATTGTATACCCTTCGCCTAGAACTGTGCTTTGACGCAGTAAGTGCTGACTGTCTTATTCATATCAGCTCAGAGGTTGGAAACCTCCTCCTAATGCTCACTAGCTCCTTCAGAGCAGGGAGTAGGTCTGCTTTCTCTTCCTACTCTCCATAACTTGCTCAATAAAGTTGTTGGACAAAACAATGGTTTTCACAGGCTGACATTCAATTCTTTGAAATTATCTGTGTGAACTACAATCAGAGAACCAAACATGCTTGTTTTGATCCAGTAGGAGGGACATATACATATATCCTTTTGATTATGAAACCCTAATTAATGAGAAGAAAGACTGCTGAGTAAAAGCACTGAGCAGAGTTTGGGACTAATTGCTAACAGTATTATATTCTCTCTTTGAGATTTTCCTTTCTGCACACAAACTTGGTTTGATGGTTTTGACTGACTTGACCATGCCTTGAGGCAAAGAAATATGATAACTATGTACCTAGGGGTGGATTAAGACAAAATAAAGGGCCATCGTAGGGCTCTATCCAATTCTGGCTCTCCACAACTCCCTCTGGGTAAATCCTATAGCTTACACCTGTCCAAGGCAGCAGAAACCTAGACCGTCACATCTGTCAATAGCTGCCCAAATAATTAAAGCCATCTGTGCCCAGCGTCCCTACACTTCCTTGAATCAGTATGCAGCTCCATAATTTCACCAATGAGAAATAGCTCCAGGACCATTATTGTTAGATATTTTTGTGTAATGAAAGAAAAAGAAACTAAAAAGATAAATTCTCTTTGATCCCTCTTGACCCCATCAACAAAGTGTCCTATTAAATACAGCAGCCGAGATGTTAGAAAGTCTTCAAGATGGAGATGCTAAATCTCTAAATCAAGTTAGAGGTCAGTGCACGTATTTGCCCAAATTATTTTGTTCAGCGCAGGGAATCCAAACTACCTGCTTTCTTTGTACATCCAGTGATGAATGTGTTGACTGATTGGAATGCAGCCAAGTGCTGTTTCATGTTGAGTCTTCTCCTCGGGGTATTAGGAGGACCCACGCAGGGCAGTGTGAGACAGAACAATGCATGGTTAAAAGAGCTCAGAGTCCAAGCCTTGTCACTCACTTCACCTTGGGCAAATTACTTGCACTCACTACATCTGTTTGTTCATCTGTAAAATGGAAAAGATAATAATATCTACTTTGTTAGCTATGGTAAAGATGATGTGAAAAAAATGCATGTTAAGCACTAAGCTAGCAGACTACTTGGCACATGGTCAGCATGCAATAAATATCACTGCAGTTTCTGTTCCTGTGGTAGTTATGACTCCCAGGTCACACAGCCTCCTGGCTTTCACTAGACTTGTAAAGAACAATTCAAAATGGGCTTACAATTCTATTCCACACCCCATACCATTGCACTATTGCTCAATTGGACTTGCTAATTGACAAAGTCTCTGGGATGAGGTGATAGAAGTAGTTCAGAACCACCCTGCCTTTGAATAATGAATTCGGAAACAAACGTTATGAGACCTTTTATATCTGCCAGATACTGTGTTAGGTACATTTTCTCTCCAGCAACCATTTAATCCTCAGGATGACACTGTGATTTAGTTGTTATGAATGTTGTCCCCTCTTCCATAGGTGAGCCCACTGGCTTTCCAGTGGCCTCACACCCAACATTTTCAAAAGCTGAGACTGTATTGTGGTCATATGGTTTTTTGTCTGCCCAGAATTCCTTTGGTTTGGTTAACCTCTTTTTTACCCATTCTGTAATAACCCAGTTTAATCCTTTTGATTTGAGTGGGATTGAGTCCATCTTCCCTGGGGCAAAAGGGATAGTAATAAAGACTCAGGACTGACTGATCTCACTGGCTACAGAAATGGCCATGGTATGGCCAATTTATTTCTCAGGGACTCACATGGAGGAAAAGAGGGTCTCTTTTCTTCTTCAGATTGTAAGGAAGTATATTCATGGAAACTTGGAGAGCTTGAGAGTTACATATACTACTCCTCACCTACAGCATGCTTAAAAACACAGAGAAGAGAGAATGAGAGAGAGAGAGAGAGGGAGAGAAAGTGCTAATAACATTGTTTGAACCTCTGGTTACAGATGTGACTGAAACCACTTATTTAAGGCAATAAATTCTCATGGTCTTAGGTTAGTTAGAGCTGAGATCCTATTAATACAGTTCTAGCTAACAATTGGTTCTATGGAATTCCATGCTGCTTTGTCACATTGCATAGAAATATGACATCTGAATAAAGGATTTTTCCTTTTTGTGCAAATGTCTTCTCTACACACTAGCCCTATTTGGGACCAGTAATACTCTTCTCCTAAATAAGTTAGTTTAATTCCTGTATTTAAATGCAAATATGTCCATAAAATGCCTATATATTTTAAAAACTTGTTTAATTCTCTTCTTTAGATTTCAAAATTATCTAGCAGGGAAGCAACATCATAATTTCTAAAATAGTTGTATAGGTTTTTTAAAGTAGCGTATAATGCTTGCATTGAGGTACCTATAGTATGGTGGGAGAATTATTAACTTTGATATCCAAAGACATTCATTGGACTATCAGGTCTGTGACTCTATAGTTGTGTGAGGTTGGGCAAGTTGTTCGGCTTCTTGGAACCCTAATTTTCTTTTCTATCAATGGAAATAATAACCACTTCACAGGATTAATAGAAAAGTTAAGTGAGATTGTGCTTGCCTAACTGGGCAAGCACACTTTTTTCTGAAGCAGTTTAGCTTAGTATCTAGTGCCATAATCTGGGATTTTATGAGTATTCTTGGATGTTAATGGCGATCGTTTTTCTCTTTGGAAAACTTTTTTAAATTATAGGGATGTACAAAGAAGAAACAATAATCACCCATACTCTCTCTCCATCCCACCCCAAATGAATCACTGTCAACATTTTAAGATATTTGCATCTTTTTGCAATATTTGCACATCTTTCATTTTAAATTTATATAAATAATACATAAACCAGTTATAACTTATAACATTTAAACCACTACAAATTAAACTATAGTCTCCTAAAAACCCCTGTCCCCATACTGATGCCCTCCTATTAATACTAAGAACACATTACATGATGGATTTGTCTGATGACAGAGTTTATCAAATTCTTTAGATTTTCCATACATATTGATATATGGGGAGAAATAAACAGGATGGGGCAAAAGTAGGTTTATAGTTGTTTGTATGAAAAAAATACAATAATTATTAAACAAGAATAAGAATAGACTCTTTGTTTTGTATACTCACATTTGTAAACCTATTTTTTCCTTACCCTGTATCAGTTTTGGGGGGAAGGGGGTTGTGAGTGATCCATGTAAATATGTGCAAATCTACTTTATTTTTTTATCATTTTATAATAATTCTTTGTGTTGATACAATTGTATTCATCCATTTCTTTGTGGATAAATATTTAAATTTTTTCCATATTATAAACAATGATCATATCTAAGATTAATCTACAAATAATCAAAGATTTTTATCAAGTCTTTGTGTTTATATGCAAGTCTTATCCAGGACAGATATGTAGAAAGAAATTGCTGGAGCCTAGGACAAGTAATATCATAGATACCACCATCTTGCTCTTCAGGTTGGTTGTTGATTTCAAGGTCATGAGCAATTATTTTAATTTTACTCTCTTTCCCCTTCTACTGCCGCTGACCCTTGCTTGTCTACACTTGATATTATCAAACTTTTAAATCTTTGCCAGACTGGTAACTTGTTATTTTTTATTTACATTTTCTGATTATTAATAAGGAGAAGCTATTTTTCATAGGGCAATTCTGATTTCATCTTCTATGATTACCTACTTGTGTCCTTCAAACCATATTTTCATTGGCTTTGGGTCTATTTTTAATAGACAGACAAGATTTATTTGAAAGCTTCAGATGCTTATCCTTGGTCTGTTTTATATCTGACTATTTCACAGCTGTGACTATTTCCTCCCAGATTATCTCTTGTCTTTTACCTTTGTTCATGTTCAAATGTCTATTTTTTTCTTTCCTTATGTAGCAAAAATTGCTACATAACCGGTTTTAAGAAAGACGACTCAACTTCAAGGTCTTGTTATTGTCCTTCATTATATTGGCATAAAATTAGTTTTATTTTCCCAAATATGGGCCTTTAATTCAACTTGCATTTATTTCTGCCTATGAATAAGGCAAGTCTTTGGATTCTCTATCTGTACTATTGATGTATATGTCTATTCTTGAAACAACACAACACTATTTTAAGTACTTTGGCTTTGTTGTATGCCTTAATTTCTGGAATTACAGCTGGATAAAATGATTTTTAATATAGTTTTTATAAGGCCTAAAGAAAAGGGACTTCTGATTAATGAGCATGGCTGTGTGCTGAGCATGTTGGGGGTGGTGCTTTTTATATTTTATATCATTTTATCCTCATGTCAGCCATGTGAAGGAATTGGTATTGGCTGACTTTTGCAGATGAGAAGACAGAATCTCAGTGGAGATATCTAACTTTCTCAGGGTCACATAGCCTGTAAGCAGTAGGGCGAAAATTTGAGTTTATGTCTGCTTGACTAAAATTCAATTCTTTCCTTAATTTCTCCCACATTTCCAGGTTCATCCTTGAGGAAAACAGTAATATCTGCTGATTCTTTCATTTTTTAAAGCTGTATTATTATCTAGATAAGATCCTTAATATAGCAGGAAACTGAAAGATGAGGCTTTTTATCAGCTGTGTATATGTTATGTTGAGGACAAGAAAAAGAAGAAGCAGAGCCCTTGGTGAAGTTGTCCAACTATTTCTAATTTTAAGGAATAGTATAGCCCTGATCCCACCCCCACCTTTTAGCCTCAAGTTTCCTCATTCCACCTAATTAGTTCCAAATGTTCTTCAGTTTTCTGCTGTCTTCTTCTCCTCTAGACAGAAACCTAATGCCAGCAATGGGCACCAAGCCTTCCCTTTGGCCTTTGCTCTTTATGGCCGGGTCGCTGCCTTCAGCAATTAGTAAATCATGGATAATTTCAGCTGTCACACACTCTTGGATTTGACTCTGACCCTTCTCCGGAATCTGAAGTCTCTTGAACCAATCTGCCATTTTCCCACATGGGCTTCCTCTGGTGTTGCAGTCGAAGGGAGTGTGAAAAAGACTTTGGACTGGTGCTGCAGAATTCCTGGTTACAGATTGCCCACTCAGGCTTTGCAATATTTCCAAGTTTTACCTGAGAAGGAGGTAGTTGGATTTATCAGGTTGTTCACTTTACCATGGAATAGGAGAAGTCTAGACTTCCCCCCTTCTCTTTTAAAAAAGAATGAAGACTTGTCTCTGTTGATTTATGATCTTGAAAAGAGGAGAAGGGCACAAGATAAAAGGAGAGATGAGGAATGCTGTGATAAAGTGGGTAACACCTGAGGAATCTCTCCTGCCTGGAGACAAGAGAGATCTTACAGGCTACCGAAGACAGGCAGGTTTTATTTGTGGTTTTTTTTTTCAACTCTTAAAATGTGAAACTCCATCTACTCTGACTTTTCTATGCTGAGGGCTTTGATGTCCCACGAGATTTGCCTGAGCTGGTAACTAGGTCTTAAGGAGACTATTTCTATTTTATTTATTTATTTAGTAAATTCATTTTTTAAATTTTTTTATTTTTATGGAATTTACTGGGATGAGACTGCTAACAAAAGTCTACAGGTTTCAGGTGTAAAATTCTACAACACATTATCTGTCACTGTATTGTGTGTTCATCACCCCAGCCAAGTCTGCATCCATCACCATTTATCCCCCCTAAGGAGGGTATTTCTTAACATGGAGAAGCTTTTCCTTCAAGTTGAATGGCTCAGTTCCATTTCCTGTAGCATATTTGAGGAAGGCTGGTGAGTAAGAACATGTTCCTGTATTTTTACACAATAAATGAATGATTGAAATTATTGCATATGAAAAACCAAATACCACAGGAGAGGAAGTTTATAATTCAGACTTGACCTAACTTGGGCCTGGCCAGTTCCGCAACTTGACTTACATCTAGACTAGTCCTGTTGCATTTGAATCCTATGGAACATAGGTGGGAGGAGAGCAGAGAGCCACAGAGATGGTAATGGGATGGAAGGAGATGAGGAAGTGAGGAGAGCAGTTATAAGACAGACCACAAATGCTTCCTTGCCAGTCTGGTTTTGGAGAACAGCCAACCATTAAATGCAATGATCATATTGTCACATTGCTGAATTCAGGAGATCAAGATCACACAACTGAGCAGATTGTTTTTTTCCATCCAGAACACTTTAGAGTATAACCTTGAGAAAAGCTGAGGATATTCCATACAGCAAAGTGTCTCTGAAACACTGGATGTGCAGCTGAGGGTCAGATTGCCAGAATGAGAGTCAGTTCAGCCGCATTCTGATGGAGCTCTGCTCCTCCCCCTGTTATGTTAGATGGGCCTTTACCGTTTTGGCCTGTGGGATCCTTACAAGGAAAAATGTGGGTTAAATTAGGTAAATTCTAACGTTCTCTAAAGATGAAACGAAATATGGAGATCTTTACAAATACCTGTTAGCTTCAAAGTATCGTATTTCCTTGTGTCAGGGAATCATAGATGAGCAATTGTTGCTAAGCACGAAGTAGTACAAACAGGAAAGCCATCTAGGGCTCATATTAGATTAGTCTTTGCAGTCATTGATCCTTGTGCAAATTCAAGAAGAAAGTATGGGGTCAGCATCAAATTCTCTGTGGCCACAGCCTCTACTTATGGTCTCTATTAGCTAGTTGAAGAAAATCTCTTCCTTACCTCAGACTTTATTGGTTTCTGGACGGGGTAGTCCCCCAGTGCCATTGCTATCTTGTTCAGGACCAGCTCAGGTGCAGTTCTCCGTGCATGCTTGAAGCTAACTAGGCAGCTCTAGTTACAAGGAACAACTTTTGTAGGAAACATTCTCTAAATATGTTCAAAGAGCAGCATTGGAATTCTGAGAAACTTAGCTTTCTTGTGGTGCACTTGGGAATTACTTTGCATTTTAAAGTTGGTGGGGGGAAGGGTGCGCATTGAAAAAAAAACAATCTTTGTGAAAGTGAAAATTAACTTTCTATGGTTCTCAGGTTTTCCTTTCAGTAATGGCCAAGTAAGCTCATCTGACTGTCTTCTGCAGATAACAACTCTAAACTACAAAATTAAAAATTAAAAAAAAAAAACTACCTGAAGGCTTAATAGTGAACAAACACAGGCACATTTAGAAGGAAAGTCCATATTTGGAAAAAAAGGAATCGAAGTTGCTGATATTCTCTGTTTTGTGTGTGTGTATTTGTTTATGTATATATTTTTTAGCCAGAAGGCAGCCTAATCTGTGCCATTTAGGTTGGTTAAAACACAGATGTAAAAGCTGGAGTGATTCTTTCTTAAAGAACCAGTAAACAGAATTCAGGGCAACCATAGGTTCTAGAACGTTAGGGATAAGGGGAATATTTCCCAGAGAGGAAAGTCCTAAGTTCTGCGCATGTCAATATATCCGGTTGACCCTTGGAACATGCAAACACAAAACTGATTGCAAGTTCTTTAGTCTAGTTAAAGCTAAATAACAACTTAGATTTGAGTGACTACCCAAGAAATGGAGTTTTCAGCTTGAAGCCAAGTTAAGTGCCTGCTTAAAGAAATCAATATTTTCTACAGTGTCAACATATCAAAAATTACTGTGTATAAAGAAAAAGTAAAAAACATGACAATAAAACTATAAAAACAAGTTCATCCCCACTGATAAAGCCAAATGAACAATTAATTAATTTTAACTTATCAAATCAGCAAAGGTTTTAAAAATAACCTATGCTAGAAAATTATCATCAGATGGACCCTCATCTGATGCTGTTTAGAGTGTAAATAGGTACAAATTTCTTTAAAACCAATTACATTACATATATTGTAATGCTTAAAAGTTTATACCCTTTGACCCAGCAATTCCATTTGTAAAAACGTATTCCAAAGAATTACAAGTATGCAAATAGTTTTATGTAAAGATATTCCTAATAATATTTATAATGGAATTAATAGAAGATAATCTAAATATCTGAGAATATGGGAGATATTTAAAACAGTTAAAAGTGAAATAACTTACAGAAATTAAATTACATTTTAAATAAATATTATAGACATATAAAGAATATATAAAGGCAAATAAAGTAGCTGTTATTCATTTGTGAGTTTTTAAATATCTTCTGGATCTGTGATTTTATCACCCTTCCTACTCCTCCTTTATTTGTGTTTTGATTCTTTGGGCCTTGGTTAAATTTCTCATAGCTCTTTATTGGTTTTGCTTTTTGGTGGTATGCGTACACTTTTTTAATGTCTCTAATTCTTTGATTAATGGTATTTTTGGTAAAGGAGAGGATACCTGGCTTTAATTTTCTACCTTAAAAGTAGAAACTAAGATATAACTCTTTGAAAAGATGACAGAGAAAACAAGATGGAGCTGGGAACTATAAAAGGGGGTATTTGAAGGACTTGGTCAGAAATAACTAATTTGGGGATAAAATGTAGACTCATTGCATCAGTGGAGAGAGGATAGGATTTACCAGGTCCCATGTCTGACTTGGTAGGTAGTTATTATAAAAGGTCATAGACACTCAGAATATGCAGGGATTGGCTAAATATTATTCCAAGTTCCTCATCATACAGGTGCAGAGACTAAGTCACAAAGAGGTGAAGTGACTTACTCAAGGTTACACAGCATGCTAATAAGATAATGGAAGACTACTTAATCCAATCAAGTTCTTTGCACTATATAACACTTTTTTGTTGTAAAAGAATATATAGAGATAGAGGTTATTAGGAAGAAATTCAAGGAGGCACTTCTGTGAATGTTTTATAAATATTGTTTTGATGCAATGCCAAGCTCTGTCTTCATTTCTTAGATGAAGAACCTAAAACACCAGGGGATTAAAGAAGAGCATGTTATGATCCAAATCTACTCTGAAACCTCTTTGAAACTGATTGCCTCACCTGCCAGTAGCTCAATAAGCAACATTACCTCTTTCAAAAGTCAATGAACAGGAATGCTATAAGGAGACAAATTGGTAGAAATCTTTATTGGATTCATAGAAAATATTTTTAATTGTTGCTACTCTTTTGCTTATTGAACTAGGAAAAAAGAATGATAAAGCTCAGTGCTTGCAAGGGTCTAGGAAAATTGAGGGCCATACATTACTGTAAAATAGCAATCTTTCAAAAGTCAAAATAGCAAACTAAGGAAAACTCCTATGTGTATGAAGGTATTTCTTGCAGCAGTATCTAATAACAAAAAGACTTCAAGCAACAGAGTCAGAGGAGAAGGCCTAAAAAATTGTGGTGCACATGAGAATATTCTGCAGCTAGTGAAAATATCATTATTATTGAGGCCACAAGCATGAAACAGTGCCCTTACACCTCGCGTCCTCACTTGCCTACCCTCCACTCAGTCAGCTTCCTACACACTGAAATCAAGGCAAATTCCAGCTGGACTCTCATCTGGGGATTCTGGGAAGAAATTGCTCCCATGCTTTTCAAGCTGTTGGCAGATTTTACTTTTTGCAGTTGTAAGCCTGAGGGTCCCATCTTCTTGCTAACTGTCAACCAGAGTTCACTGTCAATTCTTAGAAGCTTCTTCCAGATTGTTCCATGTGCCTCCCTGCATCTCAGCAATGGAGAACCTCCCTTGTGTTGTGTTCCTCTCATTTTAAGTAGGGTTTCTCATTTGCTACCAACTGGAAAAAACTTTTTCTTTTATGGGGGCATGTGACTAGGTTAGGCCCAAATGTGTACTCTCCCTATGTTAAAGTTAGTGTCTGCAAAATCCCCTTTTCCATGTAACTTAACATAATCATGGAAATCAAACCAAGGGGAAAATGGGACCTTGGGGTTATTTTAGAATTCTGTCTGACACACCACAGACAGTCATAGGGCTCCCGAACTTATTTCCTTCAGGTCTGTACTGACTTGTTAACTTCACAGAAAAGTATTTCCTGGAATCTATCTAAAATTTCAACGGCACCTCTTACCCACTCAAACTTCTACCCCCTTTGCCTGTTTTTCCTTCTCTTTAGCACTTACCATCTGACATTCAATATATTTTACTTATTTGTATTGTTTGTTGCCTGTCTCTTGCACCACATATAATGACAATGAGATCAAGGAGTTTATTGTTCTCTCCTACAGTTCTCACTCCTAAAACAGTGCCTGGAACATAGCCAATGATCAATAAATAATGCATTTAATGAGGGAATAAATAAATGATACAAAACTATATGTAGAGTGGTTATACATTTAAAATATGAATGCATGTAAACACAATTATAATAGTATTATTAAGATGGTGAGATTTTAATAACTTAAAAATCTGTTGCTTAAAACTTAGCATTTCTGCTATATTGGCATAATAAAGAAAAGGACACATAGAACGGACTGTTCTCTGGGGAGTGGGAATTAGCTAAGTATGATATTCCTAGTGAGCAGAAAATTTTAAAGTAATGCTAAAGACTTGCAGCTCATCATAGGCAGAAACACATGCCAGAGGTAGTGTAGTAGAGGAAAAATAGTGAGGGAAATGGAATCACAGAAACCTGGATTTGAGTCTTGTTTCTTAGCATTTATTAGTTGTGTTGTTCGAAAAGTCACTTAATACCTCTGAGCCTATTTCCTCACTAAAGAAATGAGGACCACAGAGCAGATGCTCAGTCTCACTTTGCTTCACTTTGTTCAGCCTTATTCCTCCTTTGGGTTGCCATGGGATGCTCGTGCTGTTCCTACTTCTTCATCCAGCCTATGTGTTACAGAAAAGGATCTTCTCAATAGCATGAGATAATTTCTCAATGAAAGGAATATCACCAACTTAAAAGAAAAGTTGGTTTTAAAATATATGTGTAACTAGCCTAATATGACAAGAACAGAAATTCCTATGTGGAAATAGAGGAATTTTGACCTTGTACCACTTACTTTTTTTCTTGGCCTTCTCCAACATTCTGAGAATCCTTACATTCATGGATTGTGAAAAGATAACTTCCATATTAACAAAAGCTATTACATTTTAAGCATCTAGTGTATTCCAGGCACTGTGCTATATTCTTCACATACATTATCTTTAAAGCTCAAAACAAATCAATCAGTACATATATCACTGTCTCCATTTATCCATAAGGAGGCTGAGGCTCAGAGACACTGAATAAATTCTCAAGAGCAGCATGACTAAATGCTCTAGTTGATCTACTGCTATAATCTGTTGACATCATTTTGAATCTTGATCATTCTTCTCAGTGCATTTACTATCTGGGCCAATTTGTGTCAAAAAGGATTTGGTTTAACATTCTATGCCTTCATTTAAGTCCTCAATTTAACGTTTGTTTGTTTCTTTCTACATCTCCAATGCCCAGCACAACACCTAGAACACGGTAGGTGTTCAGTAAGCAACTTTTCAGTAAATGAGTGAGTGAACACTATAGGGCCAAGACAGAGTCCTGCGCCATGCCCTTACTGACATATGTAGTATTGGTCCTTTTAGTTAGAAATCCACTATACTGAATTGTTAAGATATCTTCATTTCTACACTTTTATCTATAATTATTAAAGGGAGACATTGTAAAATGGTGTGGTTAGGTACACCCAAATGTAGCATTCTTATCATCTTATTTTACAAAAAGTAATATTTAAGGTGAATTCATATTTCATGAACATATTATTTCTCTCATTTTTCTTTTTCCTTCTAGCATTAAAAAATATTCGATTTAATCATTTGTTCGAGGAAACTACTTGGATAGATATTAAACACATTACATATTTTTGCAGCATAGTTTTTTTTGTGTGTGTGAGGCAAGATAATATTTCCTATCTTAATTCTTCCAAGATTTCTGACAGAGTTTGAATGATACATTTAGGAAGTTCTCTTAATAATAACAACAACAACATGTATTGAAAAGTTACGATGTATAGACACAGCACATAAACCTGATCCACATTGTTATATTTAATTCCTCCAAAATCTATGAAGTAGATATTAATATGTAAAATTTATAAAGCAGGAAGCCAAGATTAAAAGAGCTAAATGTTTGTCCAAGTTCACCAAATGGTAAGTAGTGAAGCAGAGATTCAAAACTAGGTTTCTTTCACCAAAGGTTATGTTTTAAGTGAATGTATACATTGCCTGGAATGTAACTTTTCTAGGCTAGGAAACTCATTAAAAACATCTTAATTTTTTTTATGATCACTTCACTGGTATTCAGCTTCAATTTTCTCATTTTAGTTGGATACACTGGGTTGTTAGTGCTGGCTTGCCCCCTCCCATGCATTGTCTAATAAATACAGTGCAGTAGGAGATATAATGGAGCCTTCTGAGGCTTGACTGTAAGAAATCTTGTAACTTCCATTTTCAAGCTTTTGCAATGCTTTCTTTTAGAACGCTGCCCTTGAAAACACCATGCTCTGAGGAAGCCCAAAAGAGACGTGTGGGGAGAACTAGGAGCTCTGATGGAAATCCGCAGGTAAGTTCTTCTCTCAGCCAGTCCACCAGTTGAATGCTGTCACATGAGTAAAGCCAGGTAAGACTGGTGGGAAAACCACCTAGTAGATGCAGAACATCTTGAGAAATAGCAGATCATTATCTCCTTAAGCCACTAATTTTGGGGTGGCTTGTTATCCACAAATAGAAAACTGAAACAGTATCTATTAGGAAGATGGAAGAAGAGGTGGGGTGGTGTAAGAGAGGTAAATTCTCAACAAAAATGCCAGGAAGTTAATAAATTATGTATTCGGAAGATGAATCAATAGAAAAACATGATGAGTATATTATGAGAGATGTGGGCATGGGTATCAGAAGGAAGAACCAGAGTGTTTCAAGTTGTTGCCTGGGGCCAGACTGTGGGGCGGGCCAGGGGAATGCAATTGTTCATTGTAGGCCTTTTAGTAGTACTGGCTTTTTAAATTGTGAACATTAATTGTTCTGATAAAATAAAATCTATGCATTTTTTAAATCGTCCCTGGGATATGCAATCATATGAAGCTAGGACATGAGAGGGCCTCAAAGCCTGGTAGATGAATGAGGGGACAGCCGTAATTTGGTCAATGGTTTTCTGTTGACCATTCTGTACCTAAAGGCTTATCCTCCTACTGAGGCCTCCCTTTTCAGTGTGAGTTCTTGGCAACCAGTTTAAAATGAGGATGTAGTTTAATGTACAAGTAAAGACTTACAAGTAACTTAGAAGAAGAAAAGAAAAAAACCCCAGGAAGCAGAAATAAACTGTCCATTTGTCTTCAGCTAATTTCTATCACGGCCCCATGTCTTTTTAGAAGAAAAGGTAGAGAAAATAAGCCCAGAAGCCCATCAACTACTAATACCTGAAATAAGTGAATATCTTTAAATCACTGACTTTGAGAACCTCTAAACAGCCCCAGCTCTGTGTGATCTGATTGCTGGAAAAATACTTGTATTTCTTCTCTGTTCTTTGGGGCACCTTCTTGTTTGTGACTATGAATAGAATTTTTACATAAATTTTAAAGAACTTGGGGTTCCTCTGGTAATGTATGGATAGAAGGGCTTTAGAAAATCTGCTTATTTCTATTTCCTCTTTAGAATTCTTAGTGCCATTCTTTGGCCTATAAGAAGTGCTTGCTTCAAGCCATCCATTATTTCTGAGAGCAACACAGACTGCGGCTTGGGCTACACAATTCTGACAACTGGACTACTTGGTTGGTTCGGGCTTAAAAAAAAAAATCAATCAAACAGCTGTTTGGCAAAGTGTATCGAGTGGTTTTTCTCATTTTTCAGCAAGCCATTGTGGAATTATATCACTTCAACTCAAGTGTTCTCTCATTCCCCAAAATATCTCTACTCTACTGGCTTCCCTTTTTCTGCCCCATTCTTGCCCCAGCCCCCAGCTTAACTTACCTTCAAAGGCAGCACCACAGGATTATGTTTTCTGCTTGGGTGATTCCAGTAATGAAGGTGGAGCTATTCTAGGGGAAGGGATCAAAGAATATTTGTATGGTCAATTTGTATGCAAAAATGTTAAGATGGAGGGGCTGGGTGAAGCCCTTCCTCTGCCTTCTCTATCCTTGCCAGCATTAGTGACGGAGTTCACCCTTGTCCAGTCCAGCCTCACTCTACGCTGTGTCAGGCCTACCATCCCTAGGACTTGGAATTGAATCTTATGCTCACAGGCCAACTGTCGAGCATCTGCTATGGGTCCAGTATTTGACTAGCCACTTATTGCTAATCCTTCCACCAATCCTGGGTCTTAGGTATGATTTTTGCCTATTTTATGGATAAGCTTACATATTGGCCCAAGTCATATAACTAGCCGCATGCAGAGGCAGGATTTGCATCCATATCTTTCTGATCACAGAACTTTGTTCTACTCAGTCACATTGCCCTGGATATTACTGGCTCCCTGGGTCTTATAAATTATTCCTATATTGTTGTGATAACCTTAAATAGATAGGTCCAAAATAGCTTAGCTCTGTCTTACATTGAGTCTCTGTTTCTGTAAGGGGCTCCTCACTGCCACTCTCTTTCTAATGGATTAAGCCGCCTTGATGGTGACATTTGTCTGAATCTTGCCAATCCGCTTAACTCAGTTCATTGAATCCCTGGATGCTTTGACAGAAGCTGGCCTAGAGAATGGTCAGTCCTCTTAGGTCCTGCTGCCTGATCTTGCCTGCCTCCCTACCTCTGCTCTTAAAATACAAATATCTAAAAAAAACCTAACATATAAATGTTATATTCACAATGCATTCATGTTATTATATACTAAGCACTGTGCAATACTTTGGGACAAAACAAATTAAGCACAGATCTTGACCTCAGGGAGCTATTGTCTGTTAGAGGCAGTTGAGAAGTATAGGTTTACACCTCTAATAATTGTAATTGTAAACACCTAGCTCTCACCATGTGCTGGGCACTTTACAGTGACTTCACTTTGTCTTGCAACAGTCCAGTGAAGAAGATTCTACTATTATTCCATTTTATAAACACTGACACTGCAATACATAGGCAAGATTATGGATCCAGGCAGTTTGGTTCCAGATCTGAGTGCTTAAACACTACTGGGTTTAATGAAAATACTGTGCAGGTTGCAGGAGAAGCTAGATCACAGGATTTTACAGTGGACAGAAATATCACCTGGCTGGCTAAATCTAGGAAGGCTTCCTGCAGGAAGTCACACTGGAGCCAAACCATGAAGGATGGGTAATATCAGACCATGGGATGGGTATGTAAGAAGGAAATCACAGAAGGAGGAAGTAGCAATCAGCTGGTTGTTCATATGATCTTGTTGCTGAGGCCCCAACCTGACTGCTGTCTGATTTGGGACATGAATCCTCAGCTGAGCACTGAATGCCTGGCAGCATGCAAAACTGGATGTCCCTTTTGTTCGTCGCTCTAAATATATCTTTGGAAAAATACCTTTATCCCTCTGCAGCAGGACTCCCAGGTTCTCTCCTGGTTTATTACTTCCTCTGGGATGGTTGAGTCCCTCCTTTAAGACTGTCAGTCTGAAAGGACCTGAGAGCACATTTACCCACACGGGAGAGCAGCTATCAACCATGTCAGATGAGTGAACTCACTGCCCAGCCTAGGGAAATACTTTCGGTGTTTCTCCAAGCCAGCGATCGTTCCTAATTGGGGACAGATGGCAGCAGACTATTTAACCTCTGTGCGTTTCCTGAATGTGACATGTCTGCCCGTCTTGTTGATGACTGAACTGGGAGGGACACCAAAATGAGAGGGCTGGAGAGAAACCTGAAGACAGAATCCTTATCTTCTACACCCTTCACCATGTCCTGTCTGCTCCAAGAAAATGGTTATTGTGATGATGATTTTGTACCCTTTGGCTTTTTTTTTTTTTTTTTTTTTTTTGCTGAGAGGGGCAGCTCTGAGAGAAACTTGGGGGTGAACCTAATCTCCAGCACACATAGCAATGCTTTTGACCACAGCAGAAATTTCTGGGGAAACCTGGGTTTTCTTAACCCTCTAACTTTTAATCCTTTTCAGATAGAACCTCATTGACCTCTCAGCATCATCTTGACCAGACATTTTATTTACGTCATCTGACTTCTTCTCTCCGTGCATGTCATCATGGGTGGCCTCTCCTAACTGCAGCTGTTAGGGGCTTTTGTCGGTTTTGGCTTTTGCTGAGTTACTACTTTGCCCGCTCCTGACATAAAGAAAGTACCTGCCTTTTCTCTTCCCTAAGTCTGAACTCTAGCCTCACTGTTCCTATTCATTGTGTCCCAAAATAATTAGTCACTTGCCTTGGCAGATGAGTTTTTAATGTGATTTTTCCCAAGAGATACATCCAGAATCCTCAAACAAGAAAATTGAAAGTCCTTTGGTTCACACATGGAATTTTGCACTCCTTCCCTGTGCGTTTTACACTCTTAATCCCATTTCCGTTGTATCTCTCAGTGGGTAAGGCAAGACCCTGGTACGTGAACAGCGCCCTTGTTTCTGTGTAGTGATGATGAATGCAGCAGACCTTCTCATAAAATTCTAATACAAGTAAGATAAAAATAAAACTGATTTAAAATTTTTTTAAAGTGAGAAGTATCCTGAAACATTATCCTTTTGATATGAAAAACACCACATGCAAAACTTCTCTGATAGTTTCGAACAGTTCACTTATTGAAGAGTTCATGGTATGACAGCATCATTAATTACACTGGATAATTTATGTTCTTGTGACTTGTGCTTGTTCAGGAGTGTTTGTACCTCCTGTAAGTTCTTCACCATCCACTTGCCTTTTTTCATAGTTATAGAGTTGCTATTGTGGGTCCTGTTCCTAAAACTTCCAAAGCCATTTTCCCCAAACGCACTAGACTCCCAGCAAAGAGTATCTCTGAACTCCTGGTAACGTCACCCAATATTTGTTTGTGTACAAGTTGAATTCTTGTGCAGCTTTCATTTCTTTTTCCAGCCAAGTGAGGCTTTATGGCTCTTGCAGATTCACTTAATCTTTTGCAACACATGAATGATCCCTTCATTCTAAAGGCCACATGGTTGATTTGGTAATTTCTATAGATCTGTCCCTCACTGGTTTGCTTTTGTCTGCTCAGTCCTTTTCTGTTACTTCATTATTTCATGAGCTTTTGCTCTACCTTATTTACCATCCCCATTTCAGGCCATTCCTTATTCTTCTTCTCAACTTCAGGGCTTTACAGCCTCATCTCCAAAAGCTTGGGGTTTCATCTCAACATCTTACACATTGTCCCCCCTCTTGTTAAGTAAAGCAGAGGCTAGGAATGATGTAATCCCACACTCCACTGGTCATCTGTAGAGATGTCTTTTTGAGGATTTTGTCTCTGTGGACTGCATCCCATGAGAATAGTGGTGTCCTGCAAGATGGCGACCATGGCGCAGCTGATCAGCTAGAGTGAGCACTTGTCCACTGTTAGTTCTCCATGTTCATTAGTTTGGTTGGAAAAGATTGTTCTTTAGAATTCTGTGCAGGAAGACTTTGTGTGTGTGTGTTATTTAATAAATTACATAAGCTCTATATTTTGACAATAGCATACTGAAGGCTTTTAAAATGTTTCAAGGTGGTTTTATCTCAAAACCCCAGCTTTTAGTCATATAAAAATTGATATTTTATTTAACATTTTTTGTTAAAATAAACCACAGCTTTTAAATTCACAATTTTGATTCAAATTTAATATAATCAATTAAGCTAATTCTAATACATTTTTCAAACTGAAGGCTTATAAAACATTAAGAAAAAATGCAACTTAAGAAATATTTTGAACACCTATTTTCAAAATAATTTTTTAATTCAGTATTGGAAACTTTAACCAAAATATCAAAAGTAAAGATTAAGAAACAACAGTATGAGAAATTCTGGAAATCTCAAATCTCCAAATATCTAGTCTTTCCATCTTTTAATTTATCTTTATTTTATTGCTGCTAAGTGACTTCCCTGATCAAAAGCTTCTGGTGACTTCATGTAATTTCATAAAGTAAGTCTAAATCCCAAGAATCAACAGTACAAAATCTCCACAATGTGGTTTCAACTTCCCTCACCCTTATATTCTTCCATTTGTTCCCTCTCTCTCTCCCTCTCTCTCTCTCCCTTTCCCCTCTATTTCACTCTTTTCCCCTTCCTTCAAGAATATCAAACACCCAGAATATAGCAAACGTGTGAGATACAAGGGGGAATGAGTCATCCTTCAAAGACCTCAGTTGATATTCTCCTGTAAATGTCCACAAGACAGTCTACATACGCTGGTCTTGTTGTCTTTGCACCACTGTTTCCACCACTCACTCTAATCTCACCCTTTCTTCTCCTCAAATGCCATCTCCAACACCATTTTTCACATTAAACTCATCTTCCCGAACACTCCGCAAGTAAGGGTGCCATCTTCTTTACTCCTCCTATAGAATATTTTTCCTTCATTAATTATTTTTCTTATCATGAAGGTAATACATACTTCTATAAGACTTTGAAAATGGAGAAAAGTATAAAAAGGAAATACAATACATGACATCCTGGGACCAAGTAGTCACTGAGAATATGAATATCTGGATTCTAGTTCCATCTCTGCCACTTAAGACAATAAGCATGGCATTTATCCACCTTGGGCCTCATTTTTTTTATTGTTGTTGTTGTTTGTTTGTTTTCTCTCCTCCAAAAGGTGGAACTGAGTTCTTAATCTGTAAGGACCATTCTGGTTGTGGAATTCAAGGTCTAATGTCCATGTCTGTACATGTGTATCATGTGTCTTTGCTCTTCCATTGGGCAGTGACAGGCCCTTCACTGCCCAGTGCTTCACCCAGAGAGTATTTGCAGGCCCTTTGGAGTAATAGATGCATGTGGTGAGAGTTTCAGAATTTTCTCCCCAATAGACTCAACATGTTTTAATTTTCAGCCATTCTATCAAATTTGTCATCTTGCTTATTTAGTAGTGAAACATACTGGGCTTGAATTTTATTATTAGATTTAGGGTTCATTATCATATGTCTTTCTGTTCTCTTTTGCTTTCCTTTTTTCCCTTCCAACTTAAAATGATAGCACTAAGCAAAACATTAAAATTTTATCCACTCCAGCAACACTGTAAACATTATTTAAATTGATTTTGTTCAAATTCATTGCAAACCCATACGGTGCATGAGTCTATATTTAATACTATCCTCTTCTGAAATGTGGAAAGATTTTTCTTTCTAGAACCCTGTGACTTGAAGAACTGGAAAAGCAACCTGAGAGAGTGGCAACTTTATCATAAGATTCATGCCTGCAGCATTGGGGAACTGGACCAGGACACAGATTTATAAATCCTTATAGTTCCTTAGATTTTCTACACATTTTTTAGGATGTTGTTCCATAACATATCTCCTCTTTCCTAAATGTTATATTCAGGAAGCCCTTCATGTATGTGTATGGTGTAATTGCCTTTCAAGTAGCCCCTGAGTTTTATATAAGCAACCAATGGGTATTATGCTTCCCCTGAGCCTGCCACTTGTTGGCTGGGTCAAAGGTGGGCAAATGGCAACTTCCCTGTAACTCTGTTCCCATCTCTTTAAATTGAATTGCCTTTCCAAATTGTGGCGAAGTTCAAATAAGATGGTATGAGAAAACTCTTTGAAAACTATGAAGCCACATAAGAGGTAGATGGGATAATTCTCCTTTACAACTGTCCCCAGGATTCACAGGAAATCTTCACTATGCTCCATCTCATGTAAAATTTCTGTTTTTGGCTGGGGATGAAGAGAGGTGAAGGGTCAATTTACTCTGTACTTGGCTTTAACACTAAAACAATATGAACAGGTAAACAGAACTTCTGCACTGATGTATCAATCGCTTTCGTCAACTATTTCCTGTCATTAGATGTGTTTCTCTATGCTCCCTAAAAATGTATTCGAAATTATTTTACACTGATGGTAATTAGCACTTTTAAGAATGTTAAGCAAGTAAGCACATCATGAGGTCCATCTTTAATACACTAGTAAAATGCCCCATTATTCCAGAGGGAAGAAAAAACAAACAATAATGTTTGTTACTGTCAAAATGTGAGAGAGCACTAATCAAAATACTACAGGGAATCAATTCCATAAATTTTGAAAATCCACCCTCTTATTTGCTCTCTTATAGTATAAAAATTCCTCACACGTAACTACCCCTGTCATCAAAATAGAAGCAAACCAATAAAAAGGAGAAACTCAGTGTTATGTTCTTTCCCCCAGTTCTATTGAGATATAATTGATATATAACAGTGTATTAATTTAAAGTATACAACATATGATTTGATGTATGTATACATTGAGAAATGATCACCACAATAATTAAGTCAAGTTAACATCCATCACATCACTTAGTTATAAATTTTATTTTTCTTGTGATGAGAACTTGTGAAATCTACCCTCTAAACAACTTTCAAATATACAATACAATATTGATAATTTTAGCTGAAGGTTATCTTCTGAATTGGTCTACTAATATCATGTTAGATTATGCCACCTGCTCCCTCCCAAGTATTTTTTAACCAGAAGCTTCTGAGGCAAAACAACTATTTTCTGCTAATGTAGCAAATTCTTGGCATAAGCTCTGTGTTTCAAAATAGCAGTTTACTCAGGTCCCATGAGTTGATATGTTTGAGTTCCTGAATTTTTATTTGATTTTAAAGTATGTGTACAATAACTCACAAAAATGTTTTTTTTTTTCTATTTGTATTATCCCATTCATTTTTACAGAATGGGAGTGCAAAACCAAGCTCCAGAGAGGTCAAATATTTGCCCAAGGTCAGGTAACCATTGGAAACTGAAGTTCTGACTTGCTCTCAAGCCACAAACTCCACACTTTTCCTTCATGACAGTCCTGATCATTTCCCCTCATTTCTTAGCAGTAGCAACTTATGTCTGATCAATACTGCCATAATAATTCTTCCTGGGTCATGTTGCTTCTCCCTCTGCAGGATGCAATCATATCAGTGATTTGGCAGAGTCATTAGGCATCATGCTACCTGGTCATGCAAGGTGCTCTTACCCAGAAATAACAGGAGAGACCAGTGTTAAAACAAGGCACTACAGCTATCTATTTAAACTCTCCCATTTTCACCAGCTAAGTTTCTAAGTCGCCATCTTATTGCCTTTGACAAGAAATTCGTCTTGGGGAATGATGCTGTCCTTCATGAGGTTTCATGGGGAACAATCAGACATTTCAAACCTCATATCTGACAGATTCAGGCCTCCTAACAGAAAGGGAACAAAGACAACAAAGGCAATTTATGGGGGAGGAAAATGTGAGTCAGTTTGCTCTTTAACTAAAAGATGCGAGAACACTGCACCATCAATCCTTGGTAGGCCTGTCTTCTTTCAGTTCGGGGGCTGCCTCCTGACTCACTCTGTCCTGGGAACAAATACCTTATGGAGGGCAATTGTGACAGACCATTTCTATGGGAGGCTGCAGACATTTTTCCTTCAGCTCTTACTCGATGATGTGACTCCAAAGTGGGTACAGCAGATGACTTACATAACTTTCTGGAACCTCTCATGATTCTACCATGGATGCAAGCTTGTCCTGGTTTCATAGGCTTGCTACCTTTTTACACAAAAAACTTATTTTACAGGTCTCAACATGGTGTCAAGATGACATCTAAAATATGGAAGAGGCCAAATATATTCCCTTCTGCATGAAGAACCATCACTGAATGTCAATGAGATTAAATAAATATGTATTAGACTCTAGCCATCGGTCAGACACTGCTCTGTGTACTTTCTTATCCATGATTTTTTCTTTTAATTGGGACAACCTTTCTCCTACATGAGTGGTAGACTAGACTGAGCTATCTGGGTTAACTCAAACCATTGCTGAACTATTTTATTGCTGTCTATAATTTAGCCTCCTAATCAGTCTGAACCAGCTCCTGGGTGAGCCAGTTTTAAAGACAATCAGTCCTCATAGAGCATTTTTCACTGGCAGATCCTCTAATCTCTCTTGGCTTTACATTGGCTGTCTGTTAAGGGCTGGGGGGTAATTTGTTCATTCCATTTTGAAACAGGAGCCTTTCATATAAATGAAAAACAACTAGCCACCCAGTACAACATGGTGGGTTACATAAAAAGACTAGACCCTTTGGCTTAGATAGACCAGGGTTTAAATCCAAGCTCTACCTCATCATCACTGTGTTGCATTAAGCTTGTTATTGTACAACTCTGGGGCTCAGTTTATTTATCTGTAGCATGAGAATGAAAAGACCTATCTCCCTAAGTTGTTAAGAAGGCTAAATCAAATCATGTCTGTGATGCACACTGGAGATATGGGATAGCCAGCAAGAGGGAGGGGCGAGAGTTGAGAAGGAGAGCTTTGTGAGACATGGCCCATTAACCAAACATGAAATATCAGAGAGCAAAGAAGACAAAGGAAGGGGTGACCCCTAAATAAAGGTTTTGATGAGGGGAAAACAGTCACTACAACCAAAGACAGCAGCTTTTCTGAGATGGCCCACATTAAATGTTTAATTAGGTGAGAATATTTTGTGGGTTTCCACCACTGCCAGGAACCTTATGCAATGTTTAACTCTTTCTGTAAATGTCTTTTTCACTATGCAAAGATACAGACTCAAGGCTTGCTGGAAAATCTACCTGCTTGTTCTGTCAGGGAACACAAACTGATTACTGTGGTTAAAGTATTTGCTTGCTTTGATGTGTCTCTTTTAAGACGGTCTCTTGCCTGCCTTGGGAGGGTGGTGGGAACAGTGAGTGAAGTGATTTACCGGGAAGATAAGTGAAGAAGGCTTCAGGTGATCAACGGTTCTGTGAAGTTGGAGGTCACCTAAAGGTCAGGCTGGAGGGCTGCATTCCAGAGTGCTAATATTGGTTGAATTGGGTTGTTGCTATTTCACCCAAAAGGTAATTGTCCCTCCAAATGCATTGCCTGCCATATTTCAGGTTGTCTTGATTATATACAAACTCACATGTATTGTGCGCTCTCCTCAGGGCAGCACTGGCCTAGTTAAGCCCTGTGGGGAATGTGGAGGAAGCACAAGATGTGGTCTCTGCTCGCAAGGAGCTAATTTAGCTTAAAAGAGATGATAGAAAACTAAGAAATAATATAAGGACTATTCAGTATGCTTTTGAGCCTGGAAATAAGTGAAATAGGAGACAAAATCCTTATGTTCTGGCAGATGCTGATCACTGATGAAATATTCATCAAACCATCTCAAAATGGAGAGAAAATGAGGACACTTTAATGTTAGTATATAGGTATGTGTTATAGAACATATATAATCTGATTATTGTACTATATTTCTCATACATATATTATACATATATATCCAACTATCTTTTCTTGTGACTGTTCTTTATTTTGATACTAATGTTTTTCCTTTAGGGGTAAAAATATTTGTGAGTTGCCAAAACTTTTTAAATGCTACTGGTCCCTGAGAACCACTGGTTTGAAGCAGGGGGAGGTAAGTGGGTCAGGGGCAGTGAGAAGACTTCTGGGAAAAGATGAAGAGGGTATGTGTGAGGAACAAGTAGGTAATACATTGAGATGGTTATGTAGAGGTCAGTTTAGGAAGTTAGATTTTATACAGTAGGGAATGAGGAGTCATTCATTGTCCTGAACTAGAGAGTAACATAATGTAAACTGTATTGAGGAAGGTGGATTTGTCGTTATGACATAAGATTAATTAGAAGAGGGTGAAATTAGCCATTTATTTTAAGAAAAATTACTTATAGAAATTCCACCCAGAATTACTCAAAGCCAGATGGTATTCAAGAAATTTTCAAATGGAAGTTTCAACTAAGAGGAAAAAAAAAACAAGGAATGCAGCACTTGAGGTTAATCTGTGGATTTTCTAACCTTCTGTTGCTTGTAAAGTCAGAGCATGAGAGTGGGGATCTTTCCTTTCTTTGTCTACTTACTGCATCACCTAGGGCAGCACAGCAGAGCGGTAGGCCAGAGGGTGGGTTTTGGTCCAAGTGTTAATCTTGGCTCTGTTTCTTAGCAATTGTGCAACCTTGAGAAATTTAAGCTTCGCTTTTCTCACATGAAATATATGAAACACAATATTACCTACGCCATAAGGCCATTGTGAAGATGAAAAGAGATAATGCAAGTGATATGCTTGCCAGAGCGTATGGTCCAGAGCAGACTCTGAATGAGCAAAGTTACTGTTTTTATCTGTGTTCTTTGGCAAGACAGTGACTCTCTTTGAGCCTCAGTACACCCAAATGTGAAAAGAGGTGAATCAGAACCACCTTGAACAATTATTGTGAGAATTAGAAGAGATGGATGTGAAAGTACTTAGAAAACTATAATTTTTCTGTACGGGTGCTAGCTTTTATGGTTATTGTTTTTCATAATAACTGGTGTCAGATATAAACCATGTGTCCAGAACCAGAGCTAAAATAGGTTCTTTTACATTTAAATGGTCTATTTGATTTACCAGGGATGTGTTAATCTACACAATGTTCCTAGGTTAAAGGCCTGGCCCTGGGCAGTGAGTGCTGAGCTGGTCATGGAAAGGTGACAGAGATCAGTGTTAGGTTGACTCCAAGGCTATGTCATGAAAGCATTTCCAGTTATCCAGGTGTCACGATACCCAGGTGGTCCTGATACAACCTGAAGAGGCTTGTCTGAGCCCATTGTAGGCGCTCATTAATCCCTGTTTTCTGATGACTAAATCAGGCCCACTCCTTCAGTCAACCAGCAAACAATTCTCAAGCTCTTACCATGCTCCATGACCAGTGCTAGGTACTGTGAGTTTAGGGAGGAGTCATTCAGACTTGCTACTTGGAGGTGCTTTATATTCTAGTGAGAGAAGTAAACCAAACTGCAGGCAGAACATCCATGTGAGGTTTCTGGATAATTCTGGTTCTTGCAGTAACTACTATGAGAATTAGTAGACACAGCAAGGACACAGCGTCAGGAGATGGGCTCAGTCAGTTACTAGCTGTATAATGTTGGCTGAAGGACTTAACCACTCCAGTTCTTAGTTTCTGCATAGACAATGGTAATAATGTACACCTCCTACGGTTGTTAAAGATTCCAAAAGAGAGAATCAGCATACAGTCAAGAGCAAGTTCTCAGCAGATGGCAGCTGTTTTTCTATAGAGAGAGGGTAGAACCTGCATAAGCACAGGGCCAGCCATCTTCCAGGGTACCGTACTTCCCTTTATCCCTCCTATCTGCCCAGAAGGAAAGACAGGATCAGGACAAGACTTTGGGTTAATGGAAGTTAACTTTTGTTATTTCCCATCAGATAAACTCTGAAATACATCTTTTCACATGCATTGTTTCTGTAATTCCAAAAACAGTCAAAGGGGAATATCATATTCCCATCTCCTACACAAAAAAGATGAGGCTCTGAGAATCTAAATATCATTGCCCAAGGAACACAGCTAATCCAAGGTAGGCTGGGGTTTGAACCCAAGTAAATTTCCACTTTATCATGTAAGAGGAGACCTACCCACAGGTTTTCTCCTCTTATTCTCAGTAAAGTCTAGATATGTGAACTGTTAGTTTATCATTTGCCACTGCTACCACTTAGGCAAGCTGGATGTATAGGAAACAATCAGATCTTTTATTTTGACCAAAAGATATATTCAAATATGTTTGGAATGATCTTTGATTCTATAAATTATGCTATATGAATCACCCATCTATGAACTAAGGCAATTCTTTGGAAATTGGCTTATGTTTACATAGTGATATGCTATTCCAAACAGTTGCTATGGCAGAAGTTGTATTATAATCAATATGAGAGGGGTGAGGATAGAAATTAATATTTGTTGAATACCTACCATTGCCATGTATACTACATCATTGTTACTCAATAAGTGATTACTGGGTGCCTCTTTTGTTTCAGGTGTTGTAGGTGTTGATGGTATAGAATCAACTAAAACACATATAACCCATGACTTTGTGAAAATTAACATTCTCTTGAGTGATATAACCAATAGATAAAATATGTATGTCAGATGGACAGAAGTACTACGAAGAAGAAGAAGCATAGAAAGAGAATGAAGAGTATTGTTACGGTAATGGTGATTTGCCCCAATCTGGTAGGAAGGGTCTCATTGAGGCAGAGAGTTTGAGTAAAAACATAAGGGAGATAAAGGAGTGTACCAGGCTGACATCTGGAAAGAGTGTTTCAAGCAGAAATTAATGGCAAGTGCAAAGGCCCTGAGGCAGGAGTGTGGCTGGTGTGTGTGAAGAACAACAAGGGAGCAGAGTGGAGCAAGTGTACAAGAGACAAGTAGGAGAAGAAATCAAAGCGATTATAAGGGACTGATCATACAGGGCCTTGAAGACCATTGTAAAGATGCTGGCTTTTATTCTAAATGGGATGGAAGCTACTAGAGGATTTTAAGAAGAGTGATATGATCTTACTCTTCTTTGAAAAAGATCACTCTGCTGCTAATAGCTTACAGACTGTGTATGTAGCATTTGCAGTAATCCATATAAGGTGGGATGGTGGCTCAGACTTGAGTAGTGGCTATCTAAGTGAGAAGAAGAATTAGTTGGATTTAGGATATACTTGAAAAGTAGAATTGATATCATTTTCAGATGGTTGGAATAAGGAATATGAAAGAAAGGGGGGAGCCAAGGATGACTCCAAGTTTTTGGAACTGAAACTAGAAGAAGAAAGTTACCTTTAATGGTGGCAAAAAAGACTCCTCAGGAGCTGCTAATTAGGAACTCACTCACACCCACACATCTAGACTTTCCCTTACATGACACTGCCTCCTTCCAAATGGGCAAAATCCACAAATGATAAAATCACTTCAATCCAGTTCATGAGCAGGCATGGTATGGATGAAAGACTCGCCAAGGGCTCTGAAAATAGCTCTCTTTCTTCCCCTTCATACTAATTAGGAAGCAAATTCTTGTTGTGAAATTAGAGTGTTCTAGTAAACCCAAGCCAAACCCTTGGTAACCTTGTTGATTATGGAAAATGGGATTTTCCTGGCTACTTTTCCATATGTTTCCACTGCTTTACTATATCCAAGTGATAGGCCTAGAGGCCAACTTTTTTCTTTTTCTCAAAATTATATCTCTTTGGGTAACATTTTTGATGGATACAGAACTACCACATTGGTCATTTATTGAGCATTGGCCCTTAGAGCATACCAGAGAAAAATAAATTTAAAAAATATGACTGTCTCAGTAGACTCATAGAGGGATAACTTTACTGAGATTCTAAGACATGGCATTCCAGCAGACAGTGACTTAGTCCAGCCTTCTAGTAAGAGTATGTTTATCTGGTTGGCCACCACTGGACTCCAGAGTAACCAAGGCAAGACTCAAACCTCCCAGATCAGACGTCTCTCTATTCTTGCGCCTGCAAAGGTTTTCTAACTCAGAGTTTTACAATAGGCAACAATGGGATTATTTGAATATGATTGAATCCCCACCCTGGAATGAGAACTACATAAAGCTAATTCACAGTTAACTTGGGCATACTTACATGTAATATACCATAAATAACATTGAGCACTGGTATAAACTCCCAATTTTCTCTCTATGAGGAACAAGGGAAAATATTAGGCCACTGTAGCTAGCAGAAGTTTATTCATGTCAGTGTATTCATTTACTCATTGATTCATTCACTTATTTATTCATTTAATAAACTTTTAGCAATACTCATGTGCCAGTCATTATGCTAGAAATCGCTAAAGTAACTTCAAGGAGCTCATAATCTATTGTGGGAAAGGGCAGGAGGGAAAGCACATGTGCCTACCATATTGTAGGCACTACTTTAGGCCTTGGAAATATAGCAGTGACCAGGCAGATAAGGCCCCTGCTCACAGACTTCACAGAAATTAAATAATAAAACATACAAGTGTGATGAGAAATAATGTGATTATTTCAGAGACTGGTATTATGCAGACAGAAAGAAAAAGTGATAATTGGATAGGGAAAGAAGGGAGTGAGAGTCGAGGTATTTTAGAAAGAGCAATTAGGGCATGAGTGCAATGATCAGAAGGAAAAAAAAAACACACCAGAAAGAAGGAATACAAAGGGCAGTTGAGATGGACTATATGAAAAGAGAAGGGAAAGAACCAGAGAGGAGCCTTGTGTGGATAGAGTTTGGCAAACTCTAGTCTCTTTGGATAGGGAACTAGGGGAGTGACATGAAGTCAAGGGAGGAGGCGGGGGCCACATCACTGGAGCTTGGCAGGTCATGGTTAAGTAGTTTGGCTTTTACTCTAAGTGCAATTGGAAGTTTTTGGAAGGTTTTATGGAAACTATTAGAGGGTTTTATGCAAGGATTTAAAACAACCTAATGTATCATTTAATTTAAATTTATGCAGGGCAGAGAATGGACACGAGGGGTTGAGGTGGAAACAAGGAGACAGTAAGGAGGCCCTTGCAGATGAAATAAGATGGTAACTAGGACTGCTTGTGTGGCAGTGGGGATAATGTGTATTGGCCAGGTTTAAACTATATTTGGAAAGAAGGTTAAGAGAAATGGAAGACCTAAATATGGCTCCTAGGTTTGGGGCTATGCTAATGATAAATGCTGTTGTGCTTCACTTAGACAGTCAAGACTGGGGAAGGAAGGAAGTTATGAATAAAGAGTACTTTTTGGAACCTGTTAGGTTTGAGATGGTAACTAAACATTCAGGTCTGAAGATCAGGGGAGAGGTCAACATAGGAGATACAGATGTAAGAGTTATCACATCTACTTGGTATTTAAATATTTTGAATGATATAGCTCAGAAATAGTTTCAGATATGGAAGAGAAGAGGGCTGAAGACTGAGCTCTGAGACATTCTGCTATTCATACTGGAGGCAGTAGAAGAGTGACCTAAAAAAGAAACCAAGAAGCATTAGCCAATTGTAGGAGGATAAACAAAAGGTTACACAAGCCAAGAGAAGAAGGTATTTCAACAAAGGAGAGGCGGTTATCTTTCCCAAAGGCTGCAGAGTTTAAAGAAGGTGATAAATAGATAACTGAGTGCTGGATTTGGTAAGATAGAGTGCATTGGTAATCTTGACCATGACATTTTAGTGGAGATGTGTATAGGACATATGAAAATATAAAGAATAAATTATTCTAGAAATGCATTCTGAGGGGAGTAATATAGAATTTGAAATTAAAAATTTTAAAGTGAGTTAGTCAGGCAAAGACAAGTGTTGGGGAAGAGCATTTCAGCATAGATTTAGTACAATTAAAGAATCAAAGTTAGAGAAGTGTAGGGGGAGCTATAAGCATTCATTACATTGTTAAATAATCAGGTACTAAGCTGAAAATGGGGGGAGTTTCTGTTAGAGAGCTGCATCATGAATGATATGGCCAATGTCATCTGTAGAAAGTGACTATCGAAGAGTTTAATCTGGGAACTGACACCATCTCACCTGTGTATTCAGCAAAGTCGCTCTGCAGTCTTGACTATCACAGGCAAGGCTGGATACCAGGAGCCCACAGATGGGTTGCTGATGTGTTACAGGTGAAATACAGTGGGATGCAAACCTGAGTAGCTATCTGAGATAGAAAAGAGAGAATATATTCTAGAAATATTGAAAATGTAAAGTTGGCATGTCTTAATCATGGAATAGTCAAAATGCCTCCTTGGTTTTAACTTCAATTACTGGGTGCCAGGCAGTGCCAGCATCTGTGATGGGAAAAACTGAAAGAGAATCTGGCTCAGAGACCTGTGAAGCTCAGTTTTGTACCTATTTATGCTGAGGTGCTTGTGGGATGTGCTAAAGGAGTTTTCCAGCAGTGGGTTAGATATTAATATGAATCTTTGTGACTAGATGTAGGTAAGAGATATATACACATACACAGTACAGTCTGAAATTACTTAAAAATATTCAAGGCATTTAACAATTTAAAGATATTGGTAACTAAGTCGAGCTGGTTTTAATAACATAGTGGCAGTATATTGAGTAGTGAGTGGAAGGTGAGAAAGTCGAAGTAGTGGGTACAGACTACACCACTCTTTTGAGAGGTTTGGAGGAGGAGACCAACTGGACAGTCATTAGAAGGATATGTAATATTGAAGAAATATTTTCCCTTTTATGGATAGGAAAAACTTAAAATACTTATTGGCTCACGAGAAGGAATGAGAGTAATTCAGGAGGAAAGTGGGGTAATTGAAAAAGTCATGTACAAGTGCAGTCAGAGAAGGATGTACTCAAGGTCTCAGATGAGTGGTTGACAATGACCGAGAGGAAGGACATCTCAATCTTTTATACCACAAGAAAGCAGTTGCTGAATGTAGATGAGATAGATAGAGGGATTGAGAAGACTTAGTTTTCTAGAACTCTTGATAGGCACAAGATCATTTCTGAGAATGAAGACAGTGAGTGTTAGGAAGGGCACTTGATACCAGTGAAGGTTTGAAAGAACATCTGTGAAAAACAGAAAGGAATGATGACCAAGAGCTGATAAAGAGATTCATGGACCACACTTCGTTCAATGTGAAGAACAGGAGTTTGTAGGATTGTCATTCTGCATGGTTGCCTGCTTGTTCTAGAAGCACTAAACAATTCAGATACAGAAGTGGAGAAAAAATGAAAAATTAAAACACTAAACCAAAGTTAGGTTTATGTTAGACAAATAAAACGGAAAAATGCAGGGGCGGGTGGGAATGTGAGTACTAATCAGGGTGTAGTTTAATGGTCTATTAGGTGACCGAGGTTGGATTGAAAAAGATGAGAAATTAGAATGCAACTGATAGAATGGGAAGAAATAAAAAATTAAATGTACCATGTCGGTCAAAGGATATTTAAGATGAGAATAAGATATTGAGGGATCTGAAAGGTGGTTTATGTGAGAAATTGAAACTTAGTGGTTCAGAGGATCCAGGTGATTACAAGGATCCAGGTGACTACAAGGTCTAAGGAGTAGCCACAAAAGTAAATGCCTGGGCTGGAGTGGAATGGAGTGGAGGTGAAGGCCACAAGGACTGATCGTGTTAGATGCTGGATGTTTCATCAACATGGAAATTAAAGCCACTTTCGACACAGAGATTGATGTGGGGGCCGAAATCCAGAGCTAATGATGGAGGGGTACCATGAAGTCAGTAGGGGTATAATGATGGGTGAGGATAGCAGTTGTAGGGATAGTTTTTACAAGAAGGTGGATGGACAAAAATCTGCAAGTAGCATTGAGAAGCAAAGAAAACATCAAACCTACCTCCTTACAGTGAACAGGGCGAAATATGTAAGAATATGTAGCTTCCATTTAAGACAAATGACCAGAAAACCATATTTTCGGGGAGGAAGGTAGGAGGATTAATATAGTATGACAAGGTTAATATGGGAGGATTTGTTTATAGTGAAGGGTTCCGGAGGTCCTACTGAGAACAGTTGAAAGACAGAAGAACAGTAAGATTGGGACCAGCCTTAGAAAATCAGAGCAGTAAGGAGATATATGCTGTATTTTGCCATGTATAATGTGCACTTTTTTTGCCCAAATTTTTTAGGGAAAATAAGGATGCTCATTATACATGGGTAATGCTAAAGCATGGGTGTGCATTATACACGGCAAGATACAGCATGTGAGTGAGCACAGATGACTATGGGACTTTTATGCTTTAGACAGAAACCACTGAAGGGAAGCTGGTAGAATGTTTGGTGAGCTATTTTAATGACTGGTGCAGGAATAACTAACTCAAGGTCGGAGACTGGACTATGGACCAGATGAAGCTTCCCTCTGCTGGCATGGCCAACTTTTTTCTCTTTTTCTTTCATGTACCCCTTGCTGTTTTTCTTCCTCTCATTCAACCATGAGTTGTCAATCTCTTTTTCAGTATTTGCTTGAACTCTCCTTCAGTGCTCACTTTTGATAAAGACTTTATCAATTTCTAGGCATGCATGTTACCTACAAGGTATATGTACAAATGCCTACTCTTCATCCATTAAGCAATTATATGTTGTGTCTCTCTTTGAGGGGTTTTGATGTTTTCAGTTGGAAGAGTAATTTCTCATTGCGGCTAAAAAAATAATAGTAGTTACTTTCTTCCTTCTATTGGCAATGATATCAAAACCTGGACACTTCCTGCATAATTCCATTTAATTTCCTCCCATGCTATCCCACTCCCAAGTGTTCTTGTTTTACCACTTCACTCTAACTCTCTCTTTTAGGCTATATGATTATTGTTGATAACTTAGAAAGGGTACGTGTTCTTCTTTGTAGCTTTCTTCTCAGGTACAATTTCCATAGGGTTGGAGTCATCTAGGGTGTTCTGTGTAAACATGAATAATAAATGAATTAACCACCTGGAAGGCCTTGTAACGCTACACCTTTCTTAATAAAAGGCAAAGGGCAATTTAGAAATTCTGACTGCAGGCACATTCCCTAGTACTGTGTTTTCACCCTGCAGATCTGGGAGCATAACAGAAGGCAGAGAGTGAATAGCCTTTGCTCTAGGGTCAGAGGTTACTTTTGTGTGACTTGCTTACAAACATCATTATTTCTGGTGCCTGACCTCTCCAAATACTGGAATTTCCATGCCCAGACCTACCATTGGGACCTACCTGGCTCAAATCGCCTCTGCTTAGTATTTAAACTTAACCTGAACAGCATTCATCAGTCTTGTTTGTTGTTCTGGGCTCAACCTATTGCCCTTCATTTCTGAAAGGTGGCGAAGATGGGCTTTGGTGGGAGACCCAACTGGTCAAAAGGGCTTGAAACTGAATCTAGAGGGAAAGTGAGAACAAGTCCAAATAAAACTACCTGTACTCTGTGATAAACAGCACGTCTGATATCCCTACCCCTTGTCTGTTCCTGCCAAACCATTAACCATTTACAAAATGGTCATACCATCACCCTATGCCTAAGTCTTCTAGGGTTTCCTCATAACCCTGGGAACAAAATTCAAAATCCTTAGCAGGACCTCTGAGTTTATGACCAGTTTTTAACCTATCATTCCATCCCCATTTCTTGCCATTTTTCATCCTGACTTTATTTTCCAGCCACACTGTAGTAACCTTTCTCTGAACAAAGAGAATCTTCCACATTCCTTTGTCATGCATATGTCAGTACCTAGTTGTAAATTGCCCTTTTATCATCTTTTCTAGGAAGAATATCTTTACAATGTTCAAATGGCAATGTAACTTTTCTTGGAAGTTTTCCTGAATATCTATAGCCAAAGATCATGGTTACCTTCCATACATATGCTTCTTTAAGTGTTAACAAATGTCTAGGGTAGGCTGGCAGGCTAGAAAATCTTGGGCAGGAGCTGAATCTACAGCCCACTAGTAAGATTTCTTTTTCTTCTGCCGAACCTGTTTTACTCTTAATGTTTTCAGCTGATTGAATGAAGTTCACCCAGTTGATCAAGGGTAATTTCCTTTACTTAAACTCAACTGATTATAGATGTTAGCCACATCTACAAACTATCTTCACAGCCACACCTAGATTAGTGTTTAACTAAATAGCTGAGGATTATAGCCTGGCCAAGTCAACAAATAAAACTAATCTCATGGAGATAGAGTTATTGGTAGTCCATTAAAATCAAGTTCCCAGATATTTGGAAGCAGCTGTAGCAGAAGGATCTTACTCTGGGATCACATAGAGCCCATCATTTAAAAAATATATTTTTCCTTATTGGTCACATTGGTAGCTAAGTATATAGAAATTATTTTAAGAATGTGTTCATTGCTTTTTATATTAAGAGGCTTACATCTTTAGGCATTTACTTTAAAAACTAAATGAATGGAGTTTTTGTTTCTTCTGAGAGTGGATGAAAGCAGCCATATTCTTTAAAGACTTTAAGACAGGATTACGACTAAAATAAATGAGGTAGAGGAAAATAGTCTTGTAACAAATAAAAAAAAATGGAAATCTCAGTGGAGAAGTAGACTATTATGAAGAACCAAAGGGAAAATGTAAGGTAAAGACAAAAATATTTTTAAATGTGTATTCACCAGAGATATGTAAAGATCACAAATAAACATATGAAAAGATGCTGCACATGTTATCAGAGAAATCCAAATTAAATTAAAACAACAATGAGATACTGCTTACTGTTAGAATAGCCAAAATCTGGAACACAAGCAACACCCTGGCAAGAATGTGCAAAAGAACAAGAACTTTCATTAATTGCTGGTGGAAATGCAAAATGGTTCAGATACCTTGGAAGAAAGCTTGGTGATTTCTTACAAAAGTAATCATACTCTTACCATGTGATCCAACTATCATGTTCCCTGGTGTTTACCCAAATGAGCTGAAAACTTGTGTTCACAAAATGTGGACATAGATGTTTATGGCAGCTTTATTAATAGTTGTCAAAACTGGAAAGCAACCTAGAAGATGTCCTTCTGCAAGTGAATTAATTAACTGTGGTATATCCAGACCATCAAGTAGGATTCACTACTAAAAAGAAATAAGCTACCAAGCCATGGAGAACCTTAAACACATATTACTAAGTGAAAGAAGCTAATCTGAAAAGGTTACATACTGTGTGATTCCAACTGTGTGACACTCTGTAAAAAGATCAGTGGTTGCCAGGGTTTGGTAGGAGGGACAAACAGACAGAGTACAGTTGATTTTTAGAGCAGCGAGAATACTCTCTGTATGATACTGGAGGACGCTATTCTAAGTGAAGTAAGCCAAAGACAGAAAGACACATGTTGCATGATCTCACTTATACAGGGAATCTAAGGGGGAAAGAAAGCTAAACTCACCGCAAGACAGGGAATGATGGAAAAGCTAAGAGGTAGGGGAAAAGGGGAGACATTGGTCAAAGGGCACGAACTTGCAGTTAACAAGGAGCGCTAACGTATAATGTGATGACTAAGGTCAACAATAATGCATTGTATACTTGAAATTTGTAAAGAGGTAGATCTCAAGAGTTCTCCTTACACATACATACACAAAAGTGCTAACTGTGTGTGATGATAGATACATTGATTTGTATGATTGCAGTAATAACTTCACGGTGATATGCATCACATACACTTTAAGTACATACAGTTTTTATTTGTTGATCATACTTTAATAAAACATGGGAAAACTAGAATTTTGTATCCAGAAAAAAAATCTTCCTAATAAAAGTACAATAAGCACGTTTTTAGATAAAAGTAAGAGAGTTCATCACCCTCAGGCTTACATTACAAGGAGATTTAAAAGAACTTCAGGTTGATAAAAAATGATACCAGATGCTATTTTGGTGCCTCAAAAAGGATAGAAAAATAATAGTAATGGTAAATATGGGAGGTAAATATAAAAGTTCATTTTTTCTTTAAAATATATATGAATATTTAAAGCACAACTCAACATTGTTTTGCAGCTTTTATAACGTGTATAGATATAATGTATTTGACAACAGTCACCCAATCTATCAAGGGGACTAAGTGGATTTTTACAGTTGCAAGATTTCTACAGTAGACTATGAAAAATTAAGAATAAATATTGTCATCCATAGAGCAATCACCAAATAAATGCAATAATTTGTAACTAAAAAGCCAATAGATAAAAATCAGAATGGGATCCTGAAGTAAATTTTTGAAAGTCCAAAAGATGCCAAAAAAGAAAAAAAACAGGAAACAAAGGACCAAATGGTAAGCCTAAATACAGCAATGTGAATAATTATATTAAATATTAAGGGACTCAATACCCCAGTTAAAAGGATTTAATATTCCAGTTGTCAAAATGAATGAAAAAATCAAGTTCTATCTATATGCCCTTTAACTATAAAGAGACAGATAAATTGTAAGTAAATTAAAACTAAAAGTTGTACTATGTAAGCATATAGACTAAAGTGGCTATATTTATATCAGATAAAATAGACTTCAAAACACAGAACATTACCAAAAGTAAAGAAGATGATGATAAAAAAAGTAAATTCATCAAGATGATATAAGGATATTCTTCTATGTGTATGTACCAAATAAAAGTTCAAAATACATTCAGCAAAAATTAACATAATTAAATGGAAAAAATAAACAATTCCACATAGTTGGAAATTTAACATTCCATTGTAGGCAACTGATAGAACAACTAGACCAAATAACTAGTAAATAAATAAATCATCTAAATATACAATCAGATTTTTTATCTACTTGATAGTTAATAAAATGCAACACTAAACACCTGATGAATATGTATTTTTCTCAGTATAACATGAGGTACATTCACAGAAATAGACCAAACAGAGATCCATAAAATGTCTAAATAAAGTTAAAAGGATGAATATCATACAAGTATCTTATCTAATAAGAATGTAATTAAATTAGAAAGTATTAACAATAATATATGCAGGTATACCAGTCAAGGTTCACATAGTAGTAAATTATATCCATAACACACACACACACAGTTAACTGGCTTATGCAATTGTGGGATTCAGCTAAGTAGTGACAGATATTCTCTCTGTGATGTTGGACTTTAATATCCACAGGGTAGACAGTGAGGGAGGAAAGATCATGAGGTTCCAGTCTACCCTTGATGCTGGACCCTGCATCAGGGATGGACTGGAACCTCTATTCATTGTTGCACCTCTGACCTGGCAATGTGGGTTTCTTATAGAAGCCGGGACCTTTTATCACTGAACTAAACACATACTCCTGACCTATGAGTCAGAAGCTGAAGGAATATCCAGGGCATGATGGAGTAATTGCAAGCTCAGCTGTGGCTTCATGTCGACGAAGTGTATTAGTAGATCAGCAACACCCTTTGTAAGCTACAAAATAGTTGTTGCTTCCCTGCCACCCTCCTAAAAATCCTGAGAATTAGAGTGAACCTCCTGATGTTGCCCATCATAGCCTGAAACATACATGAAAGAAAATCCTGGGAAATGTAATTGAGCCTAGTCAAACTGACACATTATAAAGTCACCACACCAAAAAAAGAAAAAGCCCAATAAACAAACAACCCCCAAAAAACCCCTAGATATTTAAAAAGTCACAACATGCAATACTATTAAATAATCTGTGAATTAAGAAAGAAGTCACAAGGGTAATTAGAAAATACTTTGAACTGAATAATAATGAAAATACAGCATAATAAAATTTGTGAAATGCAGCTAAAGCAGTACTTAAATGAATATTTATAGCTTAAAATGCTAACATTTGAATAAAGGTTTAAGTCAGTGATGTCTAAGGAAATAATTAATATACAAATAAAGTAGAAAGAAGGAAATAAAAATAATGGAAACTAGTAGGACAGAAAACAATAGCATAAATTAATAAATCCAAAATTTTTTATCCTTTGAAAGAGCATCAAAATTGATAAACCCCTAGCTAGACTGAGTAAGACAGGAGAGAGGACACAAACGACTAACATCAGAAATAGAAGAGGGGACACCAGTACTCATGTGAAAAGCTAAGAGAATATTAGAAACAATTTTAAACCAAAATATTTGAGAACTTAGATGAAATAGATGATTTTCTTAAAAAATACAACTTATAAAAAGTGTCAATAGATGAAACAGAAAATCTGAATACCCTCATTTCTATTAAATACATTGAGTTTATTATCAACACTCTGCCCATAAAGTAAATTCAGGCCCAGATGATTGCACTAATAAATTTTATCAAGCATTTAAAAAATGGAATCCTATATTATACACAAATTCTTTCTAAAATAAAGAAATACTTCCCATTAGTTTTATGTGACAATATGACCCTAATACTAAAACCTGACAGAGGTATAACAGAAAAAATAAATTACCATCAATTATCCCTAGTTTTTGGATGTTAGGCCAAAAATACTTAATAAAATTTTAACAAATATAATCCTGAAATATATTAAAAGGGTAATACACCATGACCAAATAGCTTTTATCCCAAGAATGCAAGAAACAAAGGCAGTGTAATTTACCATAAAATAGAACAAAATTGATCTTTTTAATAATTGTAATAATATTTAAATTCATTTCCAGTTTATGATTAAAGAAAAAATTCTTGCAAACTAAGAATAAAAGAAATATCCTCAGTGTAATAAAGATCATGTACAAAAAGCTTACAACTAATATACTTAATATGAACTGTATCCCCTAATTTCATAAATAATCCAAGAATATCTACTTTTTATGTGTATTCCATAAGGAAAAAAAGACACTAAGAAAGTAAACTGGCAAGTCATAAACCAAGAGAAAATATTTCAAAATGAGTATATGACAAAAGAAAGGTATCCTGAACATATAAAGGACTCTTATATTGCAATAATAAAAAGACAAAGCATTCAGTTAAAAATGGAGAAAATATTTTTTAATACATTTCACAAAAGAAGACATGGGAATGACCAATCGGCACATGAATAATTACTCAACTGGGAAACACAAATTAAAACCACAAGAAGATAACATTATGAACGCAAGAGAATGGCTTCTATTATAATGACCGATAACAATTGTTGATGAAGATGCAGAGTAAGTGGAACTCTCATACATAGATTGCAACCTTTTTTAGAAAACTGTCTTCACAGTTTCTCATGAAATTAAATGTGTATCACTTGCAAGATGCCACAATCCCAACCATAGTTATTTATCCAAAATAAATTAATTTTGTCCAAGAATATTTATAAGAACTTTATTCATAATAGCACAGTCTGGGCCTCTAGATGTCAATCAGTATGAGAAAGGATAAACAAGTTTCTATATTCCTGCCAGGGGAGACTACTGCAAAATAAAATGGAAAGGCTTGCTGATATTTGCATGCTTTAACTTAGATAAATCTCCAAAACACTATGCTGAGGGAAAGATGTACAAAAGGTACATACTGTGTGATTCTATTTATGTGATATTCTACAACAGGCAAATCTAATCTATGTTGGAGAAATGATTAGGACAAGGATTACCTGCAACTAGGAAAGGGTAACAGCCGACTGAAAGAAGAAAGAGAGAACTATCTGAGAACATGGTAATGTTCTTTATTTTTTCTATTTAACTCTCCTAAAGTTTATTTATTATATTTTGATCATTATATTAAAAATATTTGGACTATCAAAGGTATTGCATAACTCTAAATAACATGTAAATATGCAAGAAAAATATTTTTCACATGACAATAAAAAATGTCTAAATTTTGCTGCCAGAGGTTATCTATTTTCTACATTATTATTAGTGTAGAAATTAGGCAATAATGTAGATATTAGGCAATATCACCAAATCCAATAAAATATGACTAAATTGTATATAGATATACCTTATTTATCCAACACACACACTTTCTAAAGGGTATTTATTTTTTTTATTAATGCTCTATATCTTAATAAGGGATTGGGTTACTACAAATGTATGCATTATCAAAACTGTGCAAAAATATAGTTAAGATTCATGTATTTCATTTTATGTTAAATTTAGATCCAAAAAATAAAAAATTCAGCAAATATTGAACTCTAGTTAACAGTGTGTGTAACAAAGTATTTAGATAGATATATTCAGATGTCTTCAATTTGCTCTGAAATGCCTTCAAAGAGATAGAATACTGTACATATAAACAGATGAATAGCTAGGTATGTGACAAATGTAAGTCTAGTAAAGGTTAGTAATAGAATTTAAGTTATCGGTACACAGGTGTATAGGATTCTTTCCTTTATTTCTGAAAATTTGTGTATTATATGTTGGGAGGGCAAACTAAATGGATGAGCAAGTAATCAAACATTTTTATGGCTTTGTTATTTAGTTGTAGTTTCAGAAACATAAGAATTTTATGTATTTATTATAAAATGTGGCACTGGCTACCATATTTCTCCACCAGTAATCATCCTATGATGAAGAGGTAAAGGAATCCAGATGTGTTTTCAGACATTTCTGAAGAATTGGCTTCTCCTTGGACAAAAGAATTCCTAAAGTCTGGCTTTGAGAACCAATTCTTTCTTTGAGCATGGACCTAGATTATGTTAACGTCTCCTTTTCTCAAAACCCCAGGGCTTGGAGCAGGTGGTGTGTGACTTTCAGTCTGAAACCGAGAAGTGCCTTCTTTATTCTCCAGCCCTATCAGGAGGAATCAGTCACTTGATTGACAGAGCCCTTAATGACCTTGTGCTTTCCTTGGTATAATAGTACTGCAGGTGTCTTTCAAAAGGATGTTTCAGATAGACAGTGAGCCCCCTTCCCTAGTAAATCATACTTGACCATAAACAAATAAGATCTTTGTTTGGCCTGAGAAGTATGTTTAAAATTCTGCCATCTTCACCTGATTTACAACTGTCTCAGGCATTTCTATTTACCGTTGTTCCTCACTTAAAATATTCCTTTTGTCTTTAATAAGGTAATACTTCTATAGTTTAAGAACTCCACTTTATTTAACAGATAAGTCTTGTTTTCTAGCTTCCACCCTGTCACTTCTCAAATTAGGGAATGATATCTCATCTGAATTTGGCTTGGAAAGCCTTGGTCTCCGGGAAGTGGTGGTGATTGCTAAGAAGGATCTGAACTGAGCTCCTCTCTCGGTAGGATAAGAACAGAATATTCATGAATAGTCATGTGATGGACAGGAACCAATAAAAGAACACTTAACAGAAGAGTTTAATGAACGGATGGTAATGATTCTGGATCTTTACTTGGAAAGGAATGTTGAGAAAAGTTTGAAACGGACACTTTAACTCCAAGGAAGAAGAAAATTTTATCCTTACATATATCTTCTCCTCCTCCCTTTTCTATTATTCTTGTGCCAATAAATTGTAGGATATGGATTGATATATATCCATATATCCACATATCTGCATCCACATATCTTTTTATACGTAGGCAGATGTGAACATTGCTGATTTTCAATAATGAATTGTGAATATAGGAAATCAGACCATTATACTGAACACTGCTTAGGTGCAGAATCAAAAAGGAATGTTGCAGAAAGATGAATGAAAGTATTTATCCAGAAGGCAATACAATTATGGACAAATTCTTTTTCAAAAATTGTCTTGTTTGTTTAGATCCCATTTTCTTCCAAAAAATAATTTGATGTACCTTAAACCATAGCATGTGTATGCCTTAATATCAACATAATAGGAATAAATAAAACCATGTAAAGTGAAGTAAAAATGTGTACATAAATACTAGAAAAATATGCTCATTATACTAAAATGTTACAGTTAATTATACATTTCTTATAAATTAAAGCAAAGAATATATAAACTCACAATGGGTTACAGACTGCTTTTCAATAGGATAAAGGAATCACAGTTCTTTAGAAAAGAAAACCCATGCCTGTGCTAAATTTTTAAAGAAATTTAATACACTCTGCATGTATTTATGGAGCTCCTTAGTTTAAAAAAGCTCTCTCCTTTTTTCATTAATACTCACAAATTCGTAAGTATTTTGGCTCATTTACATAAGAATAGATTGAAACTCAGAGAAATATGGTTTTGTAATTAGTAAATTACAGAGCAGTAGTTCCAGCCCGTATCTCCTAGCACCAAATCTAGGGCTCTTTTCATGTCACCATGTCAGGGACGCTGGCCACAATAAAGGATGCCTGTTGTCACCAGTGCATTTATTGAAGGTACAAGAATGGTGCTAGCATATGACCTTTTCTGTATTGACCCTTGGTTAAAAGCTGAAAGCATACAGAGGTTAAAGCAAAACTTCTTGAGTGACTTTCTGTTTAGCAATAACTTACTAAGGTCTAGGTATTTTGCTTTTCAATAATTAAGATTTATCTGAGTTTCAGACTTCAGAATAACTGAAGAAATTGAGGCAAACTGTGCCCCTCAGACTAATAATCTCATTACCATTTTCTTGATGGGAAATTGTATCAATCAGGGTCCCAGCAGGAAACAGATGGCACCATTCAAACTGGGTAATTGCAGTGGGTTTCATAAGGGGTTATGTACACAGGAGTGGGTAGAGTTTAGGAAAGTCAAGGGACAGTGCAGGTCTCCCCGAGAGAAGCCAGAGTAAGAGTAGCACCCCTATAGTCAGGAAGGGTGCTGGGGGATACATTCCTTGATGAATTTCTCAAAGCTCCTGCTGGGGCTCCCATTGATCAGACTCAACATAAAGGTAGTGGACATGGGAGCTTGTGCCCACATAGGTCAGTGTTCAGGGGCAAAGAGCAGAGTGGAGACAGGTGGAGGGCCACTCTGGAGGTGCCACCAGCATGAAAATGAATGGAAGTTGTACAGGAGCGAGTTCTCCAGAAAAAGCAAACAGAGCAGAAATTTGGTAAATGCTAATCCAAGAAAGACCTATCTGTTCTCAATAACATTGGAATATTTATAGTATAGATTAAGTTAAAGGCGGGGGGAGTGGGGATAGGAAACAAATTTATCTTAAACACCAGTATGTTCCAGTACTATGTAGATTTTTTTAACATACATCAGTTCATTTAATTCTTGCCATGATAACATTGGATATCATCATCACCAAAATATATATGGGAAATTAAGGCTCCCAGAGGCTAAGGAATTTATTCCACAAAAGACCTAGTAAATAGTAAATTAGAGATTTGAATCCAGGATTTGCTAACATCAATGACTGAATTTTTTTTCACATAATTTCCCTGTCCGCTTTACTTGTATGTCACCAGAGGACAGCATAACACATCTGCACTGAAATAGAACCTTAAGGTTTCTGAAGAAGCTGTTTTGGGTTACTTAGATATCAAGATAAAAATTAACACTCAAGAGGATATGGAGGAAAGTATTCAAATTTAGAAACTTCAGAGACAATAACTAGTCATATGCCTTTCCTATAATGATAGCTGCCATTTATTGACTATTTCACATATAGACTATTTGCATTAAATCAACTTTTAATATCAATCATATAAAGATGGAATTGAAAAGTGAAGCCCAGAAAAACAGTGAACAAAGTACAAGGGAAAGGGGCAGAAGTCAGGTTTCTCTGGATAAACTTGTTCCCCTGACTGTAAAGCAAAATAAAATGATAAAGAAAAAAAAAGTTTTCCCTGAAAAAAAATTTAAATCTCTTTGATATAAATTTATTGATATAACTTCATAGAGAGGACCATTTTTAAGTGATTTAAAACAGAGTGCTTTTCTGTTTTAAATGGGATGTGCTATCAGGACAAAAACTGTTATAAGAAAATCTGAAACTGGTATAATAATATTGTGAGTAATAATGCTAATATCATTATTCTGAAATTATTATATGTATAGTTAAGATGATATAATAAAGCAGATGATATAATAAAATAAAGCAATATCACTAACATAATTACTGCCATTAGGACCTAAGATATTTAGTATAGTTAAAAAAGAGATATAAATATAAAATCAAGAACTTGAATAAACCTTGTAATTTGTCATTAGAAATGGAAATATCAGTATGAATTTAATAACATATAGCATTGTGCACTAAAAAGACTTAGAAATAATGAATCCAGTATCAAGAAGCACCAACAGCATCCAAATTACATTCTCTAAATATCTTTCCCAACAGAAGTGGCAGGGCTGCTTGGAGAAATGGCTAAATAAGATATACTAGAAATACCTTATTATGCCAGAAAGAATGTGGAAGGTGAGGGGTAGGTAGGGCAAGGGAGAGTAATGGTGGGGGGGGAATGGAGACAACTATAATTGAACAGCAGTAAAAAAGAAAAAGAAGAAGCTATCAGAAACTACTGGGGTCATGCCAACAGGACTCAAGAACCAAGTGACAAGAATTCCACTGGACCAAGTTGAGGCAATGTGAGCATCCAGAGGAATAATGTTTATGAATTAACACAACAAAACCGTGAACAAACAAAGATATCATAATGATATTTAAAGAGGGAAAAAGTCATTGATAACCTTTGAATTATGATGAAGAACCAATTTGCATTTTTCTGAAAACTGCTAAATAAAGAATCAAGTATTCTATATCTGCTTTTTCTTTTTTTAAGTATATTTTATTGATTATGCTATTACAGTTGTCCCATTTTTTTTCTCCCATTTATTCCCCTCCACCCTGCACCTCCCCTCCCACCAGCATGCCCCCACCCTTCGTTCATATCCATGGATCATGCATATAAATTCTTTGGCTTCTGCATTTCCTATACTATTCTTAAACTCTCCCTATCTACTTTGTACCTACCATTTATGCTTCTTATTCCCTGTTCCTTTACCCCCATTCTCCCCACCTCTCCCTGCTGATAACCATCCATATGATCTCCATTTCACTGGTTCTGTTCTCTTCTAGTTATTTCCCTATTTTTTTGTTTTTGTTTTTGTTTTTTAGGTTCAGTTGTTGATAGTTATGTTGATAGTCAGTTTGTTGTCATTTTACTGTTCATAGTTTTGATCTTCTTCTTTTTTTTTTTTTAAAGATTTTATTTATTTATTTTTAGAGAGGGAAGGGAGGGAGAAAGAAAGAGAGAGAGGGAGAAACATTAATGTGCGGTTGCTGGGGGCCATGGCCTGCAACCCAGGCATGTGCCCTGACTGGGAATCGAACCTGCGATGCTTTGGTTCGCAGCCTGTGCTCAATCCACTTCTTCTTTTTCTTAAGTAAGTCCTTTTAACATTTCATATAATAAGGGCTTGTGATGATTAACTCCTTTAACTTGACCTTATCTGGGAAGCACTTTATCTGCCTTCCATTCTAACTGATAGCTTTGCTGGATAGAGTAATCTTGAATGTAGGTCCTTGCCTTTCATGACTTTGAATACTTCTGTCCAGCCCCTTTTGCCTGCAAGGTTTTTTTTGAGAAACCAGCTGATAGTCTTCTGGGAACTCCTTTGTAGGTAACTATCTCATTTTCTCTTGCTGCTTTTAAGATACTCTCCTTATCTTTAATCATGGGTGATATAATTATGCTGTGCCTTGGTGTATGCTTCCTTGGGTCCAACTTCTTTGGAACTCTCTGAGCTTCTTGGACTTCATAGAAGTCTATTTCCTTGGCCAGTTTGAGGAAGTTCTCCTTCATTGTTTTTTTTTTAATAAGTTTTCAATTTCTTGCTTTTTCTCTTCTTCTGGAACACCTATGATTTGGATGTTGGAATGTTTAAAGTTGTTCCAGAGGTTCGTAACCCTCTCCTCATTTTTTTGTATTCTTGTTTCTTCATTCTATTTTGGTTGAATGTTTATTTCTTCCTTCCACTCCAGATCATTGATTTGACTCCTGGTTTCCTTCCCTTCACTGTTGGTTCCATGTATATTTTTCCTTATTTCACTTTGCATAGCCTTCACTTTTTCCTCTATTTTGCAACCATACTCAACCATTTCTGTGAGCATCCTGATCACTAGTGCTTTGAATTATGCATCTGATAGGTTGGCTATCTCTTCATTGCTTAGTTGTTTTACTGGAGTTTTGACCTGTTCTTTCATTTGGCCTATAGTTCTTTGTCTTGGTGTACTTTTATGTTGTAAGGGGCGGAGCCTTAGGTATTCGCCAGGGCAGAGCAACCCACATCGCTGCATTGTGGCACTGTATGTGTTGGTGGGAAGGGTCAGAGAGGGAACAATGCCACTTGCTTGGCTGCTGGCCTGCTTTCAGTCATTTCCCCTACCATCCTCAAGCAAATTGGACCCTTCTGGTGCTGATTCCTGGATGGGTAGTTTTGTATATGTTCTAGAACCCTGTGGGTCTCTCCAGTGAACTTTCCTGTGAGGCTGGGCACTCTTTCCACTGCCACAAACCCCACAGGTTTCTACAGGCAAAGGTTTTGAGGTTTTCTTTTACCTCACTGGAACTCTGGGTTATGCAGTCTGTCTCACTCACCTGTTGTTCCTCCCGGTTTATCCACACACAAATATGGGACAGCGAGACACCACCTTGCCTGCCTGGTCCACTGGCCACCTTGCCCCACACATCCTCTCTGCCCTGGCTGCCTGTCTGCCCCTCCTACCAGTCTGGATGAAAGTTTCTTCTTTAACTCCTTGGTTGTTGGATCTCCATACAGTTTGATTTTATGGCAGTTCTGGTTGTTTTTATTTTTAAATTTGTTGTTGTCCGTCTTTTGGTTGTGCAAGAAGGCAAAGTGTATCTACCTATGCCTCCATTTTAGCTGGTAGTCTATATCTGCTTTTTCTATACAACCTCAGTGTATCCAAATATTCTGAGCTTTATTTTCACAAAAATATCCCAGCTGACATGTGAAGGAGGGAAGAATGAGAAGATCACCTTATTTCCAACATCTAATACGATAGTGGATCTAGGTAATTATAATCAATGGCTATAAACATCATAAAAAGACAGAGGAGCAAACACTGTGCCTCCTGTTGGAATTATGAAATATTCTATAAAGTTTTTTTTGCCAAATATTAGTCTAAATTAGATCAAGTTCATGGGAATGACATGCAAAAATAACATGTTAAATATTACCATAGCACTGACAATCAGCAAAATCCAGACTGTGGGAAATTGTACCAGACATCACTGAGGACTTGATTTTTTCAATGAGTAAATTGTAAGGAAAAATGAAAGAAGTAAGAGAAGCCATAGTTTTATAGAGAGTTAAGAAATCTGTAAAAATGCAATATATAAAAATTGTTTGGATCTGGATTCAAAAAAATGTAGATCAAACTTTGAGATAATTAGAAATATTTGACATGGACTGGATTCTTTATGATATTAGAGAATAAGTTAAGGTATTTATGTAGATTAATGGTATTATAATTATGTTCTTTAAAAGAATTCTTATTCTTAGGGATACATACTGAACAAAAAAATAATAAAATATCTGGGAATTGGTTTAAAGTAATATAGGTGTTTTGGTTGGTGTTATATTGAAGAGTTGATAGAAAAAAATGGCATTGAATTGATATTGTTGAAGATTGTAAATGGGTATATGGGTTTCACTTTATTCCTCTCACATACACATTTGTGCTATTATACAAATAATTTTTAAAATGTGTTTTAATAGACGAACATTACTAAATTCCACTTGTGGATGGTTCTGAGATCTGTATAATTTAAGAAAGTCATTTAAAATTAAAAATAAATACCTTATCCAGTCATATATTTAAAACTGTGCTTCCATAAATTCTTGTACACATAATGTGTCTGGATCTTGGTTTATAAAGTGCAGTGTGTAAGATAAAAAACTTTTCCAAAAATTTTCTGGAGTCCAATTTAAGTTCTTTTAGAAGTTCCAAAGAGTTAAAATTTAACTTCAGTCCATTGAGGATTAGCCCCTGTGTTTCCCTGGCATGCATCCAAATTCAAAGGAGTTACCATATTGTTATGGTCTAGGATTAGGGGGCATCTGGTCCTCAGTGTCATCTGTCTAAGCTGACATCTGTTGAAACATTCCTCATGCCATCCGATCCTTGATCTTTAGTCCATGAAGATCATCAGGAGTCATCCCTTTTACCCAATGTCAAGCATCCTTGGTCTGGCTTTGTCCAGTTGAGAATCTGGTCTCCCTCTCAAGTGTGAAGGAAATAAGCTTTCTGCACCAGGCTGTGGTGTAGAGAATTTTCATGAGGTTCTCTCAGTCCTGTGTGCCTAGGTACACAACCCAGCCACTTCTTTGGGGTAGAGTCTGAGGGAGATCTTGCCCCTCCAAGGGACTCCACCCTGAATAGAAGCACAAGTCTCCTCTGTTCTTACATTCCACAAACACTTCTGGGGTTCCTCTCATTCCTTCTACCACTGGCCCTCAACCCCATGCAGTGTTGGTGAAATCAGAAGGCAGGTTTTTCCAGGTACCCACTAATGTCGATTACACCACCTTTCTCTCCAATATCTCCTCTTTCCTGCCTCAAGAACACTTGTAGTTTTGGAAGCAGAAAGCCTTGTTCATATTTTTCACGCTGCTCTGAGTCATTTCTATTTCCTCAAGACTTAGGCATTTAAAATTCAAAGTCCCAGAAGAGAATTTTCTTTTATTTTCTTTCTGAGACAACCCCCAGCCAGTAGGAATGAATGAGCTGCCTAAACTAGTCCAGGGGAAGGAAGTGAGAAATAAATATTTTCGGAAATAGCAGCAAACATAGTAGCAGCACTGTTTAAGTGCTTCACATGTATTAACTTATCTAATCCTCATACTGACCCTATGAAGTGAATACTACTGTTCCTATGTTATGCGTCACAAAACAGAGGCGCAGAGGTAAATTACTTACCCAAGATTGCACAGCGAGCCAGTGACAACACTAGAACTCCAATGCAGGCACTAGATCTGTGCTCTTAAAATCATTAAGAAAGGTATGCTGGAAAAAAGACTAAATGCATTTGAAAGTCCTAGTCGAGGTCTCTTTTTACATGTATATTCCTTTTTTTATAACTTTATTTTATTATTTATTTTTAGAGAGGGGACAAGAGGAAGAAAGAGAGGGGGAGAAATATCAATATGTGGTTGCCTTTTGCACAGCCCCTTCTAGGGACCTGGCCCACAACCCAGGCATGTGCCCTGACTGGGAATTGAACTGGAGACTCTTTGGTTGGCAGGTTGGCACTCAATCCACTGAGCCACACTAGCCAGAGCTATTCCTTTTTTTTTTTTAATCATCAGAAGTATGTGGGGTTTCCCCACTCTCCCAGAATAGAGTGTTCCTATAAAAACTTTTATAAACTGAAATGATGTAAAGAGAAGAAACAATTGCCAGTAAGTTATATGGAAAAATTGTGAATGTTCCTAGACCCAAAATTCAACACACAATGTCTTTATTTCATTCACCATGATAAAAATGCTTAATTATGTATGTCCAGTTTCATGCTAAGTGTAATACCTTTATGAGCCCTCAGACTTTTCTGCTACCTTAAGACACATCTCGCTAATGAACACACAAGGTAAATCAAGATAAAACTCAGATGCTTTCAGACCCAGTTCAAAGCCATGGAGGCTTGAGGCTGAGATGCTGAGTGTAATTTCCAGGGAAGGAGCTTGGTGGGGTCTCTTTTGCTGCTCTGGGTGCCCACTCCTTCTATAAAGTCTCCCCGTAAAAACAAATGCTGAATGCTAGTTTTGCTTTTCACCTTTCTTCGGAAAAGCTAAAATCCTCTTCTGATTTCTTTTGGTTAGTGAAAACAGCTAGGTCTTTTGTAAAAGTGAAGTCTCACAAGGTGCACTTTCAGAAAGCAGGGGGTACCTGTAAAACCATCTGTCTGTCTTTAATTTTCTTGTCTTTATCCACAGTGTAAATAATGTGGGGAAGGAAAGAAACTAAATACTGAAGTCTCACAGGTACATCTCACTACAGCACTGGAATTTAATTGATCAGATTTCCATCTAATTTCAGATGAGGACACTAACCTTTAGTTTAACTAATGTTCAGATGAACCCACAGTGAGAAAGTGAGTGCTGTGATGCAAGCCCAAGGCCATCTTATTGACCAAGGTCATGCTTATTCCTCAACCACACAAGAGAGTTAACTGCATTTTGACCTGAAATTGAAGGTGGACAGTTGTAAGGCCTCTGCGAACATCTGACCCTGCCAGGGGAGAGGAGATTCAGACCTTGGGCCTGTCAGGCAGATACCTTTTCACCAGCTGTGACTCTGCCTGCCTTTACGCAGCATTAATGAAAAGGCTGGAGCAGTAACAGATGGAACACACTCGAACCTTCCAATCAGGGTTCTTCGATCCCCTTCAGCTCCTCTGGGCACTATGCTTCATCTGCATTAAAAAGCCCAGTGGATGTATTTCAGCTGCTTCCCGTCAGCCCACATATCGTCCTTCCTGACACTCCCCTGGGATAGTCCTGTGTTGTGTCATGCAATAACAGACTGAGGAGGGTGCAAATAATTAGAACTTATATTGTCAACTTGGTCTCCAAAGTCAGTCACACAGAAAATGCACTGGCTTGACATATGATGCACAGGGCTGTTTTATGGAAATAAATGATCCAAACTGCTTATTTTTTGGTAAAAAATTGATAGTATATTTTATGTGTCCCAATCACTCATTTTTACAAGAGCAGAGGCAATAACATTGATGAAGACGAGCTCTTCGGAGCCAATGTCAGTTAACGCAACTTTGGTTGTTTGTGGAGCACCATTCATTCAAGTTTTCCTTCTCTGCCCCTCACCCACCATTAGAGATGATACCTTTAATGTAAAAAAAAAAGTCATTTGTAGGTAAAAACGTATTTAGAAATAAAGATGCACAGGTATGTAAGTGTGGGGGCCTCTGTGAGTAAGAAATTATTGTTGAGATATGGCTGTACATTACAGACTTGCTATAGGGATCCTGAATCGATTCACAGCAAACACACACACCTTGAGTGAGGTTAAACTGCTCTCCTCCCCTTCTTGTCATAATAACTTAACATAATGATAGTGCTGTCATTATAAATATTTGGAGGCTTCTGCATCTTGATAATTGATGGATTCTGAATGTTGGAGAACTCAGGGAATAATTTTTAAATCAGCACGAGCATCATGTTTAAAGTGCTTCCTTGGATTTTCAGAATGAAAACCAGAACCAACTTCTATTTCTTAAGAAATGATGAGGAAGCATGAGAAAGGCAAACACACCCAGCCCTCTGTTATTTCTTAGGTCTTGCTCCAGTAAGTTGAAAAGGGTACCTCCCCTCTGTGAATCTACCACCCTCCACATGCTTGGCCCAGGTGCCACACACAGGAGCATATGGCAGCTCACATGTTGCCTCCTCCCGGGGTGGATCGGGAGTGCTGGTCACCTGGGCTCTGTTTTCAAGTGGTGTGACAGCAGCTGTGGGAAGCCCAAAGAATGACAGGCTCTCGCTGCTCTTCTTACTATTAGGAAAGAAGAGCAAGGGGAACAGAAGGGAGATGTTTTCATATACCCAGCAGCTGTGACGTGACTCTGTAAAAGAACACATCGCTTGCTGGCTTTCCCCACTGTGAACAGGTGCAATAGAAGGGAAACCCTTTTTTTATTTTTTTATTTTTTGGTTAATTTTTTTATTTACAATTGCTAGTCAATTGCGGCAGACAGAAATATGTCCATCCCCAGAACCTGTGACTATGTTATCCTACGTGACAAGGGGGAATTAAGTAGCAGATGGATTTAAGATTGCTAATCATCTGACATTAAAATAAGGAGATTATCCTGAATAAGCAGGGTAGGCCTGATGTTATCACACAGGCCCTTAAATAAAGAAAGGGAGGAAGAAGTCACAGGGATGCTATGTGGGAAGGACTTGACCTGCTTTGCTGGCTTTGAAGGTGAAGGAAATAGGCCACAAGCTAAGAGTGTGGGCCTCTAGAATCTAGAAGGGGCAAGAAATAGATTCTCCCCTAGAGCCTCCAGAAAGGAACACAGCCTACTAACACTTTGATTTTAGCCCCATGAGATCCATTTTGGACCTCAGGACTGCAGGAAGTAAATAATAAAAGTCTTATTTTGAATCACTAAATTTGTACTGATTCGTCACAGCAGCAGTAAGAAACTAATACATGGTGTGATGGCTTGAGCTGAGGTTCTCAACTTTGGAGTACATTTGAATTATCTGGGAAGATTTTAGAGCCCTAAAGTCAGGGTTACACCCAAGATCAATCATGTCAGACTTTCTGGGAGGGAACCCCGGAAATTAGATTTTTATAAACTTTCAGGTGATTCCAATGGGCAAGCACAGCTGAGAAGCAATAATTTCTTGACTAGAATCCCAATAGTGTTTAGAGGAAGGAAACCTAGGTTCAAATGCCATTTCTGTCATTTCAAGATTAGCTCAGACAACTTATTTCACCTATGTATTAAGTGCACATGTACACATATGTATATTTGTGTCTATAAAATATGTATGTGTACACACACACAACCCTTCTATAAAATGGGAAATTCTTTGTGAGTGAGAATTTACATATAAAGACTTAGTATGTAGTAAAGGCATGTAATGAATGCTACTTTGCTACTTAACTACATATACCAAAAATCTACTTTGGTATATGTAGTTGAGAGCTACTAAAGAGATTTTTAAAAATCCTTCCTTGGTAACATCAAAAAAAAATGTGTTTATTTTCCTATTTTATGTTTTTCTGGGCCTGTGGGTGAAAATAAACTACCAATATTAACTGGACAGGTAACAGTGAGTTGTCACACCCCACGCCAATAACTCCTTTAGTGAAAGGTTTTCAAGCAAGTCCCGTCCCTTGTTCTTGCACGTCTAAGTTAACATGTCTTTGAAATTGCAGAAGTAATGCCCCTCCAAGGCATAACCACCCTCAAAGGAGCACATGATCTTGTTAACTCTTCTCTACTCCAATCCCTGCCTTGCTTTCTCCCACCTCCATGCAATCTTCCTTACATTCCCTCCTTAATTCCAAATGAACAAAAGAATCTGCAAAACTGTCATTCTCTGGAGCATTTTAGATCTTTCTTCTTGGCAACTGTCATCAATTTTGGCTCAAATAAAGTCTTATAAAAATTCTTTATAGATTTGGATGATTCTTCTTACATCCACGGGCCTAGCAGTCTCAAAGTATGTTCTAATGTGGGAGCTATCAATAAACTTATGTCAGATAACTGACATTTTGGGAAAAGCAAGATTATGTTACGGAAATTTTTCTTTTTAATATTAATACACTTCACCCCTTATTTGAGTTTTGTCTGCACTTCCCCATGAGCTTTCAGGCTCAGAGTGTAGGCCGTGACCTCAGGCAATTTCCTTAACCTTGCCTGGAGCCTCCATTTCCAAGTCAGAAACAGAGGGAGCATAATTCCCCTCTTTCCTCTAGTTGGTGTGGGCATTTGAAAGGGGAAGTATGAAGTATCTAGCACACTGACTGGCCTGCAGTCATGACTTAATAAACAAAATTTTTAGAATCCTATGGGTCAAGTTCAAATCCAACAAATGAAAGGATAAAATGAAAATTCAGTGGTTGTGAGAATAGAATAGAGTGGGTTGCTAGGTATGGAAACAGTGAGGAGACTCAGGGCTTTGGCTGGAGCAGATGTCCATGGTTTTACAGGTGCCCAGCAGGTGTGGCAGAGGTGGGCACAGCTGTGTACAAGAGCTCTGGCCTGCTATATACCAGACCCTGAGCCAAGCTGCTGAAATGTGGAGACCTAGGAAACCTGGTGGGGTTCATGGACATTGAAGGAGCAACAGACCAGCCTGTGCCCATATGATAGGTGTTTTCAGTTCCAACTTCCAGCTTTGTTGTTAATCCCTTGAGGACAGGGGCTGTGGCTTAGGGTTCTCTGTCATCTGATTCCGCAGCTCTGCTCTGGGTCCCAGCAAATGCCCAATAGAACCTTGCTGTTTCATTAGCCCGTAAGAGTCATGTAAAAATGACCAAGAGAAATGTAACACATTCTGTTCTTTCAATTTCAGTAGGTGAAAAGTAACCAGGGGTTTTGGGCTGCAGTTTGGGCCACAGAACTTGGGTGAACCCAGTCTCACGGCTTGGTCTTGGCTGCCATTGGTCTTTCTCAATGTCAATTCATCTATTCTGCGGTGATGGAGTGAGAGCAGTGCCTAGCCCACAGAATTAGTCCCCCAGTCAAGTGTGATGATTGTGAAAGTGTTCCAAAAACTTGCAACAAAGTAGAAATTTCAAGTTCAAAGGTATAGGCAAAGCTCACATCTGGTTGGGGAGATAAGAGTCATATTTTTGGAGAAGCTATCCCTGGGTAGCAGCTAAAGAAACTTTCTTTTTCAAGTTGTTTAGGATTTAGACCCTCTGTGTTCCAGATACAACTGGTAGAATATGAATGGGGCCTACGAGGTGGGGCCTGGGCCGTGAAGCCGTGCACACCCACGGTCAAAACCCAGTGCATTCAAGTAGCTCACTATGTGTGGAAGCCCAGCCGAGACTCTTCTCTGACCCGGAGTGTCCTTTTCTATGGACAGGAGTGATCCAGGGCAGGCCTCTGACAGCACTTGCACTGCGGGATGTGGACAACTCAGTGTCCATCCCCAGGTTCCTGGGGCTCCCGGGAGAAGGCCAACTGTTTATAGGACATACTTTCGTTGGATGCTTGCTCTTGCTAAAAAAGAATAATTCTTTATTTTTGTTGTAATTTTTAAATATGTATAGTTATAGATCATATATATAGTCCATATTCAATATGGACTATATATGTGTATATATATGTCTTAGACATTCTCACAGTGAGAATTTAAAACAATACCAATAAAGCAAAAACTCTTATTATTCCCATTTTAGGGGTAGGTTTCCTCCTTTAAAAATCAGTTTTCATCAGGGAAATATATAGTCAAATTATTGCCCTGTCTGGCTTGACAGCTGGAATTTGTTTTCTGGCAACATAGTCAAATCTAAGACCATCCTCAGGAGGTTCTAGAATAATGCATGTAGCAGCCCTAGTGACTTATGTGTCGGTGATCTCTTTCCAGGTTCTGATTGGGGCCAGATCAGCTGTCTCCGGTCACTCCTAAAATGCCCTCCTTACTCATCTGCCCTTTCCTCTTATCAGGTGTAGTGTGCAGGAGAGAACATGGGACCAGGAATCCAAAGATGCAATGCTCAAAGCCTACTGCTTCCTGCTACTAGGTTATGGAAACTCTGCTTCTTAACTTCCTCATCTGTGAAATGGGGACAGTATTAGTTACAATTACATCAGAGGATTGCTACCATTGAATGATGTCATGCTTTAAAATCTTGAAGCATTTTTAAAATATGGAACATTATTTTGACGTACATATAATAATGGAAAAGAGTTTAGAAGACACAAGAACAGAAAGTATAATCATAGATTTAATTGCATTTACTCTCTTCTAACAATACTCCTAATGTCATGAACTCCCATAGTTTTCATCTGTTGCCATTGTACAAGATCTACTCACATTGCAACTGATAGCTCTGGAATGGCTTGTAATAAAGGCCTTTTAATTCAACAAATGAAAGCACCTACTATGCGCCAATGCTGATCACACCAGAGAACAAAACAGACAAAAAGATCTGCCTTCCTGGTTCTTACATGACTTTAAAAAAACTCAGAGATGGTGGTTCAAGAAAGTTCTCGGACACACAGCTGCCTGAGTGAGGTCCCAGGGGCTTTTCCTCACCTTCCACCCAATATAATCCTGGGGCCCAGGTCTCAGAAAAATCCACTACTTGGCTTTTGGCCAGGGACAGGCATTTGGAATGTTAAGTCAGGCCAATGTTTGCTGCTCAGAAGTTGGACAGGAACCATGTGCTGAGTGCCAGCAATGCTGTATGAGAACTAGTATCTGGGTTTAATTTCCACTGTCTGTCAGAAGGAAGCTTTGATCAGGCCGTGCATTTTTTCACTTCTTCTAAGTGACTGGAGGCTACTACTGGCCCATTACTACTGCCTCCGTGTGAGCTCTGGGTTGGCCATGAGATTACAAATTTATTTACATGCATTTCCCCCAAATTGCCCTGCCCATCCCTTCTCTCTCCCTTCCATTCATGGTGGAGTTAGAGCTGGGGGTTCAAAATGGGAGTGAATGTCCAGGAAGGAAAGGGATGGGAAATGGGCCGGGGACCCACACGCATTGCAGAAGGAAGTGCAGCCCTGGTAAGTGACTGCAGCTGGCTCTTAATGGCTTTTCTTCTCTGCCATCATTTTCCTTTAAGCCCAAAAGAAACTCTTTGTAATATGTGTTAAAATTATGGTTCAGATTTCTGATGATCAAGTTACATAGATTAAAGTAATGGATACCAGATTCTACATCAATTCAGGTATAAATATGGATGAAATGAATGTGCATTACCCACTGTTATCAATCTGTGTACTCAAGGAAAGACATAAATCTCCCAAAGCTTTCCTACCTCAGGGTATGAAGGGTTCTTTTTTTTTCTTTTTCTTTTTCAATGAAATTATGATTTGGAGTAATTTGCTGGTTTTGCAGAAACCTCTGGCTTTTGTTTTGTTTTGTTTTGTTTTTTACAAGAAAGGGTAGAGTATATTATTTATAATGGTGAGTCATTAAAATGCTCCAGGAAGTCATCACTGCAGAGGGGGTTGGAGAGGGAAGGGGTTATATGGTGTTCCAGATGTGCCTGTGTGGAGAAGGGCCATGCATTTGGAGACATTTATAGCACCTGGCTCCATTGTAAAGGGTTCTTGGCCTGGAGGCATTTCTGTTCTCTTCCTCTCCTCTTAGCCCTCTCAACACTACATATGCAGGGGCTCCAAGGTGTCAGCACATGATGGACACATGGCCACAGGATGTTGTGGTCTGGAAGGGAAGACTGAGTTCTCGCTCCTGCAAGGCCACAGCAGGGCTGATGAAAGTGTCTGAGCTCCTTGAAGCCTGGGGCCCTCACAGAAGCAAGAAGGAGCCTCCCGGGGAAGGGAAAGAGCAAAGCTGACTGCTCTGCAGAAATGCATGCCCCAGCTATGCTGCTCAGCCCCTGGACGTTTGATCACCTTAGTTCACTACTTTGAGTTTCACATCTATAAACTGAAGGTAGCGTGCACACTCTATAAGGGTGGTGTGAGAACTAATAATGCAATTATGAGCACAAAGGCACCTGGTATGATTCCTTTCTCTTTCCTGCGGGAACCCCCACCTTGAAGGGCTAAGAGACTCAGGATCACCATTGTCCCCAGGGGAACTGCCTCATCAGGGACTCTCAGCCTGTCTCTAGCTTCCCTCAGCTGAGGCCACTGCTGACCCCACACAGAGCTCAGCTGTTTCTAATGTCCCAAGGAGTAAATGAAGAGTGTAACAAAGAGGCCCAGGCTCTTTCTATGGCATCACTCCATCCTTCTCCTCTGTAGCATCCATTATTAACAAACAACCACTTTGTCCTCATTTCAGACAGCAAGATGGAAAATGAGAAGAGCAGGCATGTCCCTTCCCTTTAAGGACCAACCTGGAAGTGACCTACATCACTTTCCTTCACTGCCACTGGTCAGAACTTAGGCATATGGCCCTACTTAATCAGGAAGGGGACTGGGAAAAGTATTCTTTATCTAGTGTAACCATGGACCAAGATAAATTCCCTTTCCATGGAGGAAAGAAAGGTGGACATTGGGGGATGTTTGGCTGTCCCTTCCATAGGGGCAACAGGTTGTTGTGCCTGAAACTCAAATAGAACTATATACTTGAATAGAGAGACTTGGGTTCTGTGGGGACAGAGAAAGGAAGATGTTATCCCATGGATGATGAAATGTGGTTATGTCTAAAAAGTAGATTAATTAGGATGTACAGTAACTATGTGACTCACTTTGTTAAAGCACATATCCCAGAGGCAAAGGTAACTGGGCCTATCCTATCATGGGTCAGGTATGTTTACGTTCCACTGCAGCCATCCATACCTACACAATGCCCATTGTGCTTTCTCACCTTGCACTCCCGAGGCACATCCCATGGCCTGCCACAATTGTTGTATGAATGATGAGTGAATGAATTAAAGAGGGCAAAGGACAAGTAGGGACTGGGCAAGAGGCTGGCAGCGATGGTAGTCACACTGCCATTAACAAAACTAAATCATCTCTGAACTTCCAAGCTACCACCTCCCTCATTCTGTTTTGTTTTGTTTTGTTTTTTAAGATTTTATTTATTTATCTTTAGAGAGGGGAATGGAGGGAGAGAGACAGGGTGAGAAACCTGTATTATGAGAGAGAAACATTGACAGGATCAGTTGTCTGCCCCAGGGGACCAAACCTGCAACCCAGGGATGTGCCCCAACTGGAATTCTTACCAGTGATCTTTCCCATCTTTTGCTTTGCAGGATGCCGCCCAAGGGAGCCACAGCATACTGGTAGGGCTCCCTGGTTCTTGAGAAACAAATGTCCTTGTTTCTCATTCACACAAGAGAAAAGGAAGAGCAAAAATTCCTCAGTGCCTCCAGCAACCCAGTAAATTTAGCAGCCTGAATATCCATCCTTCCTTTCTTTGCTTCTGTCAAATTGCCTGAGGCATCTCACTAGGATGTCTGGTTTTCCGCTTCTGCTCCACCGGGTGCCTTGTTCCTCCACTCGGCCCTCTCTCATTCAACTTCACATTCTTCCTTCTCTTTCGGATCCCTCGGAATTTAAAATATACTTCTGGTAAATATCTTTCCCATCTTTAAAAATAATGTTCACTCAACCCCTATTTACAATTGTATCTTTCTGCCCCCTCCCCCACCCTTTCAGGGCCAAACTTCTTACAGCAGTTTGGCTGAATGCACTGTTCCTACTTCTATACTTCCTACCCCTTTTTCATTCATTCCACTGATGTTTGACGTCAGTCCCTTACCCCTACCCTAACAATGCTGGTCAGAGTCACTGATCACCTCACTGCTGTAATTGCCAGAGCATTTTGCAGTTCTTATTTCCCTTGGCCCTTGAAAGTCTTTGACCTTTTTGATCATTCCTGTCTTAAGGAGCTTCTTCCCATGGCTTGTGTAAAATGCCACCCATTCTAGTTTTTCTTAGAACTTGGGATGCTTCTCTCTCTCTCTCTCTCTCTTTTTTTTTTTTGTCTCCTGTGGGCTCTCTTCCTCCAATCATCATTAAATGTTAGTGTTTTGCCCTGGCTGGCGTAGCTCAGTGGATTGAGCGCGGGCTGCGAACCAAAGTGTCGCAGGTTCGATTCCCAATCAGGGCACATGCCTGGGTTGCAGGCCACGGTCCCCAGCAACCGCACACTGATGTTTCTCTCTCTCTCTCTCTCTTTCTCCCTCCCTTCCCTCTCTAGAAATAAATAAATAAATAATTGATTAAAAAAAATAAATGTTAGTGTTTCTCGGGTATCTGTTTTGAGTTATCTTCTGTTCTTACTCTACAACTATATTCCTAGACATCTTATCCACTGCCATTGTTTCTATGCACGTGATGGGGGAACCCCCAAAACCAGGATTTATTTACAAAAGTTTGTGTATTTATTCTTTCATGTTTAAACTTCAGTCACCTACAAAGTACTCTCCATTTGATGCCATACACCTATTGAGACAATTTTTCCCATTGATCAAAACAGTTTTTGAACTCATTGATTTTGATGCCTCTCAGTATGTCTGTAGTTTTTTGTTTCACCACTTGCATGTTAGCAAAACATTTCCCTTTCAGGACTTTTTTTTGTTTAGGAAAACAAACAAACAAACAACATGTACTTGGGGAAAGATTGGGTGAATATGAAGGGTGGGACACAGTAGTCTTGCCATTTTGGGTCAAGAATTGCTGAACATTCAATGCAGACCCATTATGAAATGGGCAAACACATTGGAAAAGTCTGTAGAAACAGTTCACTGAAGCTGAATGCAGCCTCTCACAATGACACCAGCTGGTACACTGATACAGATGGGTTCCTAGAACACTCACCTAGCAGGGGAAGTGTGTACTACAAGGGGACCACCCTCCAGAAGATAATCCATTTTGGGGGAGACCCCTCTTGTACATATGTAACTTAAATGCATATGATGTTCAAGTATATGCTTCTAGCCCACTTCTCTTTCTATAGAGTACAGATCCCACTGCCTCCAGAACATCTCCATTAATCAGGGGTGTCCAGCCTTTTGGTGTCTCTGGGCAACACTGGAAGAAAAGAATTGTCTTGGGCCATACATTAAATATCTTGTGATGTGTAATCACAAGAAAATCTTATAATGTTTTAAGTAAATTTATGATTTTGTGGGCCACATTCATAGCTATTCTGAGCTACATGTGGCCCACAATCCTCAGGTTAGACATTTCTGAATAGCCTAGAGGCCAACACATAGTGTCTAAAATACTAAAATATCTAGAACACTGCATGTCTAAAATTAGATTCAGGTTCCACCGTTCACTCTTCTTGTGCTTTGTGTCTCATTTGTAAAATGAAGGCATGAGTAACTGAGGATTACAGTGGGGACAAATGGATTGATATGGAGGACTGTGATATGTACACTATGAAGTGCTGTATGCATGCAGAGGATGGCATTGACTCTATATTAACCAGCAAGGCTTGATTGAGTACCTATAGTACATCCATCACAGTTCTGGATATTCTAGTGATTACAGAATAGAACAATCTGTGGCTTCTGTTGTGAGGACCTTACAGATTGATTGGAAAAGGTGAAAGTAAATAATAAAGTTCTAAACTCTGATTTAGGCAATAGAGCCCTCAAAAATGGAAAGGCTAGAGGCATCACTAGTGGACTCTCTAAAGGAGACCTTTATTTCCTCCCAACCCTACTCATCCTCTTCTTAAAGATACTACCCTGCACATGGTTAAAAGATGCAACCATAGTTATCACAGGAACCCTCACCCACAAACACAGTCATTTGGACAGACATCCACTGACCTGGGCTGAGCAGGTCACACAGTCTCCCTCCCAGGGAGATGTCATTCAGGCAATATGGTGATGATGCCATATTTAATGCAATGGTGACATGTAACTAAAGATTATGGGTACCAAACCCCTAAAATATCTGGCAATTAAAGCCCGTCCACTTAAGGGAGATTGGAGCAAGTAAGTGGGGAGAAGTAGAGATGAGAGACCATGTGGTCCCAGAGACAGCAGTGGAGAACGGAAGCTGGACGTAGGCTCTCTAGGTCTTCTGAGACCTGGCTGGGTTTCCTGCAGTCCTGTTAACTTGCAACTCTGAGTCCTGTGCTCATTCCAGTATCCTGTGACACCACATCACATTTATGCTTCTTTTTAAAATTATAGGAAGATATTTCAATGCTATTTACCCATGTAGCTTTAAATTACATTTTGATTCAAGTTGACCAGAATATATGGGGATTTGATGCTTTTCTACCTCTAGTTTCTAAAGAAAATTCTAAAGGATGCATCTCTCATGCATCCATTGCACATTAATTACTTTAATAATAATAACAGTGTCTTGCTTTTATGGTGATTCACTGTTTACAAGAATATTTCACACACATTATCTCATCTGAGCCTCACAATAACTCTGTGTAGCTCAGAGAGAGTAAGTAAATTATTTGAAGTTACACAGCAGGATTGGGACATAAATTAGGGTCTCCTGACTCTTAATCCAGTTCCAAAGCAGATTAAAAGTACAAAAGTTCAAACAGTGTATTCTCCAAGCTAGGCCTGAGATAGGCATATGTGCAGATGCCTCTTGGAACATTGTAAAGACTCTTAAGTCATTCTCATTTGCCTTTATATCCAAATTCCCAAAGTTCCAACCAAGGAGAAAGTCCCATTTCAACTCAGTTCACCGATACATTCAGATTTCTTATTATGTGCTAGCTCCCAGCAAGGCCCTGATTTTCTGCGAACAGACTGGCTGGGTCTGAAACATCTGTATTCAAGCAGGTAGACAATCAAGCCTGACCTGTTAAAACATCAAATGTAACTTTCAAGAGGTCTTCTGTACAGGAATAGAGGTTGTATTACCCAGGGACAGGAGTCAGCTGTTTTGTGGAAACTTCCCTGCTATTCAGCTCTGACATCTGGCTCCCAGGACACCTGAGCTAGAGGATGCTGAAAGCAAAGTAGTGTGATAGCTCAAAGTAGCATGCTACTGAGAGCAAGAGCTTTCACATGATCTCATAAAACTTGCAAAAGCTGCTGCACCATTCCTGGAAAAACCACCCTCTCTCCCATCTAATTTGAGAAGAGAAGGAGGAAGCCCAGGTGTAGGCCCCTTTCCAAAGGGTGGGCCATGGGAATGCCCCCAAATATTCCTCGGTCTCAAAAAGCAGAGAACTTCCTGGGAGGAAGAACAGGTCATCACTTTGCAGCATACTCTGAGGACAAGCTTGGGCTAATGGAATTCCTGCCAGCTGGTTCCTGCTCTCCAAGTGCTCTGCCTCTCATAACAGTTCCCCCTGCTCCTCCTCCCTTAGAAATGCACAGATGAGGGCAGGCAGTAGAAAAGAAAAGGGATGCAGTGCAGTGGTTAGGCTGGAAAGTTAGCCTAATGAACAAAGGGGTACTACGCTATGGGTCATACCCCCACCAGCATCTCCCTTTTCTTCAAGTTCCCTAAGATAAAAAAGAGAAACATTTAAACACAAAGTCCCTGATTAAAGATGCACAAATCAGGGCCACTGAAGCTTAGGTTTTATTCCAGTTTCTTGACAGATTATTGGCTTCCTTTTCCAGAAATTAGTTAGGCTTGGGTGCAATAGCTGAGACCTCTCAATTTCTAAGAAATAGAAAGAGGAGCTATCAGGCATGGAATAGCTTTTCAAGCTTCCTTCATCTGACAATCTCAGAGCAGACCTCCAGAGCCTGGATAGCCCCCTGTTCCTGGGTCCTCCAGCCAAGGCTGATCTGCTCAGAAACAACTGCTCATGGGAGTACTAAGGCTGCAGAAAAGAAGCACCTCTGGAGTGGGGTACCTGCCACTGGGCTACAAGTTTGGTTAGAGCAGATGTCAGTCCTGCCCAGGGAGTGCTTCAAATCCTATCCCTTTCTGAGCCAAGGGTCTTGCACAGCTGCACAGGTGGGTCATAATCTAATTTAATTGGCTCTCAGAGGCCCCTTCCTTTCTACATGGAGGTCCAAAATACTGAGAGCACCTCTTAAACCCAAAGGAATCAGAAACCAGTGACCCCTTCGTTAGTAGGAGCCATTAGACCTCAGGGAACAAGGCACACCCTGAAGAGGGCAGGGTGAAGTGTGACAGCTTCTTCCCAGGAATGACAACAGATCCTAGAAAGAGGCAAGTGTGAGCCATCCTCCAAGAGACACCAAATGAATGTGGGTGAGTACCAGGCCGGTAACTCAAGAAGGAGAGAATAAATCTTCCAAAGGACTGTTTGCCCCATTTCATACACACACAAAAAAATTCTTTTTAAAAAAAGGTAATCTTGAAAATCCATCTTTCGTCTATGCTATCCAAAGGAATCCAATTTTCCTCTGTAGCTCTTTTGCTGTTTCTAAGATGCATGAACTGTACTATCATTTAATGAATTTGTGGAATGTGTGTATCTCTGGGCTCCACACTGGAAGGGCAGGGGTGAATGGATTATTCAGTTTGATACTGTAGTTGGTCTGGTAGTTGGGAGTGTGGGAAGGCTTTCTCTGGAGGCCAGTGCCACATAGGAGTACCAGGACAGGTCACTGAGAGGGTCCCAGGGGAGAGCTAAGGATGATGGTTTAGAAAAGTATCATTTAGATCACTTGGGGAATTAGTAACTGATCTTGATATGGTCTCTTTAAGCTCCAGGCACTATTTTAAGCATCTGATGTGTACTAACTTATTTAATCCTCACAGTAACCCCAAGTGGTATGTAATTGTTATCTTCACTTTGTAGCTAAAGAAACCAAGGCTCTGAGATGTGAAGTAGTTTGTCCAAGGTCACGAGAGTAGCATATCTCAGAGTCTTCCCCAGGCAGTCCACCTCTGCGGACCATGCTCTTGTCCACACCCTCCACGGCCTCTAATACAATGGCAATATCTCAGACAGTTGGAGCCAGACAGTGAGGTGGGAAGCAGAGAATGAAGAGTGAAGTATGAAGGGGAAGCAGGTACCTTGCATGCGATACTAAGTCCTTATTTCTCATACTAGGTACAGATATCACCAAGACTCTATGGTAAAAGATCAGGGGACATGACAAGACATCATTTTGAAAGTATCTGTTTACAGAAAAAAAAGTCAAAATTAGTTTGATGATACATCGTACAAAAGCAACAATAAACAAATACTTGATCCTACAAATTATACTTTAGGTGTTTCGTTTATTATACAGGTTTTACAAAACAAAAATGGGCTTTTCTTCTGTGCATGTGTGTACATATAATGTATGATTGGGAACCTATTGTTTTTATTTATTTTAAAGTGTAATGATCTTGGATTTAAGAATATTTAGCAGTGGTTATAAATGGGAAATGTTAAGTATTTACTTGAAAGTGGTAAAACTCTGCAAAATGAGCAAAATCTAGACATAACCTAAAATCACTGACCACCCAAAAGTGCATGGCCTGGCCTCACCACGTAATTCACAGGAGGAAAATGTAGCATTTACCAACCACAATTGGTGAACCAATACTTTAGTCCAGAAGCTAGCTTAAAAAGTCTGTGCTTAAATGCTTCTTAAAATATGTACCTTTTTGTGTAATTTTTTGTTTCAAAGGACTTTGTTGTCTTTGGTGTAAGAAAACTTTGAATCATAAATGCATAAAGACAAAGTTTTGGCATTAATTTTATGATCCTGAAAATTTTGTACAACAATTATCTAAACCTTTTGAACCCAAAACATAATTTAGATGGGAAAAAATATAATGAAAATTTCAGTATAATAAAAATTTCATTATATTTTTTTTGTTAAGCAAACAAAATATGCTTAACACTTCTTTTGAGTTCAATGTTGAAAATCATCTTGAAATGTGAAATATAAGTAACAGGGCAGAGAGTAATGTGACCAAATCCAGTTAAGGTCAAAAAGAGACAGCCATCCTGAAAAGGGTGCCATTATTAGATGACACCATCACACGATCCTTTTTAATGTGCTAGAAATACGTTCTTGAACAACTGCTGGAAAAGCTGAAGTTCATTTGATTTTATAATGTCAAACTATATAAAACACTGATGCCAGTTTTGTGGTCACTGTATCTTTCTTATACTGCTTTTAGATGGAAAGTTTTGGGATTCAAATGTTTATCTTCTAAGTAGTGTCATAATATAAACATTTAAAAATAACATAAATTTTAAAATAAGCTTCTATGTGTGTAAAATAATATGCCTACATATACACTTTGGATTCATGTGCCCAGGTGTGAAAATGGCTCACATCAAAACCACCACGCACCCTTTAATATGTTAGTCACCTTTGTGCTATTCTCTGAGAATGCATCACCACCCAAAAAAAGATCTCTTGAATTTTTCTCAGGATGTTCAATGGATGGAAAACTGATACATTTTATTTAATAGAGTTGTCTGAATACTCATTTCTTAAGATAAACCTGAAATGTAATGAGATGTGAATTTGAAAATGTACTGTACTCTGCAGAATGTATGTTTATTTAACCAGAGAAATAATTGAGTGGCGATTTTCTAATGAATGGCCGCACAACTCTTTTTGTCACAGAAGAGGGGTGAAACATAACAAACAGAGGGAACCTGGAAAGTGGAAGATTTCATTGTTCTCCTCAATGATGAAAAAGTGGCTCACAAATTTTGGTTCTCTGGAGGAATTCACGTGAACGATTCTATGAACAAATAGAAGACAGAATTGAATATTTTATTGTGACAAAGTGATGTTTGACATTTGAATGATGAGGATTAATTATGGGAATTCTGTTTTTGAGCCCCTTAGTCCATTTACATGTCACGAAAGTTGCAGCAGTAATAGGAAAACAAAGAGCACTATCAGTCATGTTTCTCTAGAGTGACCATATACTATATCATCCAAATCAGTAATGAAAGTGGTTCCTATTCATTGAAGATGAAAGTTGGCCCATTTATTAATATACTATGACATTATAAACCAGGACTGTCGCAGGACTCCAATAAATGTTGTCATTGCATACTTTGCCCTACATCCCCAGAAATGCCCCCTCCTCCGAAAAGAATGAAAAAGGAAAGCAGAAGAAAATATAATGTAACACCGTCTCCTTGTGTGATGGTGAGTTTTATGTGTCACCTTGGCTGGGACACAGAGTGCACAGATATTTGACAGACAGCATGGATGTGTCTATGATGGCGCTTTCAGACAAGAGGAGCATCTGCCTCTGTAGAGTACAGCAAATTGCCCTCCCCTGCAAGTGGACCTCATGTAAGTTCTGGAGGGTCTGAATAGAAAAAAAAAGGTACAAGAAGGAAGAATTGGCTGTCTGCCAGACTATTTGAGCTGTGACATAGGTCTTCATCTGCACTTGGACTTGGAATTACAGGCATACCTTGAAGATATTATAGGTTCTGTCCCAGACCAGCACCATAAAGCAAATAGTGCAATAAAGTGAATCACACAAACTTTTTGGTTTTCCAGGGCACACAAAATTTATGTTTACATTGTACTGTAGTCTAGTCAGTGTGCAATAGTATTATGTCTGAAATAACAATGTACATACCTTATTTAAAAATACTGCATTGCTGAAAAAATACTAAATACCATCTGAGCCTTCAGCAAGTCATAATCTTTTTGCTGGTATAGGGTCTTGCCTGGATATTGGTGAAAATGCAGTAACTGTGAAGTACAATAAAGCAAAGTGCAATTAAAATAAGGTCTGTCTGTACACCAAGGGCTTTCCTGGTTCTCGAACCTTTGGGATTTAACTTAACCTCCATTACTGGCTTCCCTGAGCTGCTGGCTTGTAGATGGCATATTGTGGAATTTCCCAGCCTCCATAATTGCATTAGCCAGTTCCTTATCTATTATTCTATTCTATTCTATTCTATTCTATTCTATTCTATTCTATTCTATTCTATTCTATTCTATTCTATTTGATTGGAGAACCTCATACCCCAAGAGAGTGAAAAAGATTGACAAGAAGGTCATTGACAAGGAGTGTAACCTGTGGCACAAGCGACTGAGCACGAGACAGACCCCTCCATCCCTTCTATGTCTGATGCCATACCACATCGCCATGTATACCTGCTCTGTCCTCATGAGTATTTCTCTGGAAGAGTTTAAACAAAATGCTGAAGGAAAATGGGAATCATTGAAGGAGTGTAGAGTGGAGAGAGGCCTCACAAGATTTGATTCTAGAAGGACTCACCTTTGCTGCAGAAAAGCTGATGGAAACAGGTGGCATAAAAAAATTGAGACCTGGATTCAACTGATACAGTCAGTTGTCCAGGCAGGAAGTGATGGGAACTGGAGCTCAGCCCCTGAGTAGAGAGTATGTCAAAGGGATGAAGACGAGTTCTTTACCACTTTGGATCATGAGTGGCTTTGATCCACCATCTAGACTTTCTGACCTGGTTCTGTGTAACTTGATGTCTGAGCTACTCCTAATCATTGACTAAGTGTTTCAGTCAATTGAAACTGAAAGCTTCAGTTCCAAATTTCTATTTGAGAGGGACGAAACAGGCAAAGAATTCCCACTCCACTCAGCTCGGGCCAGTGGATGGTTTCACCAGACACAAACGTGGCAACATAGGCCCACTCCCCCATAACTGAATAGTCAGAAAATGGGAGTATAGCATGTCTTCTTTCATAAGCATCTCTGTATGCAATAGGAATTGAATTATAAGCATGGTAAGGGAGGAGGAAGGAAAATGAAATAGGAAGAAATTAACATTTGTTAACAGGTGTCAATGCGGGTAGTCACTGTGTGAGGCTCTTTGCACATCTGCCGCTGTGATATTCCCCTGGGGGTAGGGTCAACTCTTCCTGCTTTTTAGATGTAGTGAGATAAACTTCCCATGGCCACATAGCTGGTAACGTAAGATTCAAGAGTCCAAGCAGATCTGTCTGCCTCCAAAACACATATGTGTCCTGGCTTCTGCATGATGTTGTTTGACCTAGCATACAGGGATGCCTGGCCTTGGGGACCACCCCTCTTGGAATAACATTTTGCTTCCTGGCAAGAAAACAGGAAGCCCCCAATATAGTCTCTAACTAGCCTCTTTCTGGAACAAGTAGGTCTTCTTCGAGTTCTTTTCATGATTAAATTTTATCCCTACAGGCCAAAAATTAGGTCAGTTAATATCTGTGAGCTCCACTTCCACTTTGCCTATTTAATTAACAAACTTTGATCCGGTGCCTTCCATATGCCATGCCTGAGGCCATCCTGTAGGAGGCATAAAGGCTGCCCCTGCCCTCAAGCAGCTCTCAGCATAGAAGAGATGAGATGTGAGTATAAATAATCATAATTCAAGGCAAACATAGATGAGTATTAAAGATACACTTGGAGTGATACGAAAATTTTGGAAGAGATCACCCAGATAAAACTTCACAGGTGAGAAGACTCTGGCTGGGCTGGAAAGACACATTGAAGTTAAATGAATGGAATTGGTATAAGGTGTGTCAGGTAGGGGAAAAGTATAAACAGAGGCCCAGAGGCTGGAAATTAGAAGCAAGGGCAGGGAACAGCAAGAAGCAGTGCAGTGATAATGAAGCCCCGGCAAAGGCAGTGAGGAGAAGGTGCTGGAGGTCTTTCTCATGGGCACACTGACATTGAGAGTAAGTGGGTTCTAAGCTGGTGCAAGGCTGGTGCAAGGCTGAGCACTTCTATCTATGTGCAGTCTTTTTTCTTTTGATGAGTCCCCGGACGTACAAAGTCCACCTCCTCTCCTGATACTGTTATCAAACCTCATACTTGCATTCAAAATGAGGTCAAAAAAGAAAAGAGGAAAAGGGCAATTGATTTGTATGTTTTAGTCATATCCTCGGGAATACACTGAGCCTTTTACTCTGGGGTGACTGTGAAAGAGACCCCGCCTGTGATTAGATCTGTCAGGCAGTGGCTGTGTTACACTAGGTGTCTGGGGAAATAAAACCATGGCCAATTGCCAATGTCTGCACGTCTGGAGAGCTGTCTGTGTGCAGTACGGTAATGGGCCGGTTCGTGTGCCTGTGACTTGGCTAGGACTTGGCAGGGGGATTCTAATTTGAATCAGGGTCGGACAGATGATCTCTAAGGTCCCCACTCAAATTTCAGATTATATATGTGGACAGAAGCACACAATGAAATGGTGCCTAAGGGTATGTAGAGTTGACAGCTAGGTAAAAACCTCTCATCTTGACGATATCCAGCCCAAATACCATACAGCTACCAGAATGACATTTCTAAAACCTAAATCTGAACACATCACCCTCCCTTCCTCGTTTAAAAACCTTATTATCTCCCAGTTATCTAGAGGATAAAGCCCAAGCCACCCAAGACTTGCTATGTGACCTGGCTTCAGCTTACTTCTCCAGCTTCAGCTCTCAGCATTTCCCAGCTTACCCTTCATGATCCAGCAACAATGGATGGTTTGTAGATCCTGCCCACACCACATCTTCCTGCTCATATTGCTTTATCCACCCTGCCCCCTTCCCTCTCTCTGTGATACACACACACATACTGATCTAGAATGTCCTTCTGAATCTCCCTTCCCAGTTTTTTCAGCTTTGCTCGCTTGCTTTTTTTTTTAAAGACTCAACTCTGTTCTTTAGAAACCCTCTCTGACTATACTAGTCTCAGAGTGGTGCCCATATTTTCATCTTGTCTTCAAAATATTGAACTCTAAACTACCTAGAATATTCCTTCTCTAAACTACACTCCCCAGGGTCTTGATTTCACGTAGCTTTGAATCTGTCATGCCTAGCACAATGCCCGGCACAGTGCTGCATACAGTGACTGTTATTTATATCAATATTGGGTGAAAGGGGTGGATAGGAGATGGAAATGTATCTAAAAAATAGACAAATCCAGGATTCTATTTCTAGTCTTGATATGATGGTTACTTTTGTTTGTTAACTTGACTGGGCGAGGGGATGCCCAGGTACCTGGTTAAACATTATTTCTGGTTGTGTTTGTGAGAGTGTTCCTGGAAGAGATGAGCATTTGAGTTGGTGACCCGAGTAAAGCAGACGGCCCTCTCCAGTGTGGGTGGTCACCATCTGATCTGTGGAGGGGCTAAACAGAACAAATAGGTGGAGGAAGACTGAATTCTCTCTGCCCGACTGCTCAAACTGGTCACAGATCTCCTCTTGCCTTCCATGCTCCTGCTTCTCAGGCCCACAAACTCAGACTGGAATCAACAATATTTGCTCATCAGGCCTTCAAACCACATTTCCAGTTTTCCTGGGTCTCCAGCTTGCAGATGGCAAATTATGGGAGTCTGCTTCCTAACCACAAGAAACCAATACCTAATAATAAACCTGATTTAAATAAATAGTGTATATATATCCTATTGGTTCTCTTTCTCTGGAGAACCCTGACTAATACACTTGGCAACGTGTTATTTTCTTTAATTTTATAGAAGAAGCTGCTGTGGTACGGAAAGGCAAATGTCACATGGCTAACACTAACCTTTAAAATTGCAATCAGAGTCCCTTATTCCTAACATAGTGCTCATTTCTCTGTCCCTTGGCACCTCTCAGCAACTAAATACCTATTGCATCTTGAATCCTGAATTGCCTAGACTTAGAATTCTACAGCTCAAAAGAACCTAAAAGAAGATCCATCCTACCTCATCCTTCTATTTTTTCTTTTCAGTACATAATTAAGAACTATAAGTGGTCAAGTGACTTGACACCTCATTCATCCTTCAAAATCCTGCTCAGTCATAACCACTGTTTTCATCTTTAGTAAATGTAACATTACATCAGTGATTGGTGCTACAGAGAACTAGGTGGTACAACAAGAGCCCATAATACAGAAAACTAACCAAATCAGGAACTTGATGATGAACTAATTAATCATTAAGTGAATATTCACTGAACACTATGTGCCAGAGACTACTAAGTGCTGATAACATAACAGTCACTAAACAGTCTAAGACCCTACTGTATGGAGCTTACATTTAATGGGAGGGAAAAGACAATAAATACCCAAGGAAATAGATGCTATTTCAGAAAGTGGTATTATAGATACGAATTGGCACACAGGAGGGAATAGTTCAAGGAGTAGAAAGACCATAGACAAGAACCCTGAGGAATGTGAGATCATCTTTAGAATGCTTGAGGACTGAAAGATTTCTATGGTTAGAATATGGAGATAAGAGTGTCACGAAAATAGATCCGAGCTGGTTAGTTATGTTTCAAATCATGCTGGCCCTTGAAGGTCAAAAACTAGCATGACCTTGGACTAGCTAAGGTCATGCATTTGGACTAGCTCCTCAGTGCAAGATAAATCATTAATGAGTTTTAAACAGGAAGTGGCATGATTAGAGGTATGTTTGTGTACGTGGATGTGTGGTTTAAATGTTTGGCCCTGGAAAATTTAGGGAACGGAACAGTAGTAACAACGTTGGAGAGATAAGGTAAGAAGATACCCCAGTAGTTCAGGTGAGAGATAATGGTGGCCTAGACTAAGGTGGGGCAAGGAGAAATAAAGAGAAGTGTAGAGATGTTTTAGAGATAGTGGAGAAGATGTTAGGGTTGACACTTAAATTTCTTGAGCAATTGGATAGTTTATTATGCCATTTAATGAGAGTGGTAACACCAAAACAGGAACATATTTGGGAAAGGAAGAGTCAGGAGCCAAATAATTTAGTGTTGGACTTGTCATGGTTGAGATAGGTGCTCATGAGGCACCTGAGTGGAGGTATTAGGTAATCAGTTGGGTTACATGAATCTTTAGTACACAAGAAATTAGGGCTAGAAATTTAAGTCTGGGAATCTTGAAATATATTGTGACTATGTGAAGTCATGGGAGTGGATAAACTTAGGGAAAGAAAGGGCACGATGAGAAGAGACCCAAGAAGCACCAAATGAAAAGGAGTCAGCAAAGGCCACTGAGAAGCAGAAGCAAAGGGGTAAAAGAGGAGATTGTGTTGTTACAGAAACTAAGGAAATAGAAAGTTTAAAAAAGGAAGGAGTGCTGAATGCTGCTGACATTTCAAGCAATATGCCGGCTGACAACTGTCCATTGGATTTGTAACAAGGTTGTTATTAATCATCTTATCAAAGGCAATTCTAAAGGAGCAAACCAGATAGAATGGGTTGAAAAGTGGATGGCAGGTGATGTCTAGATATCAAGTTAATTTTTTTTGAAGAATTGGCTGTGAAAGAAAGTAGTTTTTATCACAAATGTTCTTAAATGATGAATTTTGGTATTTTAATTTGATATCTATCCATGTTGCTGAACTTAAGATCAGGCAATACATCTCTCTTATTTACTTCATGTACTCCAGATCTAATGCACTTTTCACTTCATAGTAAAGCTTAGTAATATTTGATAAGTAAATGAATAAAAATGAATAAATAGGAATTTAGAGAATATCTTGGACAACTATTTTCAGAAAAAATGATAAAGCTACATTTTGATTATATCCTTGACACTGGAAGTTAATTTGTTAGAGGCAACTGTATTGTCATGTTAGTTTCAGGGAAAGACTTTGGGCTGAAAAAAGTCTAGTCCTTGGTCTGCCTTTTTGGAGGGGAAGGGGGAGAATTCCACTGTGATTGTTGTTTCCTTGAACTTTGCCCCTTGCCTTTGTCTTCAGTGCTGTTGCCTCAATACCAGCCCTTATTATTGTTCATCTATTCTAATGCAATCTTAAGTGCTCTAGGCATTGCAGTCCTTCTGTTGCTATCTGTAAATCAAAATCAGTATAACACCAAACTATAAAACCCAAAGCTTATACATATGCTGATATTAAAAGAATTTTATATTCACTGCTTACAAAATTCTGGATAAATCATACAACTGATGCAGGCTTATTCACCCTTGTATTATTAGTGCCTTAAGCAGGAGCTTAATCCACCTAGCGAGGAATTCATTATTCCTCCTGGCTGGCCTCTCTTCAGTTCATCCTCTTCCAGAGGGACCTTACGACACAGATGTGATCTTTTCACATGAAATCCTTCATTGGCTCCCCATGACCTATTGGACAAAGTTTTTTCTCCTAGCTTGGCTTACAAGGTTTTTGGTTTAATGACCTCTGGAAACTCCCTAGTCTCATTCATTGCCACAGTACACAGGTGCTCCAGACCTTATGGATCATTTGTAGTTCCCTGAACACCTCTTGGGATCTCATGGACTCATACATTTGCATGGCCACCTTTCTCTGACTTGAATACCCCTCTCCAGCTTTACCTACCTAATTCCTCCTTCTCTCTAAACTCAGCTAAAAAAAACCCCAAAAAACAAAACAAAACAAAAAAAAACACTGAAAACCCACTCTACTAGGCCTTCACAAAGTCTTGACTAGGTTCCCCTCACTGTGCTATTGTAGCACATTCTGATTTTAGCTAATCTATGCACAATATTGAAACTGACCTCATTTCTCTTCCCATGTTCCTTCTAACAATGATAGTCAGCATTTACTGACCCTTTAATGAGTTCTATGTGAGTCATCTCATGTAATTCTCACAACCCTATGAAGTAGGTACTATTAATATTGTATTTCACATATGACAAAAATCAAACCTAATGACTTGTCCAAGGTCCCTCAAATATTAAGAGAGAGTGCAGGAATTGAAACCAAACTACCTATCAGTGGAATAATGCTTGAGAACAAGGAGTGAACCTCATTCATCTCTGTTCCCAAACATTTGCACTAGGTTTAGAACAAGGAGAAGTTGGTGGTTGTTGTATGAATAAAATGAATGAATCAATTTACTTTATTATGATTTATTCCTGTTATCTCCCAGACACTGTTAGGGAAATTAGATTATGTACATTTTTATTTTTTCTATAATATTCTAATGAGAACATTAGAATTATAAAGGAGTCTAGCATAAATCAGAAGGTTGGAAGCACTAGAAGGCTCTCCATGCGAACAAGGAATTAAATTCGTTCAGTCCCACATTAAGAGCTTGAATTAGAGCCAGAAGAAAGCATGAGGAAAATCGTTTTTACTCACTGGGAATTAAAACATTTTAGCTTCCAGAGTTGTGTAGAGATAGAATGGATTGCCCAGGAAGGTGATGGAGTCCCCATTCTCCAGGGTACAAGCAGAGACTAAAGGACCATCTGTTGAGATGTTGCAGAGGAATTTCAATGATCTCATGAGGCATTTTGCTGGATGACCTTGAGGCTCTTTTCCATCCAGAAATCTTCTGAATCTGTGAAATAGAAGAGGGGGAGATGATATATTTTCATTTTGCTGCTGATGTAACTGCATGTCTAAATTTATGGAAGAGCAGTGTTTATTGGAATTTCCCTATCGAATCAAAGAGAACAAGAGAACCAAAATAAGCTAATTGAAAGACTTTATTGTGGAGATTTTTCTCCAGTGGATCCATTCTGTTGTGCTCCTGCCATCACCCTTGAGTTTCCTTATTTCTGCTACCTACCTTGGTGGTGACTTTCCTATAAGCAATGACCTTTCATAAAATGTGAACACAGGGAATTAGAGATGGGCATTTCTTCCAATGGGCCAGTTTTGAGGGTAGAAGAGGCAAGCCAAGGAAAACTTCTCTAGCACTGGGAGAAATGAAGGGGAATAACACTGGGTGATGGAGCAAAACATTGTGAATAAATTCTCTATTTCTGTAAAGGCAACAGAATTAAGGATGATGGCTCCTACCCCTGTGGCAGGGATGTGCACCTCTATGACGGGGGGGGGGGGCTCCACCCGCGGGGACCCCCCCCCACCACCACAGATGAGAATAAGCCTACCAAGACATGATCTGCTTGGGGAGGAAAGTTGGCCGATCTATTAAAGGAGAAGGGCCAGGAGCCTGTTCCTCAAGGGGCTTTTATTGGGTTCGTTTACACAAGAATTCAGGTAAAGCTCATTAATCATTGCCAGGCAGTGAGGATCAAACAATGGATAACAAAGAACTCTGAGGGTCTATTTTGAGTCAGGGTCAGATAGCTAAAGAGCTGTAAAACTTTGAGGAACAAACTTACTTCTTGTTTGGACCTTATCATTTAATTGAAAGCATTCTAAACAAAGCAGATTTCACAGGATTTTACATATTCTTTCTTAGGTCTGATCGCCCAGGGAACCTGCCCTTTCCAGCACAGGGCTGCACCACCCTCTGTCATTGCTTCAGGCTTAGGTGGAGCAAGGGAAGTAAGGCAGCCAAGAGATTAGGAGATTTCTCTCAGACAATGAGGACTCAGGCTTTGTCAAAACTGAGGGGAGAGGGTACATCACCCCCTGTTGCTGTAGCCCCCAAAGTCCTTCCTTGGGGGCCTCCCATGTGATCATGCCTGTCTTAGGTCGTTCCCCCCTTGGGGAATCTTACCCATCATTGGCTAACCAACCAAGCATTGGGGGCCACTTATGAAGTAAAAGGAGCAGAAGCAGTGCTCCTGCCAGGGAGATAAGCTTTTGTCTCCTTGGTGGCTTATGGTCCAAGGTCACTCCCTCAGCCTTAGCCTTGGCGGGGGTTAGAGCTTCTGAAACCAGGCAGGGTAGTTCCTCTACCTATTTCTATGGCCTCAGGTTTTCCTGGGCCTGTGAGAGAAAAAAGGAGAAAAGAACAAGGAGAGACCAAGAATGGAGAAATAGCATCTGGTGAAAGCAATGCAGTGTTGCTTATTGCAGAAGCTGAGCCTGGAAGTAGAGAAGAAGACTATGGGAAAGGGAGGCAGTATCAGACGATGCTGGAGTGCCAGCAGCAGTGCCTAGTCCTCAGCATCAGGAAAGATGGGTCTGGTATAAACAGGCTCATCAAAGGGAATTTGGGAGGCCTTCTAATACCAGAGAGCAGTAGGGCTGGGGGACGGAAGCTGACATTGTAGTAATTTGACTGGTGTGGCTGAGCCGGGAATTCTTCCTTGTTACTGTCTCCTTCCTGGAACTATAATATATTAACAATCCCTTTAGGTTTTACTTAAGCAACTTGAGGAGAAAAACCCTACTTTGTTAGTCCCTGGGATATTAAGGACTAAATAAATCTATCTTAAATTACTGAACAAATGAGTGAATGAATGAATGAAGAACAATCCCTAATTTTGTATGAGGGACTCTATTAGACATTAGATGGAGTCAGATATGGAATCTACAAATGAGAAAGACAGCATCCACGTTCTGAAAAAGACAGGTCAAGTGGGGTTGTTGGATGTACACATGGTTAATACAATGGAGTAGAAGTTGATGAAGGAGAAAGAAGTATTAAGGTTAGATTGAGTCTAGAAGTTATTTGCCTCAAATTCCACATGAACACATGGATATTTTGATACCAGGTGTCCTTCCTTCCCTCCTTTCTTTCTTCCCTCCTTTTTCTTTCTTTCTTTCTTTCTTTCTTTCTTTCTTTCTTTCTTTCTTTCTTTCTTTCTTTCTTCCTTCCTTCCTTCCTTCCTTCCTTCCTTCCTTCCTTCCTTCCTTCCTTCCTTCCTTCCTTTCTTTCTTTCTTTCTTTCTTTCTTTCTTTCTTTCTTTCTTTCTTTCTTTCTTTCTTTTTTCTTTCTTTCCCTTCCTTCCTTCCTTCCTTCCTTCTCTTCTCTTCTCTTCTCTTCTCTTCTCTTCTCTTCTCTTCTCTTCTCTTCTCTTCTCTTCTCTTCTCTTCTCTTCTCTTCTCTTGATTGTTGATGTAATAGACCAGCACTTGGAATAATTTAGAAAACATTAAAATACAGGACAAATATAAGCTTACCACTCAGCAGCAATCTACAAGCACTGTTTTGGCATATTACTTTTCACAATTTATCTTAGCATGTTTTTCTTCAAAACTGAGGTCATATTGCACCTACAATGTTATGTTATTCTTCTCCTTCCCCCGTTTACCCTGTCGTTAAAATATTCTTTCTAAGCAGGATGTTTGACTTCCTGGTAGTCTATTTTATGTCTGTACCACAGATTGTTTAATAATTCTCCTTCTCTTGGACACTTGAGTTCTTAAGATTCGTGATATTATAAAATTAGACTTGATTTCTATAAACATAATTCCTGGTCAAAGGGGGAAAATTTTTTTTGACGCATCTTTCTAAACTGCCCTCGTCTTGGTCTACTTGGGCTGTGTAACACATTACCATAGACTGAATGGCTTACAAATGACAGAGATTTATTTCTCACAGTTCTGGAAGCTGAGAAGTCCAAGATAAAAGTGCCAGCAGATTTGGTGTCTGGAGAGAGCCCGCTTTCTGTCTCGTAGGTGGCTGTCTTTCCTCACACAGCAGAATGAGGCAAGGGAACTCTTTGGGACCTCTTTTACAAGGTCACTAATACTATGCATGAAGGCTCTACCCTCATGCCCTAATCACCTTCGAAGTTCCCACCTCCAAATATTATCACACAGGAAATTAGGTTTCATGTGAACTTGGGGGTAGGTGGTGTGGGGAAGCAAACATTCATTGTATAGCAGCCCTCAGGGATGGTTGATCCAACTTAAAATTTATTGGCTTTCTGTGAGTGCCTGCCTCACCATATATAGGGACATTTTAAAACTTTGTTCTGAGGGGGATAAATGGTGATGGGAAGAGACTCAACGTGGGTAAACATACAATACAATATACAGACAATGTACTATAGAATTGTACACCTAAAATGTATAATTTTATTAACCAATTCATCCTAATAAATTAAAAAATGCAAACAACAATGACAACAACAAATTTTTGTTCGGGCATTGGTTGATGACACAGAGTCCTTCCCAGTTTTCTGGCCAAGAGAGAAATCAGATTAAAAAGCTATATTTAAATTTACACTACTTTCTGAATATACCCAAATATTAATATAATGATTAATTGGCACTGACAGGGATTGAAATGATGACTGTTACACTGTGGATGGGAAGATAAAATTATGTAACACTTTCAGAAGGTAATTCGGGAATACTTCTTAACAAACATCAATGACCATGGAATTTCATACCTGTAAATGCGTCCCAAAGAACCAATCCAAAGAAAAAAGCTATCTTCATCAAGGGGATTAAATGCAAAAAAAAAAAAAAAAAAAACCTGCTTCTTGTAGATATTCAATATATAGGGGAATGTTTAAGTAAACTATGGCATATCTTCTCAATGAACACGTGATGCATGCATTTTAAAATATCATGTAATCTTTGTGGGAATATGAGAAAACAATACAATTTTATTTAGATTGAATTATAACTATGTAAGTATGTCAATATATAGGCAAAATGGAACATGGTAAGAAAAATGAGAAAGTTGCCTTTGTTGATAACTATAGGTACTGCATTTTATTACATAATGTTTTAAAATTGCATGTAACATTTATTGAACACTTACCATATTTCAGATATTATCTCTGCTATATGCAAAACACTTCACATACACTATTTAGAATATTTCTCTTGACATCTCTATTATATGTTACTATCACTATGTATATTTACAAATGGATGCAGTTGAGGCTCAAAAAGGTAAAGTGCTTCGTCTAAGGTCACCTAGCTAGTAAAAAGCAAAACATGAACTCAAATTCAATCCTCTCTAACATAAATACTGACACTCTTAACCATCACACTCTGATGCTTGAATTTCCTTTTTTTAAAGCTGATAATTGTTAGTTATTTATTTTTATTGAGGTAAGAATATTTGACATGAGATCTATCTCCTTAACAAATTTTAGATGTACAATGCAGTGTTGTTAGTAAAATTTTTCTTAAGTTTGTTTATTTTTACTTGTTCTCTCTTTATATTCAGCTCTATAAGTCAGCCATTCCCCTTTTCTTCCTAAAACAAAAGGGTGTATAAATGGCCCCTTAACTAAAAGGGATGTAGTAGATGATTCCAGGGTGAGATCAAGGTCACAAGTAATATGAGATCTTTACATATGACCTCAACCTGGGAGAGCCAAGGAAATCATACAGCAGTTAGTTTTCCAAGTTTCAGGAAAAAAAAAAAAAAAACCACCACTTTAATCAGTTGAAGGAGGATTTCTACAGGCCTGGAGAAACTTCACAAAGATTGGAAAGAATGTGTTTGGCAAGAGGACCTGGCCTGAGCATTGATTTTTAGGGAGAGGGAAGAAAATCCTGGATAAAATTGCAAAAGCAGATGTCACAGAGGACAATAGGTCGGAAAAAAAGAAGCAACATGGTGTGAAGTATCAGAGGAGCTCTCAGACAAAAAATATGTTCAGAAATAAGGCTATAGCCACCTTGTGTACCTGCCAACACATTTGGGGCAAAGATCAATAAACAGACGGAAGAAAGCACAAAATGGTGAAGTAAAATTTCATAGGTATCTGTGCAACTTGACAGAGTAAGGATCAAGGATGAAAAATTACAATTGAAAGGTAGGTATATTTAAAAGAAATAGAAATATAGAAAAAATATAACAGGAAATGAAGGAATGGGTCACTGTATATCTGGAAAGTATTATGTTGTACAATCATTTTGAACTTAGTGTGGGATGAAATGAAAGACAAAAGCAGAGAAGAACTAATGTGATGTTGCCATAGAACTACAGCACCTACCACTTGATCAGAAGGAGGAGGCTGATGGTGCTCTCTTGCAAAGGGTAGGGAGATGGCCTTGGATTTTGGAGAGTGAGGGATTCCATATTTGTTAAGTCTTTTGGGGATCTCCATTTCAATAAAAGCAGTGCATTATACTTATTTGTAACTTATTTTGTAACACCACCTCCAAAAGATCAAGGGAATAACAAAGAAAATATGGATGTCAGACTTAATTTGAAGGAAGAAGGAAAACAACATAAAAGTGGATTTGATAAAGAATTGGAAGAAGTGACTGTGTAATAGATATAGATATAAGACACTAGATATAGTTCTATCTCCTAGGCTTAAAAATGGAAAAAGTGAAACTTGCCATCTGAGAAATGGAAGAGTCAAAAATGAAATTTGGTCCTACAGATTAAAATGGAAACTGGCTATCAGTCTTGTCCCAACCTGTCCCAAATTTCTACTAAAAATCCATGAAAATATAGTAGATGAAAAACTCATAACAAACAAAATAAAAATGGCAATAAAATATATTCCTAGAATCTGCTAGAGACTTTATTCATAAAACAGATTTTGCACCTGGATTAGGAGAGGAAAACGGTGGGCTATCCATGTGTAACCTCACAGAGAGGAAGAACAAAAGTAGGAAGACACATTTTATCTATTGTACAGCTTCCTTTTGGCCCAGAGATGTGGAAATTATGTAGAAGTTAAAGCTTGGACTCAGGGACAAATGAGCATGACATTGAACCCCATGCTGTCATCTTACTATTTAGTCAAGTCATTAACTTCCCAAATCCTTGTTTTCATCATCTGAAAAATGGGATTCATTTAATACTATACTTAAAGAGTAGCATTGAAATTAAATTAGAAGAATTAATTCATGCAAAGCACTAAGGACAGTATCTGAGACATAGTAAACATTCAATACATAGTAATTATTTGTACTCCATCCTTTTGGAAACTTGATCTCTCAGAGAACAGGAAGTTTCCCAAGGTGGTGAAAAGGAAGCAAAAGAAGGAAGGGCAATTCCAGATAATATCCTAGGATATGGAGTTCCTTCCAACATTGTAAAGAGAGGAGGAAAGAGGAAAAGCAGGGCTTCCGGAGCATTGCAGCATTTGCAGAAAACCAATATGTAAAATAGGAAAAGAAGTCTCCTCAGTAGATTAGTGCCAGATAACAATTTGCTGCACAGAAAGAACTGGGCTAGCTTTAATGCTTGTCAGACTAATCAAGTCTTTTCAGATAAGAAAAAAAATTAGAATATTAGAGGATTTGAAATTATTTTACCATAAGTGTATCCCATACAATATCTGGAACATTTATATACTAAAAAATTCATTGTTTATCTGAAATTCAAATTTAACTGGGCATCTTGTATTTTTCTTTGCTAAATCTGGCAGGCCTAATTTACCTTCTGGCTGCAAAGAAATGGAGAGTGAATGAAGCCACAAGAAATGCACTCATTTCAGCTTTCAGGACACATACACATTGAAAGTGAAGAGACAGAGAAAGATATTCCATGCAAATGGAAACCAAAAGAAAGCAGAGGTAGCTATAGTTACATTAGACAAAGTAGACTTTAAGCCAAAAACTGTAATAAGAGACAAAGAAGGTTATTATATAATGATAAAGAGGTCAATTCACAAAGAGGATAAAACAATTGTAAATATTTATACACCCAACATTGGAGCACATAAATATATAAAGCAAATATTAACAGAAATGAAGGGAGAATACACAATTATACAATCATAGTAGAGGACTTCAACACCACACTTTCATTCACAGACAGATCATCCAGACAGAAAATCAATAGGGAAACATTGGACTTAAACTACATGATAGACCAGATGGACCTAACAGAAAATTTCATCCAAAAGCAGCAAAATACGTATTCTTCTGAGGCACACATGGAACATTCTCCAGGATAGATCATATGTTAGACCACAAAACAAATCTTAATAAATTTAAACTGCTTGAAATCATATCAAATATCTTTTCCAACCACAATAGTATAAAACTAGAAATCAATTACAAAAGGATATTGGAAAATTTACAAGTATGTAAAGATGAAACAGTGTGTTCCTACACAACCAATGTGTGAAAGGAAAAATAAAAAATATCTTGAAGCAAATTAAAATGAAACACAGCATACCAAAACTAATGAACTGCAGCAAAAGCAGTTTTAAGAAGGAAGTTAGTAATGATAAACACCTACATTAAGAAAAAAGAAAGATCTCAATCATAACCTAAATTTACACCTCCAGGAACTGGAGAAAGAACAAACTGATTGCCCAAAGTTAGTAAAAGGAAGAAAGTAAAGATCAAAGTATAAATAAAAGAGAGACTAGAAAGGCAATACAAAAGATCAATGAAACTAAGAGCTAGTCTCTTGAAAAGATAAACAAATTGACAAACCTTTAGCTAAACCAATTTAAGAAAAAAGAGAGATGACTCAAAGAAAGCAGAGATGAAAGCATAGACATTACAACTGAAAACACAGAAATACTAAGGATCATAAGGAACTATTACAAACGATTCATTGTATGCCAACAAGTTAGATAACCTATAAGAAGTGGATAATTTCCTAGAAACATACAACTTACCAACACTGAATCATGAAGATATAGAAAATTTGAACAGACCAATAATGAATAAGAGATTGAATCAGTCAAAATAAAAAAAAAAAATGAGAGAGAAAAACACAAAGAAGAAGATGGCTTCATTGGTGAACTCTACCAAACATTAAAAAAAAAAAATACTAATCTTTCTCAAACTCTTCCAAAAAAAGAGAAGAGGAGAGAGCACTTCCAAGCTCATTTTATGATGATACCTCACCCTGATACCAAACCCAAACAAGGACACTACAAATAAGTATAAGTCAATATCCCTGATTAACATAGTTACAAAAATCCTCGAATAAATATTAGCAAACCAAATTTAACAGTATATTAAAAGAATCATACATTATGATCAGGTGGAATTTATTTCTAGGATTCAAGAATGATTCAATACATGCAAACCAATCATTGTGATACACCACATTAACAAAACAATGGATAAAAATTATAGAATCATACCAATAGGGCAGAAAAGGCATTCAAAAAATTAAACATCCTTTTATTATAAAAACTATCAACAAATTAGGAATAGATGAAAAGTACCTCAACATAATAAATTCTATATATGACAACTCACAGCTATCATCCTACTCAACTGTGAAAAGTTGAAAGATTTTTCTCTAAGATCAGAAACAAGAAAACAATGCCCACCACTTTTATTCAACATAGTACTAAAAATCCAAGCTAGAGCAATCAGGCAAGAATAAAAAATAAAAGGCATCCAAATTAGAAAAAATAAAATAAAATAATCTCTATTTGCAAATGACATATTATATATAACCCTAAAGATTCCACCCCCCCCCAAAAAAACATGTTAGAATTAATACATTCAGTAACGTTTCAGGATATAAAAATCAACATACAAAAATCTGTTGCATTTTTGTGCAATTTCAACTGCATCAAAAGGAATACAATATTTAGGAAAAAATTTAACCAAAGAGGTGAAAGATCTGTATACTGAAAACTACAAAAATTTGATGAAAGAAATTGAGGGACATTGCAAATAAATGGAAAGATACTCTATGTTCAAGAATTGAAAAAATAATAATATTGTTAAAATGTCCGTATTACCCAAAACAATCTATGGATTCAGTCCCTATCAAAATTCAAATTATATTTTTCACAGATATAGAAATAAAAAACAATTGTAAAATTTATCACAGCAACCAAAGGCTCTAAATAGCCAAAGCAATATTTAGAAAGAGAATGCTGTAAACATCATACTTCCTGACCTCAATTGTATTATAAAACTTTGGGAATCAAAACAGTATGTTATTGACAATAAACACAGATACATAAATCAATGAAATAAAATTGAGAAACTAGAAATAAACCTATGCACATGAGGTCTGTCCAAAAGATATCTGGTAATGTAATGTGAAAAATAGAGACATTTATTGAAGAAGACACAAGATACAAGAAACATTGTACATAGGACAATGACCCCTCAGTCCTCTTTAAAGTAGGTACCTTGGGACCTCACACAGTTCTCCCAATCGCCATCAGGTACCCGGTCATGTTTTCCTGAATCTCATCAATGGTCTGAAATCTTTTCCTTTCAAAGGTTATTTTAGTTTGGGGAAAAGCTAGAAGTCACAGGGTGCCAAATCTGAGCTGTATGGGGGCTGAGTCACTTGGGTGATTTGATGTTTCCCCGAAAAACTCTGCATAAGATGTGATGCATGAGTGAGCATGTTGTCGTGATGAAGTTGGTAATCACCAGTTGTCCGTAGTTGTGGCTTCTGAATCATCTAAATAGTTTCTGTGGAGGACTGTTCAAGCTTAACACAAAATTTGATGCAGATTAGTTGCCCTGCTCACTCAGTCATTTTGAATGTGATGGCCACACAGTACACATGGTCACTCAGTGGTGTCTACCACCCCTGTTGGCTAGTGCAGCTAAGTCATCTTAATTCATGCATGTGCATTGCAGTCCACTCTCCTTGGTTGCCAGGTTATATCCATGTTGGACAAACCATTCTCATTATATTAGCAATGGCTAGACTTTTTCCAGACAGACCTGGTATATGGTCAATTGATTTTGACAAGGAGCTAAGAATATACAATTAGGAAAAGACAGTTTCTTCAACAAATAGTTAGAAAAACTGGATATCCACATTCAAGAGAATAAAACTGGACCCCTTATCTTATACTATACCCAACAGTCAATTCAAAGTAGTTTAAAAATTGGAATATAAGACCTAAAGCCCTAAAGCTCCTAGAAGAAAACAAAGGGAAAAGTCTCCTTGATATAGAACTTGGAAATGACTTTTTGGGTTTGACTTCCAAAACACAGGCAACAAAAACAGAAGGAAACAAGTGGGACCACATTAATTAAAAAGCTTCTTCACAGCTAAGGAAACCATGAACAAAGTGAAAAGGCTACCTATGGAATGAGAGTAAATACTTGCAACCCACGTCTTTGATAAAGGGATGATATCCAAAATATATAAGGACCTGACACATCTCAAAAGCAAAATAAGTAAATAAATAAAAATAATGCATGTCTTAAAAATTGGCAAAGGAACTGTAGATTTTTTCCCCCAAAGAAGACATACAAATAACCAACAGGTACATGAAAAGGCATTCCACATCACTAATCATCAGAGAACTGCTCATCAAGACCAGCTTCAGATATCACCTCATACCTGTTATAGTGGCTGTTATGAAAAAGACAAGAAATAACACATGCCGGTGAAGATGTGGAGAAAAGGGAACCCTTGTGCACTCTTGGTGGGAGTGTAAACTAGTGCAGCCACTATGGAGCATGGTATGGAGTTTCCTCAAGAAATTAGAAGAAAAAAGATTATATGGTTGAGCAACCCCACTCCTAGTATATATCTAAAGGGAATGAACTCATTATCTCAGAGATATCTACTCCCATGTTTCTTGTAGCAGTGTTCACAACAGTCAAGGTATAGAAATAACCTAAGTGTCTTGTCAATCGGTTAATGAATAAACAAATGTGACATATATAAATATATATGTATATGTTGAAATATCATTAGCCTTAACTAAACCTGTTACAGTGCTGTTAACCTAAAAATAAAAGGCCGGAGTGAGAGGCAACAAGCATTTATCTGAGATCCACATGAATAGCTATTCAGGAAGCACCGATTCAGGCAGAAGCCCAAACAGTGTTTTGATTAGAGGCAAAGCAAAAAAGCATTTATGAGGAAGGGAAGGGGAACAATTACCTCCACATAAGGATGGTGCTTCTCTTGGGCAGACAAGCAAATTTTTTTTTTCTTTTCTGTTTCGAAAGACTTTGATTTTATTTTGTTATGTGTCAAACTGCCTATTCTCAGTGCAGGGGACCCCCTCCTCCTCAGGAAACAAGAATGAAAAGCGGGTTCCTTTCTTGAAGTCTCAGCCTCCAGAAGGCCCCAGGGAAACCCCACACAGTTCTGAGTTGGCAGGAATCCTAGCAAAGACGAGGGTGGGTGGGTGGGAGGCAGTGGCAGGAGGCCTGGTGGTCATCAGTCAGGAAGCTGGAGGTTGGAGAACCCTGCTCTTGGCCCTGCTCAGCTGTAGGGCTGCCATGTGCATGGTGGAGATGGGGGAGAGAGGAGACTTCCCCTGACATTGAAGGACCCCTTGGCTGGGCATGGCTTAGATTCCAATCAGGGCTCAGGTGAGAGAGAGAGGCATAAAGCTGTTGTGGACTGGCTGCTTCATAAGGTTCTGCTGCTGGTGCCACGGAGCCCGACACCACGGACAAACTGCTCCAGCAGGCCCCCAGTGGCACCAGAGGGACTGGGGGCTGCTGCCCGAAGCCTCACTGTGCTGCTGTATTCGGCCAAGAAGGCTAAGCACACCTCCTGCAGCCAGTCTCCTGTTCATTCAGGTCTGCAAGCCTGGCTTTGGGCACCTCCAGGGGACTGCTACCTGTCCTGAAAAAGATGTCAGAATGGTTCGAGGAGGAGGAACTGGAAGACTTGGCTTCTACCAGCCGCTGATGGGAAGGCAGGCGGTCCCTGCAAGGGCTGTGGCCGGTTCCAGAGCACACTCTGTAGAGATGAGTGGCTTTTCCTCCAAGCTGCTTGAGTCTGTGCTCCTGCAGTGACCAGCTCCACGGCCTCATAGGTAAAGCTCCCAGTGGCTCCTGGGGAGCTCTCCATGACCACAGAGAAGTCACTGCCAAGGCTGCTGGTGCTGCCACGGTCCTTTCCTCTCAGCATGCAGATATCTTCCAGGGTGAAGCCTGCATCCCCAGCAGGCACACTCTTCCTTCTCTGTGTGGGAGATATCTGTGGCAACAACATGCTTCTGAAAACTTCATTTGGTGCAAAATAGCAAGTAAAACTGGAGACTTTGGTGTTTCATTGTAAACTGGGTAGACATGATTTGCATAAATCTTCTTTCTGAATTTGGCTAGATGCCCAAAGAACCTATGTACATTTTAGAGAAAAAAAGATACTCATTTCAGTTGCAATTAGAAAAAGTAGTCAAGTCTGGTTTAATAGACATGAAGATATGAAATAAACCACTTCCTAAATACGTAAAAAAAAAAAATAGATATCTACTCCCATGTTTCTTGTAGCAGTGTTCACAATAGCCAAGGTATAGAAATAACCTAAGTGTCTTGTCAATCGGTTAATGAATGAACAAATGTGACATATATAAGTATATATGTATATGTTGGAATATCATTCAGCCTTAAAAAAAATCCTGCCATTTGTGACAACATGGATGAACCTGGAGGACAACATGCTAAGTGGAATAAGCCAGAAAGAGAAAGAGAAAACTGCATGATATCACTTACATGTGCAGTTAAAAAAAAAAAAAAAAAAAGTCGAACTCAGAAACAGTAAAATGGTGGTTACCCAGGGGTTAAAGGATGGGGAAAAGGGGGAGAAATTGATAAAAGTATGCAAACTTTCACTTATAAGCTGAGTAAGTTCTGAACACCTATTGTATAATATGGCAACTATTACTGATAATACTGTAGTGTGTGATTGAAATTTGCCAAGAGAATGGAATTTAAACAGTCTTGCCAAAAAAAAAAGGTAAATATGTGCGATGATAAATGTGTTAAGTAATTTGATATGGGAATTCTTTCATAATATAGGCATATATCATATCGTCATATTGTATACTTTAAATATAATGGACAATTTTATTTGTCTACTATACCTAAAAAACAAACAAACAACCCTAAACCCAGGCACATAGTAGAAATCAATAATGAAGGGGAAAAAACAAACTAACATTTCCTGCTTGTGCCAAAATACTGGAAATTTCAAATGTTTTAGATATATATAATCTCATTTAATTCTCACAGATACCTTGTGAATTTATATAACCATGTTAAGCAAAACCTTTGGTATTATTAGTTATGGCAGCAGAATTAGTTAAACATTTATATTTTTGTTATAGTTTTCAGCTCAGAAATTTTAAAAAGCTATAAGTCAACAAGCTTTTTTAAATGACCAAGAAAACTTTCTGATGCTAAAAAAGAAAGAAGATAGTGGCTTTCTAGATAGTTTACCTGTGTTAACTTTTTTTTACTTGGGAATGGAAAACAATAGAAAATTGTCTCTAGAGGCTAGAAGTTCAAAGTCAAGGCACCATTAGACCATCTTCTCTCTGAGGCCTCTAGAAGAGGATCCTCTCTTGTTTTTCTCTAGCTTCTGGGGGGTGCCAGCAATCGTGGTGTCCCCTGGTTTGTACATGTGTCTCTCCAGTCTCTTCCTCTGTCTTCACAGGGCCTAATTCCCTGTTTTTCTGTGTGTCTGTGTCTCTCCTCCTCTTCTTTTAAGGACATCATCGGGATTTAGGGTTTATGCTACCCTCACAACTACCCTATGTGACAGATGCTATGTCACCCTCATTTCACAAACTGAAACAGAAGTTATTCGTCTTGGGTTTTCTTTTTAAAATTTTGTTCAAGGTCACAGTCCTGGTAAAAAACAAAGCTAGGACTTGAACCCAGCTATCTCCTTTAAGTGAATGCTCTTAATGCTAAGGCTGTGTGCCATCTACAAAAAGCACCCCCTTAAAATTTTCATATGCAAATTTTCTGACTTCACTTGATTATATCAAGGCAAAATCAATGAAAAGGTTTCCAAAGATTTTCCTGGAAATATTGAAATATTTGAATGTCAAATATTTGAATAGACAGAAAACTATTTTATAAGCATCTGAGGTGAAAACAAAACAGAATAAAAGAAATTACTTACAGAGAAACAATGATTAGGCCAAACTGACACTTTTTCTCTGTTATACTTAGTGCCAAAAGACAATGAAATAATCTTACAGTTTTAAGGAACACTGCTTATGGGCCAATAATTTTATAACCAGTCAGGTTGTTGCTCATATGTGAAGTCAACAGTTCTAAGAATTTCATGATAGCAGCAGGTTCAGAAAATATGCCAACCACACACCCTTCTTGAAAGAATGAGTTGAAGATGCATACCTGTTCTAAAAGACCAGAAGATTAAGCAGAATTAAAAGCTTGAGTAAGAGATTTATGGCCAAAGGGATCTAACGATGAGTAGGAATTCAGCTGAACAATGAGTCATGGAGTCTAACTTAAAATGATTGTTGAAAATATTGTTTCACCACTGAATATAAATGTCAATTAAAATTCTTGACATGGAAGATATATGATACACAAAAGAATAATTTAATAAACACAGTCTGGTGTGCCACATCCAAAATTATATTTTAAGACTGAGAAGTGTTAAGTGGGAAGAAAACTCTCACTTGAGTCCTCATCTAAACTGCTTGGCTGTGGAGGAATCAGAATGTCTAGTTTCATTTCCAGTTTTGAGATTTAAAGAGACAGGAGTTGACCAATGCTGATCAAACTCCTACAAACCTCAACTCACACCATCTCGCTAGCTCTCTAAGCTACAGCTGCAGCATATTTTTTTTAAGTTGCAATTGATTTGTTTTTTAGAATTCTAGAAGGCTTCTTTCTACTTTGGGTCCTTTTCATTGACTATTTCTGATGGACGGAATGTCTCCAACCTCAATCACCTCCCTCCCCTTTCACAAGTAACTCCGACTTATTCTTCAAGTTTCATCTCATACTTAATTTCTTGAGGAACTTTACAGAACTATCATGTCTCTTTGTCAATGCTTTCATAGAACTGCATTCCTTTATTTTGGAGGATTTATCAGTGTATAATGATTTACAATGCAATTATTTGCAACAATTAATTAATGTAATAATTTTATTTATTGATATTTTCCCACTAGTGTGTTGCCTCACCCCAGCAGGGACTGGAGCTGTTTTTTTTCCCTTTATTTTATACCTAAAGCCTGGCAAAATGCCTGCCACCCAGGAGGCAGTTCATGTTTGTTCAGTAAATTAATAGAAAATATGAAACAAATAAAAAATAGTCCAGACAATATGAGACATAAAATAAACCTCAAAGAAGCACAAAAAGAAAGCACAAATGTAGATGGTCGGAGAACAAGTATATATTTCAGTCATAACATGCTACGTGTGTGGGTTAAGCTGCCTCATTTAAAGTCACAGACACCTAAAGTAAAACTATACGTTGAACGACATGCTGCCGCATTCAAGGGACAACTTAAAATGTATGGAAATAAGAATGAAATAATGGGGTGGTGAAGACATATCAAGAAAATGTAATGAAAACAAAATCACAGCCAGTGATAATTTCAGATGAAATAGACTTCAAAGTTTTGTAGAGAACCTCATATATGAAAGAAGAGAAAGGGAATCATTTGATCATTTTAGGATACTTTAACCCATTTAGGATACTTTACTTCTCAGTCATAGATATATCCTGGAGGGGGGAAAAAGAGTGATCATACTTATTAAAATTAATTATATGTATGTACATATGTATAGTCAATTGACATATTGTACATATGTCAATACAATTGACAGTGTCAATGTACAATTGACATATGTACAGACAATTATGCATACATACATACATATATTGAAGTTGTGCCTACCTTGCTTTGTTTGCCTCATGGAACAATTAGGAAGCTTGATTCTTAACTAGGCTATAAACACGTGCATAGAAATAAATATTTCAATAGTCACATATTATAGAGGCCACATTTTCTGTCCATAATGCCAAATCACTAGAAATGTTTTTACAAGTATGAATTTTAACTATTCCTCAAGATCAGATATTTTAACATTGTTCCAAATTACTACAGGACAAATATAAATTTGACAAACTATAAATACAAACTATTTGAAAAGTATTTAAAATGAGAACATCCAAGAAAACCTTAAGACATGCAGCCAAATCTGTTATCAAAAGGAAATGTAGAGTACTAAATTTTTTTCCATAAATATTAAACAATATTAAGGAGACTGAAGAAAATAACAATAAAATAGAAAACATTAATTTTATAACATATTTTAAATTATATATAAATCAAAGCCCTATTTTACAAAATTAAAATGGAGAACTCTTGAAAAATCTAAACAGAGAATAGTGAAAAGTAGATAATTAATATTAAAATTAAAAGAGCCTATAAAAATCCCCATGGTAGAGATTGTGGTTTTACAAAGGAAATATCTGAATACATTCTACTCTCATAAAATTTTAGATTTCAGTGAAATGGAAGAATTGGTGAGGGGGAAGAAAAGGGGTGAATTATAAATAGCCATGGTAGAGATTAAAAATTTTACTAAAACACAGAATAGTCTGCACAACTAAAAGAATTTAATTAATTCTCTGATTCTTTCACAGATGATAATTCTCATTCAATGTAATTTTTTCTAAAAGAGTAAATTTAATAATAAAGAGAACAATTTGCCTTCTCCAAATAGGGTTGGTCTAAAATTTGGCATATTCTTTAATATAATAGCTATATGAAGAATTACATCTTTTACATGAAAAAGTGAAACAAACAAAATCTAGGTCCCAATGCATCCTCTCCTTAGGAGTCATAAACATAGATGGGCATTAGCAATGAATGTAATGAGCAAAAGGGAAGAGTTAAAGAGCAGGATATGGAAGGGGCATTAACTGTTTAAGTTCTTCTCAGAGAAGCTGGGAAGCAGGATGTAGAAAAAAGGAGGTAACATTTCAGTGCCTACTCTGTGACAGGAATTAAGCCACAAGATTTATATAGATTGTCTTGGAAATCTTCCAAAACCACTACAAAGTAGATCCTTTCATCTCGCTTTGCCGAGACGAGAAATTAGACTTAGAGACTTTAGGTTACTTGCTCAAAGATCACAAAGGTAGTAAATAGTGGAGCTGATTTTTGAAGACAGGACTGCTTACCCCCAAAAGCTTTTCAAAAGGTCACCAAGACATCAAAGTTGGGCAAAGGACAGATTGAGAAGAGAGGTCACTAGTGCAGAAGCACTATTTTGTGAGGGAAAAGACAAAATGACATCTCTGGAGAAGACATATTCATGGGAACATCATTCTTTGCATGTGGGCATCTTTGAAGTTTCACACTCTCTCTTCCAAGGCTAAGTCTGCTTCCTGTTAAGGCTGTCAAGTTGTTTTGTTTAAATAGCTAATGCCTGGTACCCAACTGTCTCCCTGTGATAGTACTATGTCAGTGCCAGCAGTAGAAGATAAAGGTTTAATTTTGGGTCCCTACAAAAGCTGCGCAAAGCCTACATTCTCCATGTCTTCATGCCAAGAATCAATCCCCACAGTGCAGTCACTTTGAGTCTCACAGAGATGACAAAAGTTCTTTAAATGGTACCTAAGCTTGAGAAAGCTAACAATCCAGTATTCCAAGTTGACTCCAGACTCCACAGGGAAGGTTGTAGGTGAGATGAACTGACAAATGTCACTTTGGGATAGAAGCTTTATGAGATAAACTGCATACTTTTTTTTTCCTATATTGGCAGTTATGGTAACATATGTCAAGATGGACCCTCCACCAGACTAGGTGACTATGATGTTTAGGGCTCCCATGCTGAATTACTGGGGCCATGCAGTAAGAGCAAAAATTAAACTTTTGTTACTTAAAACCTGTGGCAGATTGTTCTAAAGATAACATCGATACAGTCCATTGCACATGGTCTTACCTTATGACATTGACACTCTTCCATTGAGAGGTAGGGTCTCTGTTCCCTTTGAATGTGAGTCAGCCCTGTGACTGTGGAAGAAGTGGCACTATATGACTTCTGGTCTGAGATAAATTGCAATACAGCTTTTGTCCATTTTTCTTGAGATGCTCACCCAGGCAATCTAGACTTCATGCTGCAAGGAAACCAAGCAGACAAGTGTTGAAGCCATTCCAACCACATTCCCAACTAAGGTTCCAACCAACTGCCATCATGAACCACCAAGCACAAGTCCTCGAGCCTTTGTGTGATCCAGTTCCCAATCTTCCAGCCACCCCCCTAACACTGACTGGAGCAGAGAAAAGGTGTTCCCACCAAATTCTGCCTAAGGTACAGATTTGTGGGCAACATAAGTAGTCATTTGGCCACTAAGTTTTGTTTCATCACAAAGCAATAGGTAGCTAGAACAACTCCACTAACATTTTGGACTTTTCACAGCAGAATAAGTTACATGTCCTGATGGAAGTCTTACTGTTTTTGCCATTTTGCAAGTGGGAAACAAAAGTGCACTGAGGTAGAATAACTGGCTCAAAGCCCATAACCTAAGACAGATTGGCAGGATAGAGGAGATAGGAAAAGGGAAGTAACACTGGACACTTATCATATGGACAAAGAACACTATACTCCTTTCAATAGTATCACATTAATTTTCAAAACAAACAACTATAAGGAGCATGTGATATTTCTCTCCATTTTACAGCTCCTTGAGAATTGAGTCTGTATTTTTTCATACTTTCCTTTTTCTCTCCAGTATTATGTACAATATTTCAATGTACTCAAGAGACTCATTAATGTTTGATTTATTAAGTAACTGAGTAGACTGAAGGCCAAGAGGAGCTTAGAGGAAGCCAAGGTTTGCATGGCTGCTGAGTGGTCCACTCACAGTTAAACTTAGGTCTGACTTACTCCAAAGCCTTTCCTCTTTATCACCATTGGCGTAGAAAGTGAACTGACATCTTCTCCCATGGGTATTGTTAAGGTCCTAGAACTGTGTCCTGTAGGTGAGACAGACCCATTTTAAAGTCATGGCAGCACAGACAATGGCCCCAGGGTAGAATCCTGGTTATCACTCATTAGCTCTTGGTTCTTGATAGACCCCTGGTTCAACATTCAGCCTATCTCAACAGAGTAGACTTTGAGGAATAAAGCTCCATTTCACTAATAACCTATAAGATGACAGTCACGGGTTCTGGGGTTTAGGACTTAAAGATATATTTTTGAGGGATGCAAATCAACCGAATAACACTAATTATATGGGATAATATTTGCTATAATAATTGACCTTTTGGATATCTCTTTCTGTGGAGGACCTATTCCAAACCCCAAGTTATTTTAAAAGTTGGATTGTTTCTCTTTTCTTACTGATTTGTGGGATCTCTTTATATTTCTGGATACAAATCTATTGCTTATCATGAAATCATATTGAATTTTATAAAATACTTTTTCTGAATCTCTTGAGTTGATTTTTTCTTATTTCTGCAACTAATGTGGTGAATTACCTTAGACTTTTAGTGTTAAACCAATCTTGAATTCCTGATATAAACTCAGGTGGATTGCAATGTATTACCTTTTTCATATATCATTGAAATTTTTTTGCAAATATCTTTGTTAAGATTTTTGTTATGCTCACAAAAGAAACTGACCAATGAACTTATTTCATTGTAATGTCCTTGTCAGGTTTTTGGTATCAAGAATATACCATACTTTGCCATGTGTAATGCAGACCCATGATTTTGGCCCAAACTTTCAGGAAAAAAATATTTTGTTTTAATTTTTTAATTCAATTTGTTATTTGTTTATATTTAGATACTTGTTTTTTGTATTATAAAGGAATTTTAGCATTTATTTTGAACATATTGTGGTGCAAGAAATTTTATGTAACAAATAATTATAAAACACAAGAACAGAAACAAAGTATTTCAGGTACTGCCCATGTATAATGTGGGTCCTTATTTTTCCCTCAAAAGTTGGGCAAAAAGTGTGCATTATACACAGCAAAATATGGTACTGAGTTAATAAATGTTTGTCTTTTTCTATTCTCTGAAAGATTTTGTAATTTTGTATTATTTTTTGCTGCATGGATTAGTAGAATTAATGAGTAAAGCTATGTAGGCCTAGAGTTTTTTTCCTTCTGTATTTTTCTATTTTTTCTGATTAGTTACTAAGAGGTATGTTGATGATCACTTTATCTCTTTGAGTTTATGTCTTTAGATGCATATAAATTTGGGATTATTATATTTTCTCTTTGGATCAATTTTTTTAGTGAAATATTTCATTTTATTTCTAGTAATATTTCTTGCTTCCAAAATTACTTTTTGCTGTTAGTAGATGTATATTAATTTTCTGTGTCATTATATTTAAGGTTGTGTTATAAGGCTGTGAATATAGTTGATTTTATTTTCTCTAAGTGTGATTAACTTAGATGTTTAATTCTAATATTTAGTAATTACATTTAATAGTAACTCTGATATATTTAAGTTTAAATATACTATTTGTATTTGTTTCTTTTGGAATGTGTTCCTTTATTTTTCTTTTATCTTTTTCACATACTATTTATTTTATTTTTTTTTCTCTTTTTTTAATTACTTTTTATTGTTGCTCAAGTATAGTTGTGTCCATTTCTCCCCCACCACTCCTCCCCACCCTGGCCAACCCCATCTCCCACCCTCAATCTTACCCACCTTTGACTTTGTCCATCTGTCCTTTATGTATGTTCCTTGATGCCCCTTCCCCCTTTTCCCCAACATTATCCTTTCCTACCTCCCCTCTGATTACTGTCAGTTTGTTCTTAATTTCAATGTCTCTGGTTATATTTTGCTTGCTTGTTTGTTTTTTTATTAGGTTTCACTTATATAACTATTTTTAAAATCATTGTATTTCCCTTCACTTTGAATACATATATGTGTGTGTGTACTTTCTTTTATTAATTTTACTGGTCATTCTGCAGACTTCAATATGCATCATTGACTTGTTAGTGTCTCCTTTATGCTGAACTTTTATTGTGTCCTGAAGAATACAAAGATTGTACAAAACTTTTGCTCCACTTTTTCCCCTTCTGATCCTGTGCTATTGTCATATATTTTACTCACTTTTTTTCTTGAATATCCTGCTTCTAAGTGGAATAGGATGGTTGATGATAAAGTCTTCCAATTCTTTTTTAGAAAATGTGTTTATTTCACCTTAATTTTAAAGAGATTTTTTATTCCACATAAAAGTTTAGGTTGGTAGTTATCTTTCAATTTATTAAAGATTTTGTTCTAGAATAACAATAAAAAATTTAAAAAAATATTTTGTTCTATTGCCTTCTGCCTTCCATAATTTCTACTGAAAAGTCATCAGTAAGTCTTATTATTGTTTCTTTGAAAATAATATGCCCCCCACCTCCAGTGCTGTTTATTTTTTATTTGTCTCTGATTTCTAGAACTTTTTGTATAATGTGTCTAGGTATGTTTTCTTTGTGTTTATCATGCTTCAGGTTATAGAGCTTTTGAATCTGTGACTTGCTATCACCATTTTTGGAAAATTCTCGGCTACTATCCCTTCGAATATTATTTCTGCTCCTTTTCTCTTTCTCCTCCTTTTTGGTTCCCCACTTGCATGTATATTAAATCTTGTCAACATGTCCTATATATCTCTTATGCTATTCCTGCATTTTCTGTTTATCTGTCCTTCAATCTGTATAGTTGTATATTTTATGCTTCTATCTGTATATTTTGTACTAACCTATGCATAGGTTTAGTAATTTCTTTTTTGCTGTATCTTATGTTATATTAAAGCAATCTTATTTTACTTCCAGTCAATGAATTTTCATTTGATAATATTTGTAAATTCCAGTCCTTTACTACAATTCTCTAGCTTTTATCTATTTTTCATATATGATAAGCATACTTACTTTAAAATCCATGTTCAATAACTCTGATAGCTAGATAAACTTTAGGTTTCTTACTACTGTATATTTTTTCCTTTGGATAATTTGGTCCTGTTTCCTGGCATACCTCAAAATTTTAGATTGAATATTGTTCATTTTGTTGAAATACTGTAGAGACCATTGGATGTGGAGACTCATTGGATGATTTTATTTTCTTCCAGAAATTTCTTTCTTCTTTGACCATTGACAAATGACCTCAGTCCAATCAGGGAGTGAGATGACTTGAGCTTTGGGATGACCTACCAGGATCCCTTCTCCTTGAAGTTAATTTTTATTTCAGCCTCATGAAACTAAGGAAATCTCTGTTTAGCTTTCTGGATCCTTAGAAGTCATTTTAAATTTGTACATGCTACTTTGACATTAGCAAATTCCCCTAGAAGAAATTGTGATCAGACTATTGGTTTCAGTTTCTTCATTAATGCCATAATATTTACTCTTCTATTTTCTTTTTCCCCCTAGTATATAGGAAGTGATTTATTTATTGTACTCTTTTTATTTTGATTGAGATATAATTGACATATAGCATTGTACTAGTTTAAGGTGTACAACAATGATTTAATATATGTATATATTGTAAAATAATTAGCACAATAACTTAACACTTATCACTACATACATACATTTTTTCTTCTAATGAGAACTTTCAAGATTTACTCTCTTAGCAACTTTCAAATATACAGTACATATTGTTCACTACACTCACCATGCTCGTATTCTTTTTTAGTACTATGTCCTCACTGCAAATGTGCAAATGATCTAATAGGAAAGAAGTAACAAATTTACATATAATGCACCTGAACCATTTTCCTTTCTCTCTGGGATCTTGGTCTCTGCAGTCCTGGATGCTTTGGTTGCTCCCCTTTGAACAGCTGTATTTTGTATGTTATATTGCTTTTCTAGCTGTTTATTGTGGGAACATTAGTCCGACACAAGTTTCTTCTTCATAGCCAGAAGTGCAAGTCTTGCATTTAATTTAAAATATACACTTTCTACCAAATGATATATTGGGAGCATTTTTCTATGTTATTGAAAAAATTTTAAATGTAACCTTCAGGGACTACATAATATGCCACTGTAATGAATGTATCACACTTGACTATACCAATTCCCTGATATTGAGAGCCTTCAGGCTACTTCCAATTTTTCACTTTTTCAGGTTATTACAGGGAGACTTTTGATGCTTCCCTAGACATGTTGTTTATATTTTATATGTACAGGATTGCTTCTTTTGTATGATATAACATGTATATACTTGAGCAACTACTAAAAATTGTGTGCCAATTAAATAAATGGGAAGGTTATGTGAGATAAGCAAATTCTACATGATCTCATATAAAATATTAATCTTTTATTCAGAAGAAATTCGTGAATTCACTAAGGGTAAAACAGTTATGGTTTTAAATCTGATTTTTTTCACTTTATTAGCTATATGACCCTGATCAAATTACTTGGGCTTGCTGAGTCTGCTTCCTCACTTCTTGAAGACAGATAATAATATCTGTGTGAAAGAGTTATTGTGATTTTTTAAAGGAAATGATTAGCTATTTATGTGTCTCTACACACCAGAAACTCCCCAATAAAAAGGGGCATCCATTCATTTATTCACTCTTCAAAATATTTATTGAGAATTTATGGCAAGAGGCATTTGGGATATAGCTCTAAAGAAATCAACTAAGTTCATACTGATATTAAGTTTACATTATAAAGTTGTTGAGGCAGATAATAAGCAAATAAATAAAAATTTTAGGTAGTTATTAATGTTGTGAAGAAAAGTAAACAAGGATAAAGGTTAGAAAGCTATGGTGGCAGGGAGTAAAGGGGAGAAAACTGTACTTGAACAATGATTAAAATAAAATTTAAAAAAAAAGAAAGCTATGGTGGTGATGTTGCTAATTTTAAACGATTGTCAGGGAAATTCTCTGAGGAGATAACTTTGAACTAAAATGTGTAGAATGTGAAAGCCAGCCATACAGAAATGTGAGAGGGAGATTTCCAGGTAGAGGGAACAGTCAGTGCCGGTGTCTGGAGTAGAGGCACTCAGTGGGTTCATGAAGCAGGTAGGAAGTCAGCGTGTTGGAAATGGAATGAGTGAGTACACTACCAGGAGGTGAGGGCACAGAGGTAGGCAGGGGCTCGTTCAAGTAGGGGCACGTTGGCCATTACTAATGGAAAACCACTGAAGAGCTTGACTGGGAGACATGATTGTATTTTCTCATTCAGACATTCACTTGGGCTGCTGTATGGAAAATAGTCCATAGGGACCAACATGGAAATGGACGCTATTGCAGTCTTCTTTATCTTAAATTCTCTGTATAGACCTACCTCATTTTATTGTGCTTCACTTCAATTTAAGATAAGATCCTCCACTAGCAAAAATATTACAACTCACTAAAGGTTCAGATGACAGCATGTTTTAGCAATAAAGTATTTTTAATTAAAATGTGTATGTTGGTTTTCAAAGACATAATGCTATTGTACACTTAATAGACTACAGTATAGTATAAACACAACTTTTATATGCACTGGGAAAACAAAAAAAAGTTAGTGTGGCTTGCTTATTATGGAACTGACTCTGCAATATCTCAAAAATATACCTATACTCAGCATGATTTTGGGTGCATAATTGTGAAATATTAATTGTGGTTTATATATATAAATATATACATATATATGAAAGGAGCATATATATATGAAAGGAGCATTTGTGATAGGGAATTTACAATGGTCTCAAATGCCTGCTTTTGAGTTATGAGTTCACTGGTGAGTATAGTACAAGCAGATAATGATTATAGCACAAACAGACAGTCAAATTACTTTGGCAGTTAATTGAGGTTCATTCAACAGCATTTTGAAGTCACAGGCAGACAGTGCAGTGTCAGGATTTCCAAATGGTTTCAAAAATGAACATCAATCAATATTCATTCATTATGGCCTTAAAATTGACTGCTTGGTGAACCAACTACAATGCATAGCAACAGCTACTATACCCTTCTGTTAAAGCAAGAAGACTAGGGTTGATAGTAAAACCCTGATCTAGATTTCTAGCTATGAAAAGATGTTAGAACATTCTAATTTTGAATTTTCAAACTCTCGTAACCTTTAAAACTAGCTTGTGTGAAGTAAAACAAAGACACTTTTTAATTTAATCCAGAAAACAGGGGAGATATCAAACTTGAGAGTCTCTGTTAAGTCACACCATATCTGGGACACTAAATGTTGAATGTTTTTGTTATCCAGATGGATCAGGTTGCATACCATAGGTGGATGTTCCTAAGCAGCCTCTGTAAAATGACAGAGCATTGAGAAACAGGTATTCAGCTGTTTGAAGGAATGAATAACCTATACTCAGAGGTACTAGAAATAATTCCCAATAGATTTGATCGTTCTCATCAATGGAATGGTTTTTGGCTTCTCTAGTATCTCCCACAGCATTAGTGCATGATCAATAGTGGCAGAATAAAATCCTGACCAAGTAATAGAGCAGTAAGTCATCAGGATCTACAGAACATTTATTTATTTGCTTACCAAAAAATATTGTCAAATATTATCAACATATTGGACACTATGATAGACAATAGGATGAGAAAAAGTAATGTAGTGACACAACTAGTCATTTAAAAAAATAGTTGCAAAAACAATGGGATAGGTGCTAGAATGAAAGATTTCATTATAATGGAGAGGGTGCTGACGCAATTACATGCAAGTCATGGAATTGGCCTTGGGTACTTACCAAGATGGATGGGCAGCAATGAGCACCGAATGGGGGCAGGGGTACTGTTGTGTAAAGAGAGAGCCTTATCTTGTCCTACCCCATCGAAGTTTACCCTGGTCCACAGATTGGCCCTCGCCTTTCCTGACCCACTGGCTAGTTATTCTCACACATATTCTTAAAGATAAACTTTTGAGCAATTTCACCAAGTTCCAAAAGTAAATTCTATTATAATTTCTATTGACATTTTCTTAGTCCTGTGCACTAATTTGAAAGAATTTGGTTTTAAAACACTTAGCTTTCTCATAGAGAAACACAATCTGCCTCCCCATTTATTCAAATCCTAATTTGTATTTCTCAGGAGAGTATTATAGGTTTTCTTAATTTGTATCTTAAACATTTCCCATTCAGATTATTCTTAGGATTTTTTTTTTGCTTATGATAATTGAGTATTTTTTGTATTTATATTTCTAATTGATACTGTTTTGGTGTATAAGGAAGTTATTGCATTTTAAAAATTTGTCATGCATTCAGTACATTTTGTTCAAAGAGGAGATATAATTTTGCCTTAGTGTTCCTCAGAGCTGAACCCACAGCAAACTAAGACCCTTTTCTTTTCTATTATTGACCTTGACCTGCCTTACTGCTCTTTTACAATTGAGAACAACTGGACCATCAACTGTGCAAGGTCTTCTGTGTGCTCGGACAATGGCTGCCACACTGACCTTCAAGTTCTACTCAAGTGCTCTTCCCTGTAATCCCTTTCTCCTAAACTTCTAAGTCTAAATGATGTTTTACCTAGCTCCGTCACTGTAATGAGCTAACTGCTAAGGCTTGAGACATGTCAGATCCTGCTTCAAAGATACTAATAGCTAATGACAGACAATATTTCTTCTATGGGCTTTGTATGGCATGCCCATCCAATCCCCTGATGAACATCTTTTGGATTTCTCACAGAAATATCTAATTTAATATGTCTAAAACATATATCTTTTTAAAATTTCTATTTATTTATTTATTTATTTATCTACTTATTTTTAGAGCAAGAAGAAGGGAGGGAGAAAGAGAGAGGAGAGAAACATCAATGTGTGGTTGCCTCTTGTGCACCCCCTACTGGGGACCTGGCCCTCAACCCAGACATGTGCCCTGACTGGGAACTGAACCAGCGATCCTTTGGTTTGCAGTCTGGCACTCAGTCTACTGACCCACACCAGCCAGGGTGATATCCTGATGCTATCATCAAACCCGCTACATAGTTTAACCAATGCCACCACCTTTCATTATGCTGTTTAAGCAAGAAACCTGGAAATTGTTCTTGATTCCTTTGTTATCACATTTTCATCCCTTCCTTCTGCAAGTACTATTGACTTTATATCCAATATGCTTCTAGAATCTCTTACCTCTCTTTATATGGTTACCATGTTGGTTTGTGTCACCATCCTCTCCTTCTTGGATTACTATGACAGCCTCCTAAAGGGTCACTTCACTTCCATACCTGCTCAGCCTGATTCTCCCATCCAAGTACTAACCAGGCCCGACCCTGCTTAGCTTCCGAGATCAGACGAGATCGGGCGCGTTCAGGGTGGTATGGCCGTAGACTCAGCCTGATTCTATCATCCAAAAATAGCTAAAGAAATTTTCCTAAAACTTATATTGCAATATATCATTCCACTGCTTGAAACATTTACAGGACATGGTGATTTCACTAGAATAAGATATAAACTCTTTACCGTGGTCTCCAGGTTCTTTGTGACCTTGACCTTGCCTCTCTCTCTAACCACACTTCACATCACTTTGTCCTCTCTATTGTTTCATTATTTTTTTAATTTAATTTTATTTATTTTTAGAGAGAAGGAAAGGGAGGGAGGAAGAGAGAGATAGAGACATCAACGTGTGGTTGCCTCTCACAAACCCCCATCTGGGGGCCTCTCCCACAACCCAGGCATGTGCCCTGACCGGAAATTGAATGATGACTCTTTGGTTCGCAGGCCAGCATTCAATTCACTGAGACATACCAGCCAGGTCCTCTCTGCTGTTTACATTCCAGCTATACCACCCTTTCTTCAGTTCTCCCAAAAAGACCTTACAGATACTATTCCATCTGCCTGGATTGTTTACTCCTCTACTTGTCACATGGCTAGTTGCTTCTATTCCTTATATCTATGGCCTTCAAATGTTTTTGAGTCTTTATTATGGGGGGAAAACATTGAACTTAAATTTTCAATATAGGCATATTTGTTTAATTATAAACTATATGTAAGCACTACTTTGCCAAAGTCTTATGCCCATTATGAAATACATGCAAATATAAAGCTGTAAAGAAAATATTAAAGCTAATGATGTTTTAAGAAATAATCATGTCACTTTACTAATAGTACCCTTTTTTCTTTTCCCCCCAGCTTCATTGAGATATAATTGACATATAATATTATGTAAGTTTAAGGTGTACAATGTGCTAATTTGATACATTAATATATTACAAAATGATTACCATCGTAGCATTAGCTAACACCTTCATCCCGTCACATAATTACCACCTCTTTATTGTGGTGAGAACATTTATTCTCTTAGCAACATTCAAGTATATAATGCAGTATTATTAGCTATAATCATCAGGCTGAACAATAGATCCCCAGAACTTGTTAATCTCATCACTGGAAGTCTGTATGTTCTGACCAATGTCCTCTCATTGTTTCCATCTCCCAAGCCCTGAATAGTACATTTTAAGTGATAGCTGATGTAAATCCATATTATAAGTCATCTTAATAATTTCAATTTTGTGGAGCATTTTTTATATTTGTTTTTTATTGTAAACATACTTAACTCCATATGAAGCAAGCAAAGATTTTACACAAGGAATTGATGTATCCATTGCTGTCTTCTTAATGTTGCTTGCATTTACCTTATTACTATTATGTTCTATCCATGGTTTCTTTGGAGGAATCCTTTAAAGCCACTTGTCAACTTTGTCAGTGCTCATTTATTTAAAACTAGGTAATATAATGGAAATCCACATAACCAGGTACTCATGAACTCTAATGTGCTACTACCCATGGGAAACGCAAGAACAAGTGAAGGGCCAGTGACCACTCCTTGACTTTGTGGAATTTCATTTTCCCTCTCAGGAGATCAAGCCTACTTTGTGTGACACGTGGTCAGCTAACACACGGACAGAGAAGGAGAGGGGGGAGAAAAAACAATAGGGATCATTGACAGATATGACTAGCATAGAGCTTCTTCACTTTAGATGTTAAACTCATCGGTACAGGTTCATTTTTTTGTTTACACCAGTAGACCTCTGGCATGGCACTTTGTGGGCCTTTCCACACAGAGGGCTGTGTGCATTTTTCTCCACCAGGACAGAAACCGTTGTCCATCCTTTATTGACATTTATCCCAGCTACCTAGACAGTCCTGGGCTCTTTATGAAAGTTCAGGAATTCTCAATCTCATTTTGATGACACACTGATGTGATGTGAAAAATTGTAAGGTGAATGGGAAATCATTTGTTATTAATAAAATTAAAATAAATATCACTTGTATACAGCTTTTAATTTACACTAAGGGGCACAAAATGTTTCTAGTAATAATATTAGTTTGAGTGGCATTTCTTTATAATTTTTATAATAGAGGACGATATGTGAAATTTCACCTGGTGCCAGGAGAATTGTGCATAATTCACCACTTACCTTGTGCGTGTCACATCTCGTCCTCACACATCAACACGAACTTCATCTTTCCTGCTTACCTGTTGAGGGAGAAACATATGAAGATGTACGACGTGGCGCACGTTCTGACAGAGGGCTGGATCGAGAACTGTGGGCAAGAGAGAGGTGTGCCCTGATTGCTATTTGGGTCAATAAATCTCAGTGGAGGAAAACACCTCAGAAATAGACAGAACTTAATTCTAGTCCTGCATCTATACAATTTACTAATGGTATGATCATGCACATAGCATTTACACTAGGAATCTTAATCCCCTCATCTCTAAAAATGATGATAATACCCCAGGTCCTACTGATTGCAGAGGATTGTTGAGAACTAAATGAGGCAACTGATGAAAAAGCTTTTGGTTAAACTTAAAATACTGTATAAAAATGTTTTAATCAAAACCACTCTCCTCTCACTTGTTCCACTGAGCAAAATTCAGTTCAATTTAATAAATGTTTTATGAGCACTTATTATAGTTCAAACAACATGCAACAAGTCTGGGGTACAGAGTGGAGGGCAGAGCCTGCCCTCAGGTTCCTCACCATCTGATGGGAAAGGCAGACACAGGTGCAGGCCAGTATGCAGGATGTGATCCATGCTATGGTGGACACGTATTCTCATAGGCCAAAGAGCACAGTGGCAAGACTGTTGTGTTGGGGGAGGGTAGTGTTTGTGAGGGAACAAAGCCTCAAGGAAAGTCATACAGGATGAAGACTGGGCAGTGCTTTGAAGGCATTTGGGAATAGGAGAGGGCTTTCCCTGCACAGGAAATACCATGTGTGAAGTGAGAGCCTCTACAGTCCCAGAGCAGAATCTTCTCTCTCCCTCTGTATGCGCTCATGTGTGTGTCCCTGTGTATGTGGACAGGAGAATCATGGAGAAGGTGGCAGAAGACCTTAAGAAGTTCTTCATGGTTCAAGAATAAAATAGGCACAAGAGAGGCAATAGATGAGGCAGGAGGTGTAAGGGAGTTTGGGGAAAATATTACTAACTTATACATAATGAATATTTAGTATGTAATAGCTTTTCCATGCATGTATTATCTCACAAAATTGGATCCTTTTATTAGTAACTCCATTTTAAGATGAGGAAACTGACTGAGGTTAAGTGACTAGCCCAAGATCACACCACTAATAAGCTGAGGAGCCTGGATTCGAGGGTGACTCCAGGATTGCAGATGCTGACTCTCCAGAGAGGACTGGGTTAAACCAGGACCCTGCTTTGTCTGTGGTGAAAGTCATATGACCCACCGAGAACTGTAAATAAAGCAGCAGAGTTCATTTTCACCTCCACCATGCCAACTTCTGGAAGTATTTTTCTACCTGATCCCTGCTCGTTGGCCTCTTACCCCTGCATTACAAGGTTGTGTTTCTTCATGTTCTTCCAAGTGGAGCTGGAGCCTTTCAGCCAAAGAGGAGACACCAGGTTTCTTTCATGCAACAACAAGCCCACAGGCCAACCTGCCAAGAGCTCCTTTCTCCTTCCCATTACAAAATTTCACTGGCCAGGGACATTCAGTGGAGACTGAATTTATAAACCTCACTTCCTGTAACATTCCCCACCCCACCCCCATTCCCTTCAGGCATCAGCCTGGAGCTTGGAGCCCCCTCCCCTTGGAATCCAGGCAGTCGAAGCTGCAGAGACCTACAGGGCTCCTTCTGAATCTGATCTTTGCACAATAGCAACCTCATTGGTTTGCAGTCCTGCCTGCAAAGGTCACCGTGTGATGAACCCATGATTAACCTCATTCTCCGATCAGAATTCTGATCTAATCTCTGGGACAGCATGGTTAACACACATGGTCTTTTTGTTTCTGTAGAACTGGAGACCTGAAATGTGACAGCCTCAGCTATGCGCACCAGAGGAAACCACAGAGTTCATATTACATATGTTAGGCTTTTCTTTTCTTTTTTGAGCTGCAATTCTCAACAGACTCAAGCAGACCTTGGGTGGTGGAACAGCTTCCTCCAAAGGAGACTCTCTCCTTCTGTGGACTCGCCATGAAGAGGACACTGACACAGCAGTGTGTATTTTGCTTGGCTGTAACAAGGTGCAATCACATTTTGTAGGCAGGCTGGAAGTGGCCACCCTGGAGCTGAGATCTATGGAGAACATTCATTTTTGCCACTGCAGACAGCTCAGCCAAGACATGGATGATAAAAGGGAAATTGGCATTGACCTTGCTGCTTTGCAAGAAGCACATGGGACTTGGAATCTGGGCTGCAAAGAAAAATGAACCAAGCCTCCTCCCCAACGGTCCCTTCCTCACTGTTTTGTGCGTGTGTCTGCTTGCGTGTGTGCACACACACATTGTGTTGGGCATGCACAGGGGAGACGGGACCACCCTTGTTTGTGCTGAAGCTCCCTATTGCACATTTGACTGACATGTAAAATTCTTAGGGACCTCAATGGGACAGTGCCTCAGAATGCATGAGAGATTTCTGCTATTGATAAGACAAAGAGGAGAATGTTAGGGAGAGTACATCCTAGTCCCTCCAGGAGTCCTATTTCAGAGGAAGAGCATCTCTCTTAAAAGAGTGATGCAAGAGGTGAAAAACAAAACTGATGTTGCCAAGCTTACAATACACAGCCATCCCAAATCATCGGAATGCACCATGTGTTTTGGTTTGTTCCTGTTGGTTTCCCCTCCTAGGAGTGTCCTTACTCTTCCATTTCTCATTTTCTCATCTCCCAAATCTCAATTGGATTTTCACTTCCTTCACAAAGCCTTCTCTGAATTTTCCCCACTTGATACAAATCATCCTTTCCTCTTACTTGTACATTCTTTGAGAAAAGGGAGGCTATGCCCAACACTTACATACCAGGTGCTCGGTGGTGAGGAGCTCATACCTGGAAGTAGTGGGTCCTGAGTTTAAACTAGGCTCCCCCACATTGGAGCTGTGAGATTTTGGGAAAAGCTTCAGTCTCCTCATCTGTAAATGTGGATGGCAATAACCCCTTCATGGGTTTAGTGGAAGTATTTAATGAGATAGTATATGCAAATAGAGCACATAATAGGTAATTCAGAACATATGGTTTCCTTTGCTCATGTGCTGGGTCTGATTCTTCTTTGTATTGTATTTTGTAAATTCTCTATACACTTTAAATATGAAATGAATCTTGATTAAGTAAAATATTTTTTCTACTTAAGCATTCCAAGCCATTGAAATTAAATAGTAATATTAATACCAAGGAAAATAGTAGCAAACACTAGTGCTCAGAGATTTTATCTTTGCATGTAGTATCTTATTTAATTTTCATGAAGAACTCTGGAGGAGATATAATGATCACCGTTTGCGGGCAGGGAAATTGAGACCACGTAACTGGCAGTTATACAATTAGATTTAAAACTTAACCCGAGTGCTTAAGTGTCACTTAGACTGTGACTCTCGGCCATGACTGCACAAGATTACCACCAGGGGAGCTTTAAAAATTTCAATGCCTGAACCCCACCCTCAGATTTAGACTCAATTAGTCTAAAATGGGGCCCAGGGATTGTTTTTAAAAGTCCCAGGTGATTCCATGTGCAATCACGGATGAGAACTCCTGGCTTCAGGAAACGCTGCAGTGCAGGTGGGGTTTGGAACCTGAACATAGTTAGCAGAGTGCCGCTTTATCTCGCCCAGCGTAAATAAGTGGCCGCCCGACATCCGGTCCGAGGACAGAACTTCCCAACTTCATGAAATTGCCCTGATGAGAATTCTGTCAGCACTGTAGCTGGTCTGGGTTCCTGAATTAGGTATGTCTGATGTACCACTTATTTCCAAGGTGACTCTTCAGGGGCCCAAATGCTATGCGCAGAAGGGAAGACGCAGGCACGGTGAACTGTACGTGCGTGGGCCACAAAACTGAAGCCTTCCTGGAGCTCCAAGGGCCTAGGGCAGCGATGCAGTCTTCCGGCGCTGAACCCCAGGGTGATGTATGGACTCCTGGGGTGATGTATGGACCACTTACTTTTGACAGCTCTAAGCTTTCTCACACATTTTCTGGCCATTGGAGGCTCGAATGAGACAGAATGGTTTGTGTGCTGCTGGCTGCCTGAGTAGCCATGTTGGTCTAATTGGAAAAGTAACATTGTGTTATGATGTGATGTATTATGAGTTTGGTGACTCTCCAAGTAATACCAGGGCAGCAATGGGCCACTAGGATTCAAACCAGTGAACTTGCATTTGAGTTCTAATTCTATTGCATTAGTTATGGGCCCTTGGGCAAGTCATGTAACTGCCCTAAATCTCACTTGTCTTGACTATAAAATAGAGTAATAAATGCCTTCAGTATAATTTACTAAGCCAGTGTGCTGGAAAGGGCTGTATAAGCTTTTGAGAACTATACCCATGTGACGACTTCTAATGCAGACTCTCCAGACACTCGGTCTGGGTTAGAATCCTGACTTAGCTTGGGCAAGTTCCTTAATGCCACTATACTTCATTCTTTTAGATCTGTAAAATGAGGAAAATGATGCCCACCCACAATTACCCAGAATTGAAACCTTTGGATTAGAGTATGATTAGGAAAGTAGAATTTTGAAATATAAAAAGATAATAAAGTTATATATGTGTATGCTGTCTAGTACATGAAACCCTCAGGAGGTTCTTGGACAACCCCCTATAATCAAAAACATTAGTTTTGCTTTGTTTTGTTTTGTTCAGTGAAGTTTGACTGTTCATCAGTGGGATAAATAAAGATCATTGGAAATTTCATGTCAGATCAGATAAGGTTTTGCTACCAAAGGAGTTTGTACCAAATTTACCAAAATATTCCAATTTTCAGAGTTTTTTGGACTCTAGAATTGTAGGTAAGGGATTTGCACTTGGAGCAACTACCATTTACAGTAGTCATGAGGATAAATTAATAATGCATAAAGGGCTTAGACCAATGTCCTGCATATAGTAAGCACTACATAAATATTAGCTATTATTACATTTATTACTTTAAAGCAGCAATTTTCAACCTTTTTCATCTCATGGCACACATAAGCTAATTACCAAATTCTGTGGCACCCCCAAAAAATATATTACAAATTTTGCCAATCTGACAAAAAATAGTTATAATTTTAATTCATTCACACCAATTGCTATTGGTGTGTTGGTTGTTGGCATGTCTTTATTGGCAGGCTAAGGGAAAAGCGGTCAGTGCCCCTGACTAAATAGTCAGCTATTGCATGTTTTAAAAATTCTTGTGGCACACAGGTTGACAATTGCTGCTTTAAAGAATAAAACCAAGAGAGAATGGGGCTTCACAGCCCCTCACTGACACTTCTCAGATTTCTATTAATTAATGAATTAATAGATTTGCCAGGAACTAATCTCCTACCCCTTCACCTGATGAGAAAATATATTTCTGGTCTGAGCTGTACTCAGCACTTAAAGGGACAGTATTGTCCTTTGAGGACACATGAGTGCGTGTACAAGCCAGAGGGAGAGAAAGACTTCAGGCCCAGCAAAATGCGAACAGGTTGCAAATATGAAGTATTTTAATTTTCTTTTTTACCACTTGCATGCATTTTCTAAATTCTATCTTTTGATTTTAAACTACTTTTAAAATGAGAAAAAATGCATTCCCTTTTAAGCCCTCTGCTGTTTCCTCTTCCTTAGAGAGCTGGTTCTCAGGCTTGGGCTCCCGTTTACAGATCACCATCAGGCCACAAAGTTTTCTACGATTTCCAACTGTATGACAGATGTGACAGGAAGTGCTAAGAAATAAAAGAAAAACCTGGGGATATTATTTGAAGTTTTTTCAGCGAAATCACTTTGCATAGCAATGTATAGCTCATACCACACTTTACTACAAATTCTTTTCATTGTTCCTTCTGTGTATATTAGAGAAAGGATATATTTCAGTCAACATTTTGTGAATGAAGAAACTTGCCTGAGGTCACTCAGCCATTAGTGATGAGGCTGGACTCAAAGGTCTCAACCAGGTGAATGGCATAAGAGGATGAAAGCAAGATTCCTAAAAACTTGGAAATCAGTGACACTTCGAAAAGGTAAATGTTACAAAATCAAGTTGTAAATAATTGTGACCAACTTAAGTCAACTGTCACATCTTCACTTTGGCAACAAATGGGAATGGAGGCTAAAAAGATTGAGGGTACCAAATAATATCCTTAAAGAGTGTTCTCAGAATAGTCCAATTTCCTAAAGCTAGGCATTATCAAATCCAAGGAAAAAAGCTTCAACCCAAGACAGATGTTTGGAAGAGAGAACAGGAGAAGGAAAGAAGGAAAGAGGATATGGTCTCTATATATTCAACATACTTCTCTTCCCAGAGAATCAGGGTGTGGGCTGATATGCTGCTAACAACAACCTTAACTGATTGAAAATGTTTGTCTGGAGGTTGTCTTTTCTTTTCTTTTCTTTTCTTTCTTTTTTGGCTTTTGTTAGAAATGTGGTCCCTAAAGTGGCTGATTGATATTAACTCCACTACCCAAGACAAATCTGGGAACCCAGAAAGTAAATAGCAGGCCCTGTTGAAACAAGGTCCTATTAGCTTAGACCCTGTCCAAACATCCTGCCCACCTTCTCGATGACACAGTGACTTCTCCATGTTCTAACCACCCAGAATCCAAATCAATGGCTCCATCTGTTTCTTCTAATCACAGACAGCTTTTTCTGGGTAAAAGGGGCTGGGACTGCCTGCCCTAGTTAAAAGGAAGGGAATCATTCAACATTTTGTTCTGCATTCTTCTACCCCAGATAACCCTCTCTAATTTGAGGTTGGCTGGAAATCTGGAAATCCTTATTCTTATCAGGAGAATTTCCATTGCTGAAGGGGAGGGCGCACTAGGCCACATCCTGTGTTCTGGGAGAGGCTCAAGAGTCAATTGCAATGCTCTGGACTCAAACAAAGTCAGGGACTTTCTTAAGTGCATTCAAAAAAACAAGCTGGGACAACAGGCTCACTGTAATTTGTGTTGTTCCTTCCTCCTTCGCTTGCAGAAGTCCCATTGCCCCAGGCAGCACAGTAGACACATTTTCCTCTTGTAGAGTTCTTCCTGTGGACTAGCAAAACTCATTGCCTGGCTCCTGACTTGAGAGTCTTTGGAGTCTCTTGTGATCAAACTAATATTTGATAGGCCCGGAGTCCTCAGTGTCTGCAGAGAGTAGCCATGGGGGCCTAGGACATGCTTGCATGTGTTTTGGAATGTGTAGAGGTAGGCTGCACTCAGGGGATTTGTTCATTTTAGCAAACTTGGCAGAACTTCTGTGCGTGACCTAAATAGAATATCTTCCTCTACGTAAAGCATGCATCAGGGTATTTCCTGATTTATTCATGAAAGGTTTGCTTTACAAAGGCCTCAGGAACTGTGCAATCTCAAAATACATGATACATAGAGCTGGATACTAGAGCGGCATTTGCACAAATTGCTATGATAGATGGGCTGTGCAGTGTGGTAGCAGAGTTGACTCAATTTAAATACTCACTGTAGGAGGTGGCTGCTTCAGAGGAGGAAGTGAGACCCACCCTGCAGATTGTTAGCAATAACAGGGAAAAGTGTTCCCTCTTTGCAATGAGTAATTGATCAAGGAATAGGAAAAGAAGTGAGTAAAATTCATGGGCACTAACAGGGGATATAGAACTTTTATCTGCTAATCATTCATTGGTTCATTCATTTATTCCTAACTAGAAAATCAACCTGTCAGCTGCTGATAGACTGAGTTCCATTGAGGGTGCATAGTAATAGATATATATGAGCTCATAAGGACAATAGGATGAAGTATTTGAAACCTGATCAGTCTTGGGAATTTGGGTTTCTATTGTTACCATGGTGGTGGATGGTAATCAATCTCTCACCTATGAGAGAAAGAAAGAGTGCTTTCTCCCAATCAAAGGCAGACATTTTCAGGTGAGTCCACTGTAATATCTGTGATCATGGATTATCTAATGCTTCAGTATTTTCATGCTGGAGTATTTTTAACAGTGCAGCAGATGGGCCTTGGTTCTTTGCAAAGAAGTTTTATTTTGGAGCTTGTGAAGAGATTGGGGTTAATGTACAATAAAGTGAAAGTGACGTTTATAAAGATGGTGCGAGCAGAATGCCAGGACCCATTACCCTGATAACCCCACAAACAGGCCGGCCGCCTCCATTGGTGAGCTGCTGCTCAAATCCCATCAACGTTACTTGTGGGACACTTCGCCACTTTGTGGCAAATTTCCAGGGATTTTCACATGCCAGCCAACTTGTCCTAACTAGGACAAGGAGCGATTGTTTAACAACCTTTGCTTTGGGGCCTAGAACTTTGGGGAGAGCCAGACCTGGTTCCTTCCCCTGGTTTTGTAACAATGGACTTCCACTGACAGTGAAGAGAAGGACAATCCCAGTGCAGGCCCAGAGCTACATCAGAACGAGGTGGTCTGATCACATAAAGAGTGCAGTGCATGTCTGCGGAGCTGTACGTGGGCTGATGCTTCTCTTCAGAGGGTGACAGGCATTACCCGTGGCAGTTTAGATCCCCAGTGAGAAAGTAAAAGAGACTTTCTGGGGAGGATCTTCCTAGATGGAAAACCAACTGGAGCCAATATTTGAATGAATTAACCTTCAGTGATTTCCCATGACCCACAGGATCAAGTCCAAATCCTTACAACAGCCTCCAGATCTTTCATCATCTGGTCCCTGACTAATCTTCAGTCTTTCCATTGTCCCCAAGCAACATGTGTTCTGACCATTCCAAGCTGCCCTTTGTTCCCTGATGCTAATGATAGCCAACATTTATCCAGCCCCTTAAAATGCCAGGAACTAGTGTAAAGGCTTTATATATTTCATTATCTACTCTTCAGAGCATTCTCTGAGGTAGACATTATTATGGTCCCCAGTGTACAGATGAGGAAACAAAAACAGAGGTTATAAAACTAGTCACAAGCTACTAAGAAGGTTGGGATTAGAAGACAGTATGACTCCACAGCCAGCCTTTAACCACCTCACTGCTCCTTCCTTCTTTTTTTGTATGAGAAAATATCTCTGACCTTGCACATACTGCTTTCTCTGCAAAGGTTTGGCCTTTCTCATTTGGCTGATTTTTAAAAAACATTTCTTTGTTCATCCAAACTGTCAGGATCAAATATTGCCTTCTCTGGATGCTATTCCTGGCTCTCTCAGGCAGAGTTAGAGGCTTTCTCCTTGCAGTTCCCACATTCCTTGTACAAACTCAACCTCACACACTATACTGCACTGCAATGTCCTCCTCTCCTACATTCATTTTGTGTCTAGTCCATGCAGACTCCTTAGAGCTTTTCCCAGATAAATCAAAGCTCCAAAGAGAATGAGCAGCAAATAAGAAGCAACCATTCCCTGAACCCAGAAGTAACTCAGGCTCCAGGTGATGATTGCACCCAAATGTCATGTGGTATTTCTCGAGCTGCTTTGCAGACAGATCCAGACGAGTGCCCGCCTGCCACATTCCTGCCTTTATCATTAACCGCAGCCCATGGTGACTTTCTTCAACATGTGAGGCAGCGCCTGCCTGTCTGATAACCCGGCTTCCTTCTGGAAAGGATTTCCTTTGGCCTGGGTGCATACCTGGCCCTGCAAGAGTTAACCACAAGGCGGCCCTGATCAGGAGAACATGAGGTTTCCATTAACTGGTGGTATGCGGACAAGTGGCACGAGCATGGATTATGCGGTAATAAAAACACACTGCGCAGTATTTGTCAGAGGCCTCCTTCCTCTCCTTCCCTGCCTCCCGCCCCAGCCAGAGAGACCAGACCCTCCTGCTGCTCGCTTGTAGCAAAAGTTGGTATCAGACATTTTCTCCAACTTGCCTTAATCCTGCTGTGTGTGCTCATAATATCCCCAAAAGAGAGATGGAAAGAAAGAGGGCCAGAAGGATTCATTCCTTCCCGTGGGAGGAATCCTAAGTGAACCAACTGGAAGGCAGAAAAAAGGGAAAAGGTCAGGGGGAGAGAAGGAGGGAAGACAAGAGGGAGGGAAGATGGGAAGGATGGTGAGGAAGGTAGCAGAGACTGAGCTCACTTGGGAGGAAACAGTTGGATGGACACTGGGGGAGTCTGAAACCGTATCTTCTGGAAGGAAGAAAATTCACGTCTGGAGAATTGACTCTATGGCATATATGGTAGTTAATTTTATGTGTCAATTAGTGTGAGCCATCAGCCGCCTAGACATTTGATCAAACATTATTCTGAGTGTGTCTGGGAGGGTGTTTCTGTATGAGATTAACATTTGAATCAATAGACTGAGTAATGCAGATTGCCCTCCCTAATATGGCTGGGCCTCATACAATCAATTGAAGACCAGAATAGAACAAAAAAGCTGAGTAAGAGGGATCTTGTGCCTGTCTATTTGAGCTGGGACATTATTATTTTCCTGTCTTTGGAATCAAACTGAAACGTTGGCTTGTTGAATCTTGAGCCTGCTTACACTGGAACTTATACCATTGGCTCTCCTGGGCGTCCAGCTTGCCAACTGCAGATCTTGGGACTTCTCAGCCTTTATAACCACATGAGTCAATTCCTTATATGTATGATCTCTCTGAAATATATATGTGTACAATTGGTTCTGGTTCTGCATCTTTGGAAAACCCTGACTAATACATCAGGCAATGTGGTGAACTCTTTATATATCATTTCATAGAGTCTTAGACACTTTCAGTGACTTGTCACATAGGTCCGCAGTTAATGAGGGGAATAAGTATCCAATCAAGGTCTCTCTGGGTTTAGATAATCTTGTCTGCCTTTCTTTTAGTTATAGGGTTGCCTGGCCGCATAAAGGTGAGATTAGTCTTGCATTTTTAGTTGTGGGTGAGTAGAAGTTCTTTAATCATTTCCCTTCCTTGGAGACAGATGATGTTAAGGAGCAATTGCTAGAACACAGCACCCTGGGGATCTCTCAGAAGCTCTGCCCCATGACTCAATACCCCATGATCATGGATAGTTTTCTGAAAAGCAGTCATTCTGGGCTTCAGAAACACTTATTCTGACCACAGTTATCTACTAAGTGCCTGTTTCAGTGATGAAGAAACACATAAATAGAACAGAAACTTCCTTGTCAAATCCACAATTGCCTTGCGGTCCCAGGAAGTCATGTAAGCAAAGAGTGCACATACTATGATGTAGCCATGTGTAAACTTTGTGCGCAAAGCACAAAGCAAAAAGAGTGGTCCATCTTGGTGGTTTGGAGAGGGAGCCTGGTGGAGAAGTGGACAAGGCAAAGGAAGGAATCCCAGCCCAAAGCCTCAGAGAGGGCAAGGCAGGTTTGGATAACAGTATTTAGCTGTGTGTAAATAGTGGTTCTCCACTCCTGTTGCTCATTAGAACCATGTGGTGAGATTTGAAACATGCAGATGCCTAGGGCCGATCCCCTAAATCTCTGGAGGTACAGTTGAACCTTAGTATTTTTTAGGAAGAAAAAAATAAAGATCTGCAGATAACCTTAATTATGTTGCCAGGGTTCAGAACCTCGAGTCTGCTGCCCGGTGTGGGTCTGGGTTAGAGTGAGAGATGAGTCTGGAGAATAAGGAAGGATACGAAGATGAAAGGCCTTGGGTGCCACTCTAAGCAGTTTGAATTTCCCCTGTGGGCATGCAAGGTTTTTAAACAGGGAAGTGACCTTACTTATAGGAAATGAGTCAGCACAATGGTGCAGCCTTGGGAGGCTGAGTTCCAGGGGAAATTCTGGCTTCATCTTCTCGGACAGCCTGATCACCTGTGATTACTAAGACACAATTGATTTAATTCTCCCTTTGGTTCATGTAGCCAAAACCTTGTGCATTGTGGAAACCAGTTGTCTAACAGTCAAGAGACCCTAGTTTCGAACTTACTACAGGTCTAACATGCTGAGGGGCCTCAGCCAGCTCCTTGCCCCTCTCTGGTCCTCAGCTTCCCACACCAAACACATAGGAGATTAAACAAACCAGTGCTTCTTTATAAGGTTGGTAGTATCTGATCGCCTTAATTAGTTTTTAGCCAAAATGCTCTGTGTATTTTTCCATTTAACAGAGCAATAGAGCAGATAGCAAGGTTTCCGTTAATCAAACAAGAGAGGTTGGGAAAGGGTGAGCCAGGGAATTTCAAGCAGGCAGTTCTTTCTTGTTTCCTTTGGTCTCTGAACAGATATCAGTTGTTTTCCTGATATATTTAACCTGTAAGGATATTGCTTAGTTCAAGGTGCTCCCCAAATAATCTGCTTGTCCCTCATCAGTATCTCCATAAGTCAATGACCCAACCTGTTGAGATGGAGGAGAATCCAGATTTGGAGATGCCCTATTCATTTCCTCTGCCTGTGAGCCAAGAGTAGCACCAGTTGGAAAAGGTCCTCTAACCTGCCTCCTTACCTAAGGCATTTCCTGCCCCAATCCACTCACATCAAACCCAAGAGAATCAAAAGTTGCTACGTTGTAACTTCAATGGTTCCCCATTGTCAGGGACCAAGCCCAAATCCTCCACCCTGGCAATGTAGAGCTTTTGCAATCCTCCCTATACCTGATTTCTTAACCTCATATCCTAGCAGGTCTTTACAAGGTCCTGCATGCCAGGCATGTAGAACTGCTTACTCTTTGCAAAGACGGCCAATCTCATTCATGTTCACAGGTCTCAACCCATACAGTTCCCTGTGTTGGAATGCTTTCTCCTCACCTTCTCTACCTGGGAAACTTACTCATCCTATAAGCCCCGCTAACATGTCACTTCATTCATTTGAGGAATTATCCTGTATTCCAGGAAAAATGTCAGATACTTGGAGGATGAACAAAACAGACTCTCTTAGTAATGACCCCTGTCTCTGTACCCCTGCTCACTTTGCTCCTAACTTTGTCACTTTATGGTGTCTATCTGTTTACATTTCTGCATCTCTCCTAGATTATAAACTCTGAAAGAGTCAAAGTGTCTCTTAGATACCTCTACATCCATAACAATGAGCAAGGGGCCTGACACAGCATAGGGGCTTAGGTGTATTTGCTGAATTAGTGAATGATTTATCTGATAAATGAGTGTGTGTGTGTGTGTGTGTGTGTGTGTGTGTGTGTGAATGTTCAAAGCAGAGTGAGAATTGGTTTAATTCTCAGGACTGCCACAGATTGTAACAATGAAAACCTCCATTATATCCCTTAGTCCTGATAAGAAGAGTCTGGAAGAGATCTTCAGGGATCATTGACTCATTACAGATGAGAAACCAAGACCAGACAAGGAAAGGGGCTCATCCAGATGACCAGATGACCAGCAGCTGGTCCTTAGCTTTTCCCACACCAGCTGAACAGTCAGCCCCACCTGGCTGTGACTCCATCATCCTAGCATTATGAGACCCCTTAGCTCCCTGTAGTTCCAGTCTCTCAGACAGCATGCAGCCCAGGCATCATCACCTTGGAATCCGATCACCTGTTCAGTTGCTTTCTTCCTCTGTCTATTTGATATGGCCGGGCAGGAAGAATGCTGACGAGGCAGTCTTCAGCCCTGCACTGACAGAAATCAGGTGTCCTTGCTTCATAAAAGAAACATTAACCGATCCGATGGGAGCTGGAAGCAGAAGTGCTGACAAAGATGTAACTTCCAAGGATTCTATGGGGCAAGGAGAAAGCTTCATCCTCTCCTGATTTAGAGACTTTCTGAGGTTTGCAGACAAGACAGAGACAAATGAGAAAAGCCAGGGATGAAAGCCATTAGGAAGGAGGTGTCAGCCCCTCACCTGATAGGATCAGGAGAGAAGGGATGATAAGGAAGGTCACTGTCCCCTCCTCTCTGTCCCACTGCATTATCCAAGTCCTTCTCACTCTCTGTTGGACCCAAGCCTCTCCACTGGTTCCCTACTGTCTTCCCTCTACAGCCTCAATCAGTCCTCCACCCAGTCTTCCCACGGCCAGGCCATCTGATGGTCTTTCGAAGCTACCCGATTGTAATTCACATACCCTTCAATAAAATCCTTCAGCCGCTCCCTGTGATTCATATGGCATTTAAGACCTCCCTCAATTTATTCCCGATGCCTGAAGGCAGCTATTTCTCCCCACAAGAGGGGATTCTGTTTTCATTCACCATGTGGGTCAGAGAACCTCTGGCAAAGAAAAGATTCTGGAAACAGAGATGGGTGGTTTGATGGCAGGAGCAAGCCCTGTTCCCTTCCTGTACCCACACATGGCACCCCCCACATTCCTCCCACAGGAAAGTCAATTCTAGGGAGTGCTCAATGCTGGAGGCACTCTGCTCTATGCCCAACCCCATTTGAGGCATCAGGAATTTAGAGGTGATGGGACACAGTCCCCGCCCTCAAGGATCTCACAGTCTAATGGAGTTGTGGGGGGCGGGGGAGAAGTAGAAACAACTTATGACAAAGAAGTAAATGCTGTCCTAGAAGCCTTCTCAGAGTGCTTGGGAAGGGACTAACCGTTAGTGGAGGAGTGGAGGAGAAATTAAGGATATGTGGGCTAGCTAGGCCTGGGAGGATGATTACACATTTCCCAGGAACAAAAAAGGAGAAGGTGCTGAAAGAGCTTTTCTATGTGGAATGTTTGGAAAGCAAGGTATAATTAAATAGAGAGTGGGTGAGGGCAAAGTAAGAGATTAGAAGACTTCACATAGTGCCATCACACCTCTCTCTCTCCCCTTCTCTCCCTCTCCCTCTCCCTCTCCCTCTCCCTCTCCCTCTCCATCTCCATCTCTCTCCACCTCGGCTCTGTTTTCTCTTATGTGGAGGAGCATCTTGCCTGGAAAGTAGAGAGAAAAGGGTGGCATGTATTGAGGCAGCTCCAGGCTGACGGCATCCCAGCTGAAGGAACTCAGAGGGAAGAGCTTCTTCCTCGCTGCCTCAGTGTTCGTTAATCCTCAGGAAGGACTCAGATGGGCCAGTGTGAGTCCGGTGCCCACCTCCATGACTAACTCCTGGTCACCAGGATGAAGGGTAGATTTAAGCAGGTAGCATGGGTAACATGATGAAGGCAGGGCTCTAGGATCCCTAGTCTCTTCAGAAGCACGTGGTCAGAGTAAGGAAGGAGCAGTTTCCCACAGGAAGGTGGGTTACCATAACCAGAACAGGGGATAAAAGTCTAGCTGTTACTTCATTTGTGGATTCCCTTTTAGCAAGGACCCCTTGGTGACTCTCTGGGAATACCAGGAGTATCCTGATGTTTTTATCCAGAAGGACTTGTACATAACATGTTCTCAATGTATGTTTATTGATAATTATTTGGCACATCTAAAACATAAAACAAATAAAGTTAGTGATTAATAAAAGAAAAATAATGTGGTGATCTGGAAATTCAGACACTGTGAAACAACTCATTTGGAAGAAATGTCTTGCTGCCCTTGGTGAGTCTGAAGAAAGAATAAGAAGACACTCAAAGAACATGTGGAGTGTGTGCAGCTGCATTTGCACCAGGAAGGGAGCTCAGCTGAAGAGCTGCAGTCAGCATCCGAGATAGGAGGGGCCTGTCCTGGCTTTGATGCTGTTGGGATAATGGAGCCACAGTGCAAGCACAGGGCCTTTTATTGGCAGGGTAAAAAGAAGCCAGCTGGGGTTTGTCTATAGCTGAGCTTCTGATTCTATCCCATACTTCTGAAGAATGCCCTCTTTGTTCCTTTGCTGCAGGTGGCACCTGTCATTACAGGACATGGAAATAGGATAAACAGCCCTGAGCTACTTAGGAGATGCCCCTTCCTCAAATGAGTCTCAAACCACTCTCCAAGTTCATCTTCCTCAATCTCTTTCTCACTTGGTCTCTCTCCCCCAGTCAGAGGATTCATCTGAACAAGGAGGTTGGTGGTCACAGAACTCTATGTTCCAATAAAATGTCACTACTTTTTGTTACAAGATGAAAGTCTCAACTTTACCGGAGCTTCCTCTCTCATAACAAATCCCTAAAAAGCATAGAAAAAAAGTAAAAGAAAAAATAAATTCAAAGTGCGGTCCTAAACCAAGATGTGGAACTCTCAGTGAGCCTAGAAACAATAAAGAATTCTTCTAAAGCAAAGAGTAGGTGAGACTGGTGCCACTGAGTGCCTCAGTATGACTCCCATCCCCACCACCAAGGGCAGCTGCCCACTCCAGGGGTGCTTGCCTGCAGCAGAAAGTGATGTTGTGGGAACTGGGAAGGGAGAAAATAAGGCAGGAGCACAGGCAGCTGGTAATACCTAGGAGAAAGGAGAACATCCATGCCAAAAGGCAATCACCACGAACAGCTATGCAGAGGCAGGTCCCACCACTTCTCAAAACCCACTGAAAAAGGGAAAAATCAGTCCAGGAAGCATGTCCCATTCTTTGATCCAGACAGGCTCCGTGCACAAATAGAGCAGAGCCACATGAAGAAAGCTTCAAAGAGGGAGACACAATCCACTCTCACCCCTAATTGAGGACAGTCAACATATCATGAAAGAGAAATGGCAGACTGAAACCTGGAACCTATACCTAGCAACTCAGAGGGTTGGAAGGAAGCAAAACTGGACTTTAAGGAAATTTATGGCCTAGTTAAAGAACAAGTATAAATGACCCATGGACATGGACAACAGGGTGGGGATTGACTGTGGGAGTGGTGATGGGGGGCAGGGCAGGGGAGAGCAACAGGGAAAATTGGAATAACTATAATAGCACAACAGTAAGAAAAAAAAGAATAAGGGAAAACAAATTACAGTTAGAGGTAAAAGGACTTACAGCAGTAAAACACCAACTAGAGATCATGACTATTGGAAGTTTAGTCAGTGAATGAAAAGAAAAAAACCAACAGAGCAGTTGAAAAGTAAAATGAACATTAATTGAAAAGGGACTTCGTGAGCTGGAATATTGAGCCCAGGATTCTCTGAGAAGGCAGCAAAAAGGAATGCAGAGGTGAAATAAGTCAGACAAAGAAAGAGGAATACTGTATGAGCTCACTTACATGTGGAATCTGTAAAAACTAGACTCAGAAGCAGAGAATAGCTTGATGGTTGCCAGGGCAGGGTTGGGAGGTGGAAGAAATGGGTGAAGGTGGTCCAAAGGTACTCACTTCCAGTTATAAGGCAGGTAAATGCCGGGGATGTGATGTATGGCATAATGACTATAGTTAGCAATATTGTGTTCGATATCTGAAAGTTGCTAAAAGAGTAGATCTTAAACATTCTCATCACAAGGAAAAAACTTTGTGAGGTGATAAATGTTAATTAGACTTATTGTGGTGATAATTTCACAGTCTGTATATACATTAAATCATTTTGTTGCATACCTTAAACTAATGGAATATTATATCAATTATATTTCAGTATAACTGGAAAAGGGCAAAGAGAAAGGAATAAAGAGATGAGGATAGTTAGAGAAAAATTAAGAACATAGGGAAACATATAAAAGCACTCTAACATCCATTTAACAGGTGTTCTGGAAGAAATGACTATTTAAAGAAACAATAGAAGACTCCAGACCTACAGAAATGCAAGACTCTGCAGATGTAAAGTGCTCAGCAAAAATCAATTAACAACACACATACCAATTACAGACCAGTATAAAGGAAATCAAATCAGAAAAGCATCCAGAAAAAGAAAAGAAAATTCACCTACAAAAAAAAAAAAAAAAGAGTTCATCAGACACCACTTCAGCTACAAGAAAAATTAGAAGTTCTAGTTGAAAATTACTTCAAGTCTAAAATCCCATGGCCAGCCAAGATTTCACTAGAGAGTGAAGAAAATAGTATTTTCAGAGACACACAACCCTGGAAAAACTTACAGTCCACGCTCTCTAAAAAATATCACTAGAGGATGTCTTATAAGAAGGAGAAAAATTAATACAGGAGGAAGAGATGAGACTCATGAAGCAATGATAATTAAAGGGAACACATTCATGAAATTTACTCTGAAACCTAATGTTTTGTCTTAATGTAAATTGCAGATTGGTACATGGGTTAAGGAAGATAACTACTAGAAGACAAGTAAATGAACAACTTCAAACAAATTGGCCATATTTTTTAAAAAAAACAGGAGTAAAGAATAGTTGGTAGAGACAAGAGAAGACAAGAATTGGAGAGAGGGAAAAGCAATTAGAAATCACATTGACTTAGAAACACAAACCATGAAACAGGAACAAATCCAAACTTAAGCACCATCAATATTAATGCATTAGGCTCACCTGTGAAAGGCAAACTCTTAGATTGTACTTGAAAAATCTAACCACTTGCTGTTTTCAAGAAACAGACAGAACGAAATTTTCTCTGAAAACAAAACAGAGGAAAATACTGATTTAGAAATAGTTAACAAACATAAAGCAGATATAATTGTGTTAAATAAAATAAAATTTAAGGTGAAAACCATTGAAAGAAACAAACGTGTATTTCATAGTGATAAATGCAGCCAAGAAAAAAAGAACTCTTATGCACCTAAAACATAGCTACGAAGTAGTTGAAGCAAAAATTGACAGAATTACAAGAAGAAACTGAAAGGCACAAAATTGCTGTTGAAAACTTTATGGTCCCTGAGAAAAAAAGATACCTACCAAGAGGTGCTCCCAGTGGGGCTAGCTGGGCGCAGATTTAAAAAGCAGAGCCTAGCAGCCACTTCTCCACAGGGGCATCTCACACAGACTGCACTTCAGGGAGAAGTTCTGCCCTGAACTACCTGCCTCTGCACTGAACTGCCTGCCTGCACGGTGTCCCTGCCATCTGAGCCAGCCCTTGTAAAGGAGTTCCTGGAATCCTATTTCAACAATAGGACTGAGGCTTTCCCCATCCGATTGGAACTGAGCAGCTATATCCCTATCAGCTTCTTCACCGACTGATCATAGTGATTCCATTCTGACCAATCAGGATAGTACCTTTTAGACCAATCTAACTGTGAGGATTTGGAGTTCTCATTTGCATGAAGATGGACCAACTGTGGACCATGGGTCTATATAAGTCCCCTCCCCTCTGGCTCTGGGAGCACACTTTCCTTTTCCAGTGAAGGCTGCATTCCCCCAGGTGGAGCTGGAGCTGGAGCTGATACACAGATGCCTTGCTGGAGCAGAGCAGAGCTGTCTAGCTGGAGAAGGGCCTGGCCCCAGGGCCTCCTAACTGCCTTGCTGTTCTCACAACTGTGTTGTATTGCAACTGAGCTGTTTACACTGAATAAGCTTCCTTCTTCACTGCACTGAAACTGGGGATTTTTGTTGGTGTTGAATTGATGCCAAGAGCTTTGGTTGAAAACTTGAAGAGACCACTCCAGAAAAAAAAATTAAGCAGACAAAAACCAATAAGGATATGAAGAATTTTAGTAACAATACATCACGTTGGTTTACTATATAATTTAGAGAACTTTCTACTGTCTAGAAACAGAGACTCTCTGTATCATTTTGTAATGCATGTACAATGGTCATAAAATCCATCCAAAAACAAGGTCACAAATGAAATATCAACACATTCCAAAAAGCTAACTTTGCAAGCAAAATTCACTAGCCATTTTGCAATTAAATTAGAAGTTAACAAATAAGAGGTAGATGTTCAAAAACAAAGAAACAAAAACAGAACAGGTATCCAATATAAGCACATACACACATTTCTATATGATTATGTGCTTAAAGAGAAAGAAAAGAAGAAACTTTTAATTAAAGAAGTATGAAAAGAACAATAAAACCATTTCAAAAATATTTTTTACATGTGTAATGAAAGAATTAAAAAATAGAAAAGCAGGAATTAATGAAATGGAAAAACTGACCAGTAAGTACCACTGGTGGAGGCTCCGACGGCTTTTCCCAAGGTGGAGTCTGGGACTGCAATGCATCTGGGTAGCTGCTTTGTGCTTTGGTGTTGGAAAAAGTGGCATCTTTAAATGAACATCTCCCTTGATGAGCTGAATCAGAGATTTCAGATTTCTAAGGACATCTCAATCAGGTCAGACTTTTGCCATAATCCCAAAAGTGCAGGAAGTATAGTTTCTCCTTTTTGGCAATTCTGTAGATTGTCTTCTGACCTTGTGTTGACCTTCTCCTTAAAATAGACATCAGAATATCTCTCATTCTGAATGTACTATCTGGCTTTTCTTTTTTATAAATTGCCTTTGTGGAATGAGATTTTTCATGACTTTCTCCACCACTACTGGTAGATTAAAATGATTTGAAAGTGTTATAAATGTAATATGTGCAAAAGAGTGCCCCTCCTTTTTAAAGCAGGCTGAGAGTTTAAATGGGTTTTTAGAGCAAAGAGTTGTATGCAGTATATTAGAATGTATTAGAAGGTAATTACATTTGGTTCATATTATTTATTCTTAGGAGGATAATCTACTTCTTCCTGGATGAGTTTGTTATAACTGTTGGGAGTGCGTAAAATTGTATGACAAATACTGAATGATTGCCATGTGCCTGGGATTGTGCTAGGTGCATAAGACATATAGCCTCTAATCTGGAACTCTCAGCTCTGATTCCTGGAGCATGCCTACTCTGGAAAAGCATTATTTCATTGTGGGTTGAAGAGCTTAGAGATTCCACTAGGACTAAAGTGTGACCTTGAAGTCTGAATGCAGTGAGAGGGCAGAGCACGAGAGGAAGCCAAAGCAATGATCGTGAGGCATGATGGACAGCCAACCCCAGAGGAGTGTCATTCTCACAAATTCACCGTGGTCTAGAGGCTGGGGCTCGCAGTCTGAGAAGCCCAGAAAATGATCTTATCAGTACACCTGGAGAGGAGAGATTCTCAGTGACATGCTGATACTAATTTCACACAAGATTGATTTTAAAATGCCAATTTGCCACTTTCCTATGGCCAGAGTCATCCTGTTCTCAATCCACCACGCCGCTCAGTACTAAGGTACCTGCAAAGTTGAATTAGTCCTGAGAAGATTGCTTGGAAGACATACAAACATAGTGAGGGAGACGCTACTCTGACATTTTCATCTGTGGAGAAATTGCCACGCAACCATGAATGCTCTTAGACAGGATAAAATGTAGTTTGTATCTGGTATGAACCATTTCATTGTTTTCCTGGATCATCAGTGTACAGATATGTCTTATTTTTACTACTACTTCATCTTCTATTACTAGTACTGCTAGCACTACTATAGCTAGCATATATAGAAATTACTATTGGGGCACTGTACTGATAATTTTCCATATACTCACTTAATACTCAAAAAGTCCTTATGAGGTATATACTTCCACCTTCTCCTTCAGTTCTTGGTTAAGGAAAATGAAGCAGGAAAAGTTTAAGTAAACTGCTCAGAGTCACCCATCTATTAAGTGGCAGAACCAGAATGAAAATCCAGGTTGCCTAGCTCCAGACTTGATGCCTCTGTTTGGGGTCCTGCCCTCCCTCAGAGTCATCTTGCAGGACAAATTCAAGCAAGAATTGTGTATATGAGTTGTTAGACTTATTACATCAGAGACAACTAAGAACAGTAAGATGGAAAGGGCCCAACTGGCTTTAAGCTCCAGTCCTTTCCTCGTTAATCTTAGAACCTCAAATGCAGGATAAAAACATTTGAAAAAGAAATGTCATCTCCCCTAATGAAAAAGTAGAACTAAAAATCTTTCTGAAGTTCAATGTCTAACATAAAAGTTGATTTATGGTATTCACAGGTCTTATTTCAACAGTGTTTAAGGCTCATAACACATCTGAAGAACTTTCCAGAAGCTTGGCCACTTGTGGATTAGAGAAGTTGGGAACCTAAGCATTACGGGAAGGCATTGCAGATACAAAGCCCCTGCAAAACTCATGGCAGCAGGCATTGGGATGGAGGAAGTCGGAGAACAGGTAAACCAAGAAACGTAATAAAACATTACAACAGAGTACCTGGTACACAACTGAGGTGCTATCCGGGCTTATTGAAAGAAAAAAAATGACACTAACTCATCAAGTCCCTGGGGTGCTCTTGCATTTGGTGACCTTCTCTAGGTGATTATTCAAAAACTCAAAGGGTATCTGCTTCAGACAACTGCACGTTTGCTATGTTTGCTGACTTAGGAAGCCAGAGAAAGTGCTGAAGACCTGGAGAAGATAAATTTGTGCCAGTGGTACTCAGGGTATTTGCACTCTATAACAAGTCAGACTGTGATTCACCATCATGCATTTACTACATTCAAAATTAGCTGTTAAGTCTCAAAAGCCTTTTGGATTCCAAGTTCTAAACAAATATAAAGAGAGGAGGGAGTCCTAATACCTGACAGAAGAGGAGAGTGGATAACAATGATAGAGGAGATGAGAATGAAGTGCAGAGCCACCCATGAAAGGGAAAAGGCTGTGGGAGGCTTGTGTGCGGTGCTTTTTGATGCAATTGGAGGTAAAATAGTCAAAAGGCAGCTCTGCTCAAATGAACAGACATTCACTGAGCTCCTGCTAAGTGCCAGGTCAATGGTAGGTGCTGAGGATACAAATGTAACTCATGCTTCACTGACCTCTCATCACCAAAGATTCTGCCATGAATCCTCTGGAAACCCCAGATGGGGTCACACAGGGGACTGTGAATGTTTCTTATTCAGTCTCAGTTCGGTGACATGTCTTGAAAAGGCCTGCTCCATCTGCTACGTTGTGAGAAGCATCTTTTCTTCCAGATCCCACTCAATAGTCATCTTTTGCCACACGTTGCAATCTGGGACCCAAAGAAATCTCATGAATTTCTAACTCAAAATAGCTCCTTCACCTTCTGCTCGTGGCAGGCTCTGGCAATTGTTCATGGAGCGGTGTTGGAGGATTAACTTCTGGGACAAATGTATGCTCTCCTAATTGCCCTTCTCACCCATACATGTTCTTCTCTGTCCTTCCTTCGAAATGCTTGTGCAAATTATCTCCAGCCCATCACAAATGCCTCAACCCACCCAGTACATCTGGCAGAGACCACTTGGGTTTCACTAGAATTCTTCAATGGACCTTGTCTCATCTCTGGTGAATCCTAGGCATCTGGTAGATCCTAGATGAATTTCTGTTGTGTCAAAACTTAGCTCAATTGGGAACTGCTGACCAAAAAGAGGTAGCGCTTCAGTGCAATGGAGACCTGTCACACCAGGTATCCAGAGCTCTGTCACATCTTGGAACTGTTCCTTGGCATCCAAGTGGACTTAGGAAGTCACTTTAGCTTTTCACATTTAGTTTGTAAGAGAGGGACAAAGGAAATCTCTTCTGTACCTCATGGGAAAGTCATGATGATCAAAAGAGATGATACATGTGGAACGGTTTGTAAACAGCAGACTCCCTCTGCCCTCCCCAAGCAGTGAGTGGTCCTCGCTCCTGAAGTACCTACAGCTTCTCTGCAACATAATGTTCATCGCCCTGCAGGGTGTTTACTTATATGACTGATTCCCACAGTAGAGTGGCAGCCCCTAGGAGGCAATGGTCTCCTTCTATTCACTATTATTATCTTTATGGTTATTATCATTATTATTAACTAGCTATTAGTGAGGTACCACTCATATAATAATCAGTTTTTTAAAAACATGTTGACTGCATGAATGAATGAAGTGGATGCAAACATTTAAACTATACTTTAGTATTCTGAACAATTTTGGACAAATCACATCACCTTCAGAACTTTGGTTTTCCAAATTGCAGGTAGGAAAAATATATTAGACAAGTAAACATACAGTGAGATGTAGGAAGATATGTGAGTTTACACATTACATAACTTCAATCCAGGCAGTCCAAGTTCTTCTATCACACAGATGAGGACATTGAGGCTACGGAAACTGTGTGACATGTCTGAGGGCACGTGGTGGCCAAAGGACCAGGACACAGATCTCTTGACTACCAGTTCAGTGATCTTTATGCTACATTTTGAGATCCTGAAATGAATTTGACACAGTTAACACAGGACGGTTTTATAATCTAGAGCACCGTGTTGTGTTCCAGATAATAGATCTGTTCCTGGCAGAAAATAGACACTCTGGTCAATGGGGAGATCATCCTTGGTGAGAAGGAGCCGTGAATTGAGAACGAAACTGCACAGTACTGTTCAAGGGAGATATTAGTTACTCGGGACACATTACGTTTGAAGAACGGCCAATGGATTCCAACCCTCCCCAGCCCCACACTCAAACTCAGTAGTTTTGTCCATTAAGAGATATACTTATGAAATTTAGCAAAGCTGGGTGGCTTGTAGAACACTTCATTACCAAGAGAAGAGGCTGAGTACATTAAATACAGTCCACATTAACAACCAGCAATCTAGGAGATGATGAATTAGTGCAGGATTTTCAGAAAGTTGCCATGGAATCAGGAATATGTTTCAGACTGATCTTTCCAGCACCACCATGGACCAGGCACAGGGGCACGGGTTGGAGGCACAGGTCTGTGGGGAGAGTGCGGGAGCTGTCCAGGTGTGAGAGAGAGACACCTGGATCAAGCCAGGGCCAGTTTGTTGGAGAATAGGTCCCTTAAATAACTGACTTTTAAAACTGCTTATTTATAAATATTATTTAATAATATGATTATTTATTGTTAGTTTTCTATTGCTGCTGTGACAAAACCACAAATTTAGTGGCTTAAAACAATACAAATTTATTTAGAAATCCAACAGGAGTTATGTCCCCAACACAGAAATTGTGAGGGGACATAATTCAGTGCATAGCATTGGCAAGGCTGTGTTCCCTTCTGCAGGATCCAGAGGAGGATTATATATAACCTCCCTGTTTCCTCATCCCATCTGCAAAATCCCTTTTGTGTGTATGATAACTGCTCCCAGAATCCAGTGATTAGAATGTGGACACCTTGGGTTGGGAGGGCGGAGTGTAGGTGGGGATGCATCTGAGGCCTCAAGCGTGTAAACAGCAGAAGTGGGATGAGGATCCAGGCCTCCTGTGTTTCAGTGCTGGCAGGATTTCAGCCCTTGTTGCATTTGGCCATAAGGGACCTACTGGTCACTTATCACCATATACTGTAGAGAGTGTGGATGAGTGGGTGGCAATTACCTAGACCTAAGGGACGTGCTGATTCTTTTTCTTTTTTTTTTTTTTTTTGGCCAGGGTGGCTAAACTGTGGCCCATAGAAGGGAAGCAGGCACCAGCTCTGTGTGAGCTGGTCTTAGCTTTCACTGACCAGATCTGCCAAACCCCATCCTGGGATAGTTTAGCTTTGTCATATGTACATCACAGTTCAGTAATCAGAACACATCCAGGGTGAGGCTGTTAGATACATAGCATGGTGCAAAGGAATTGGAGTTGGGAGCCCAGGGTGCTGTCTCCCTTCCATTGTCTTATCAGGTGACTATAGGTCATCTCCCCTCATTTGAGACTCATCACCCTCCCCTGTGAAAAGAGATGGTTGGGTTAGAGATAGAGGTCCCTCTAGCATTGCATCAGTATGGGATGGGGAAGTGATTTCTGCACCGACTGGCAAATCAAGTGGAATGGATGGATGACAATCCTCACAGAAAATCCTTTCCTTCTTTGATTCTTGGCCCCCTGATGCAGCCTTGGAGCTTGGCTTCCAATGGTGCCACTGCACTGGATGGTAGCAGCCAGAAATACCAGATTTCTGTAGTGACAAATGGCTATGCAGGCTCTCAAGGAGCATCGCAACCACAGGCTGTGATGGATTCTACATACCACGCATCCTGACCAAAGAGTTCCTGGCTAGGCTATGAGCTTTCTGAAATCTTGACACTACCAGAACAGATTCACACATGTCTCTGTGTCTACATTTGAATGGCAAATATAAACAGAATTTCAAAAATCTAAAAATAGTTGACTTCTAAACAGTAGCCCATCACTCTCAAGAACTAATAAGCAAAGGGAACTGAAAGGAACAGGATAGAACTGGAATAGACCCTCGGGGCTTACTTTGGTCTTACACTAGCAGAAATGACATTTAAGAAGTTGAAAATGTAGAGATTAAGGGGAAAAAAGGATAAGGGATTAAGAAGAAGAGGAGCATTTAAAAGCCTACCAAAAAAAAAAAAAAAAAACCCAACAGGTTAGGACATCAACACAGAAATTGTGAGGGGACATAATTCAGTGCATAGCACTGGGTGGTTGTGAACATTCTGCCAAACTTTGTGGGTTTCTCTGCACTCTGACAGGAAGTGAATGGGTAGATTATATGACCTCTACACTTCCTCCCACTTCCAAATTTCCTAAGTTCATCATTTTCAGCTTGCTTGTAATCAGCCTTTTGTCAAATCTCTTCATTTTCCCATGGATTAACACATAAGGTAGTTTAGGTTAATAGGTAAGTGAATAGTTACATTTTCCTACTATAAACATAGAAGTAGCTCATAGGCATGAACCTACTTTTTCTGGAAGTTCTGGGACTATAAGTTGTTAATTTGACTGAAATTCCTCATGGAGAGAGAAGGAAATAATTGAAGTCGCAAAGAAAAGGAAACTGAACACATACGGGGAATTCGTTACAGAGAGGCTCAAAGTCAGGGAGGGAGACATGTATAGAAACACCTCGAAGGCAAAAAAAAGAAGAAGAAGAAGAAAAACCTACTCCAGGGTGCCCACAACACTGTCAAGTGAGTGATGGAAGGCAGCTCCCATTTTCCAACACTGTGTGTGTGTGCGCACGCGCGTGTGTGCAAGATATGTTCTTGGTGTTCAGGGACCATCCTGATTTCATGTAACCTGATTCTCTTCAATAAAGAAGGTGATTCATTAAATGTGTAACTAAATGTGATTCCATTTTTATAACCCTGCTAGGCTTCTCATATAAAAATAGTCATAGTTCAGGAAAAAAAATCTTTTGTCAGCTGGAGTCTATAAATTCTTGGTACATAAACTGTAATCAGCTGAAGAAACACTTATGGAGAGACACCTGAAAGCAGCAGAAAGGGTAGCAAATTTGCTCTTGGGAGTCTAAGTTTATGTATCTTTTGAATATTTCCTGGTAAGGAGTTGAACTTCTCTAAGCATCATATGAAATGCATTTAAAGGGACCCCAATATGATGTTGGACATACCTCTTTGTGAGACTGCTACTAGAAGGGAATTTCAAAACCCGAATGTAGCTCATTCTTCCAGAGATAGAATCGGGGTAGTGGGTGAAGGTGAACCGTGTCCAGAGTACAGAGCAACAGAGACCAGTATGTGGTGTGTAGGTCACCACTGCCTTCCCCTCCCAGCCCGGCCTCAGTGAGACATCATTCATCCAGCGTGGCAGGCTCTACCTCCGCTTGGAGATGTGCCTCCCAGTCTCTCGCCATCGTGCTCCACACAGCCACGATCACCCGGGTAGAGAGAACGTGTGAGGTGGAAACAGTTTGCTCTCCCTGGCCTAGAGCTGAGTCTGAATGATGGAACCAGAGGCACTGATGTTATTGAAATACATGTCCGAGAAATTAACAGGATGGGCTCAGGCAAGATAGCTGTGTGCTGAAAAGCCAGTAAAAGATCAGGCTGGATATAAAAGGTGGCTGGCACCATAGCCCCATGGTGGGAGAAAATAACTGATGGAGTAGGATGAGGTAAAGCCGCAGGTACCAAAGAGCCTCAGAAAGAGAGTTGACCAAGGGGCAGGGGTGGGGAACTTGGAATTATGACCTAGTCCCAGGCATTTCAGTCTGGCTTTTGCTGCCCAAAAGAGGAAATGCTTGGACTTGCCAGATAGGCACATGCATTGTCCATGAGACCCAGCTGTGATTGACACTGTTCAGAAAGCTGCCTTGCTGTAGTGCCTGTGGTGTATGGATGGCCAGCTGGAAACTGGCAAAACCACAGGTTGCTGGTACGATGAGCACTCACAGCTATGCAGCCACAAGTGAGTCAAATGTGATTTCAATTGTGTACTAGTTTTATGACCTTGGGCAAGTTATTTGACTCTCTGAGACTCAGTTTTCTTAATAGATAATTGAGATCATAATGTTACCTCTTTCACAAAGTAGTGGTAAGAATCTGATCCATAGTTAATGCTTAATCAATAGTAGGTATCCCTGTTGACATTTTTCTACCGTACCTCTGCTTCTGGAGAAGACAGAGCCGCAGGTCCAGAGACAGCAATGATAAGAGTCTAAACTAATATTAGTTAGGCTATAGGAAATGTAGGTTATCGCAATCAGACATTAAGCTGATTTGAGGCTAGTTTCAGCCTTTGAGAAAGCTGATTTATTTCTGGTTTATCCGTATACTTTCAGCCCTTCAGTGATCCCCAAATCAAAAGCCACAGTGTTTACAAGGCCCCAAACTCCGACTTTGTATCCCATCAGACCTGTGAGACTGCTAAAAGTTCTGATCAGCTTCTTACTCTCAACCTGCAATCTATGAATCTGTAAATCCCTCAAAGGGAAAATTATCACAGAATATCTCTGCATTCTTCTTTTTTTTTATGGTCCTGGACCTTCAAGTTCTGACTTTTTAAATGTTTTTATCCAGGCTACTAGTTATTCTCTGAAGAAGAATTCATCCTTAAAAGCTACTTTGTTGTAGTTAAAAGTAGAGACCAGTCTCTTAGTTAATGTGTATTTGAAAAAAAATAAGTAGCACATAAACATTATGATGACAATTCCCTTTATTAAGGAAAGAAGCTATTTAAAGAAAAAAGTGTCAAGTAGAGAAGTTATAAATGGTATGATAATAACTGATGTTTCAGATTCTTGGTTTAGTACATAGTAGGTTTTCAATGTGTGTTCAGGTTTTTATTACTTTTACCTTGATTACCAGAAATTTCCTTACTGGTCTCCCTGCCTCTATCTCTCACACCCCGGCACAAAACAAACTTCATACCTTAACCTGAATCTCTCTAAGAACACAAAACTACTGTAGTCTTATCCAACTCTAATTGAAACCCTTTACTGATATAATGGGCCTTATATCAGTAAAGCTTCTTTCAGAGCAAAAGTGGCTTAAGGAATAAATATATCTCTTTTCTCACAAGCAATAGATCCAAAGTTTGCCAGTTTGAAAGTTGGTTAGGCATCAGTTTAGTGATGTCCAATACGTGGGTTGTTTCTCTGAAATCTTCATGGTTTTCTATGACTGGAAACAAGATGGCCGCCATGGCTCCTAAAATCGCTTATTCACATACTGACAGGAGCAGACAAACACTGAGGAGGTGTCATAGCCAACTTTTTATCGTGAAGGAAACTCTTTCCCAGATGTCCTCCGGAAACTTTCCCTTAGGTCTCATTGGCCAGACCTGAATCTCATGACCCTCCCATTGCAGCAGCAGAGTCTGGGACAGTGAGCATCTGGAAAGCCCAATCCCCGCAACGGGTGATGGCTGTGTCAGCAAAGAAGGGGGCTGCGAAACTGCAGCAAAGAAAGGCTGTTTTCAGGTGATCATTAGTATCTGCCCCAGCTGACCATTTTTTTTTCACATGATAAAGTCAAACCCTCTTATCATGGTGGATTGGTAATACTTTCACATTGTAAGAACACACACCACATTCAAGTGCATTTCCCATTTATTGAAGAAATGTACTGGGGAATAAGAAGCATAGAAAACCAGTTCAGTCGGTCTTAAGGATGATGAGACATCATTAGCCTTTATACCGTAGCAACTCTGGGCTTGTCCAGCTCAGACAAGTGAAAGTGAGAGTCTGATGACCTTACCTAGGTGCATGGTCACTGTGCCGAGTCGGTTCATTTCTGACACTCCTCAATGTCTCCCAGCCATATTTTCCCCTCCTACCGCTTCCAACCATTAACCCTGTGGATTTTACATTTACACTTCTGGTGACAAGATTGGGCAGATCAGTTTCATTCCCAAAGAGACCAAGATTTGGCTCAAGCAATATGGGCAGTATTTGTTGACTATTCAGAGGGCCTTGCTTTATGCCTGCTGGGCCCCTTTGCTTACTGTACCACAGACTCGACATCTCTCTACTAACATTGTCTCTCCCTGAAAAGCACATTAAGAGATAGATTATCAGGCCCTGCCCCCAGAGATTCTGACTCTATCAGGAATGGGCCTAGGAATGTGCATTTTAACCTCCATGATTCTGTGTGAAGAAATATGAACTGACATTTTGATATCCTGTGAGTTAGGCCCTTGATGTACCAAGTTTTATGAATTCACCCAAAGAGAAATAATAAAGCCACAGTTCCGATTCAGTTCTACTTATTTTGAAGCATCTACTCTTGTGTCAGATCTGGCTGTCTTGCTATCATTAGCACTGTGGCACCCCAAGACTTTCTGCTTCCTCATCAGCAGAGCTGGGCCAGGCTTGGGTCTGGCAGTGGCTGCTGGGGAGAGAAGCAGCGGCCCCTTCATGACAGGGCATCGGTGGCCCTCCTCTGACAAGCACAGGTTTTTGCTAGGCAAGTGGTGGGGCCTAGTCCACCAAGATTTCCAAAGTGCTTAGTCTAAGAAGAGGAAGTTACACAGCATGATGCCAATTTCCCTTGAGTAGGAGCCCGTCCCACGGCCACAGAGGCCCCTGAAGAGCTATCAGCACAGCGCACAGAATTGCACTTTTGTCTGACTCACTCGCAGAGGTGGCATGGTGGGAAGTGGGGCCAGAGGGGGGCACTGAGAGGCAGGAGAAGGAGAACTGAGGACATGTCTGGCGTTCAGGCTTCCTGTTTCCCTTAAACGAGAGCCTCATGCTGGGATTTGGAAGACATGAGGTCAAATCCAGACCCTGCCCCTCGCAGAGTGTAGCTGGGAAAACTTCTCACTTCTCCGGGCTGTAGTTTGCTTTTCTGCAAAATGGACGTGTGATCCCAGCCTCAACTTACGTTGTTGGGACCAAGACTCTTTTTTATTTCATTTTATGTTTTTTTTTCAATTACAGTTGTCATTCAATATTATTTTATATTAGTTTCAGGTGTACAGTATAATGGTTAGACATTGATATAATTTACAAAATGATCCCCCGGTAAGTCTAATACCCACCCGGCACTATATATATTTGTTACAATATTATTAACTATATTTTTTGTGCTGCACTTTACACCCCATGACTTTTAACCATCAATCTATGCTTCTTAATCCCGTCCCTTTGTCTCTCAGTCCCCAAACCCCCTTCCCATCTGGCAACCATCAGTCTGTTCTCAGTATCCATATGTTTGTTTCTATTTTGTTTTTTCATTTATTTTGTTCTTCAGATTCCACATATAAGGTAAATCGTATATTTTTTTCTTTCTCTGTATGACTTATTTCACTCAACATAATATCCTTTAGGTCCATCCATGTTGTCACAAACGGTAAGATTTCATTTTTTATGGCTAAGTAATATTCCATTGTTTATATTTATATACCACATCTTCTATCTCTGTTCATCTGTTGATAGACACAGGTTGCTTTCATATCCTGGCTATTGCAAATAATGCTGCAATGAACGTAGGAGTGCATGTACTTTTCAAATTAGTGTTTTAGATGTCTTCAGTTATATACCCAAAAGTGGAATAATTGAGATTCTTCTTGTGAATGTGATGCTTTTTTTTTTTTAGTGCTACCAAGAGAAACCTCTTCCTCAGGGATGGAAACAACCCACTGATATCCAGGAGGCCCTGGACCAGCCACACACTCACATACATTCTCCACACCCCACAGCTCATGGTGCTTCTGGCTGAGAATGCAGGACTTGATATAAAAATTTGGGCAATTCTGCACTGGCACTGAGAACTCAGGAAAGTTATTGGCCACATTCCTTGAACTTGGATGGCTTCTTCATAGGAAAAGTAAGACTGGACCAGAGCAAGGGTAGTTATCAAGCACAATGGGACAGACTGGTGGAAGCTCACTTCACTAGAAGGAGCATTGAGGGTAAGGGCAGGCAATGGTAACAGAGAAGAAACGCTGCAGTGGAAACCATCTGTAGCTTTTTTAGATAGGGCAGTACAGGACACTCTCTAAAGGTCTGAGCCATTCTTACTAAATGCTATTCTTGCAAAATGTAGCACAGTATTTTGCAGACTACCTGTAAACAATATGAACTTGACAAGAACTCGTTTGGAAAAGTGTAGCCAATTGTAAAGAGAAATCAACTAAATAATGTGTATAAGCCATTGGCTAAACCTTTATTTGGGGAGGCACAGCTTTGGTTTTAAATCTGCCATTTCCTTTACTTGCTGCAAATAAATAAAACCACCTTGGCACCACCACCTTTCATTTTTAAACAGAAAACACCAAGTTGCAAATCCCTTGAGTACGAGAACACCTTGAGAGCATCCCAACGTGGGTTTGCAGAGGTGCTACCAAAGAGAACAGTCAGACAGTGATGAAGCTTTTCTATGGATCATGGGCAATGGTGCAAGGCAAGAGGCAAGGTGGGCATATGTAGTGGCCAGGAGAGGGAAAGCGGGAGACAAACATTTAATTCTGGGCACAGTGGGGAGCACCCCACACAGAGACAACGTTCCCTAAAGGATGTCTCATGCTAAGGTCCCCACCTACCCTCCCCAGGGAGCCACAGAAGAGAGAGAACTGGCAAAACAGCCAGCCCTCTGGCCTAGCATCTGAGATGGGACTTCTAAGAGCCAAGCAATGAAGGGAAAAACACATGAGGGAAAATCAAGAAGGATCCACCCATCCTGTTGATGAGAGATCAGTCTTGTGTACAATGTGTCCTCTTTCTACTTGATGAACAGATAGAACAAAAATGGAAACACTGAAAAGCTGCAAAATAAAATAAAGAAGAAAACATATCACTCAAGTTTCAAAAGAGCTTATTTTTAGAAAAACTTTGCTAAAGCAAACAGAAAAAAAACAGGGAGAAACTGCTTGGAATTTAAAATGTTGACTAAAAGCTTTTGCAAACATACTTATAAAGACAATTACAAAAAAAAAAATTCCAACCAGCCTTAAAAGCTGAAACTAAGAAATAATGTATCAAAATGGAAAAGATATCAAAACTATGAGATACAAAGAGATGGGCTGAGGCAAACATCCAGGTTCAAGTGCATGGCACAGATCAGAATTGCTTCTTTGTGTCTTCTTCATAGTCTCGTTTGGAACAGAGACTCAAGATCACAAGTAAACAGAAAATGTCCAGGGGCTCTCTCTGTTCTGTGCTGTATTTCGAATCAGGCAACATTACTGAGGGAGTAACTGTCCATTGAGGGAAAACAGACACTGCATGTTGGGAAATGCAATCCCTACAGGTCAAGCAGTCAAGTCAAGATGGCACCTGGAAAAGTCCACCCCTGCAGGTGGGATCCACAGTCTAGTTGTAAGGCGAGTAGAGAGGGGAGCACAGTGGGTTGCTCAGGAGAGCAGACTCAGGAGCCAGCCTGCCTGTGTTCAAATCCATAATCTCCTACTAATTGGATGACCTTGAGGGTCTCTCTGTGCCTGAGTTTTTCTATCAATCATGATCATCTACCTAACAGAGTTATTGTGAGGATTAAAAGAGTTCATATATGTCAAATGTTTAGAGAGGACCTGTCATATAGTTTTAATAATAATTATTATTCTATCTCATCCCATCCCACTGCACTCCATCCCAATCTTGCAAATAAATCGAGGAAAACCTCATTCAAATGGAGTTAGGAAGGCCTGAAGGGGGAGCTCTCACAACTTACTTTAAACCCCCAGGCAGGGAGAAGCTTACTTTACATACGACAGTAGAAGAAGGAAGATTTTTCTCTTTGCCCAGCAACAACCCAGCCAATAAGAAGCTGCTGCCACTCAACCTGTGAGATACTGTCACAATCTGGAACTCTTGTTCTCCTCCAATAAATTTTCATTCAAAACAGCCCCTTTCAAATTTCTTCTGTCCACTATAAAAGAATGATCCCCTCCCCTGTTCTCCAGACTTGCCTATGGTTTATCATAGTTTGTGTGTCTCCAACTGCAATGCCTCTGCTATTCCCAAATAAACTCAATTTTCCTGGCTAACCCACTTACCTTTTTCTTTTAAAGGTTCACATTATCTTGCAAGGAGAAAGATACAACACTGCTAGAACAGAGTGTACCATGTCTGGACTTCCAGATTTCATACATGAATAGTATTTCAGGTAAAAATTTGGGCATCAACATTAGTTTGCAGTTGAGTTTAGTTTACAAGTGAAAACATTTTCAAAGAAGAACAAATGAGTTTAATTAGCAAAACATGAAAAAAATCTTCAATAAATAATTGTCCATTAAGTTAAATAAGCTTATTCTCAATACATGGCCTGCATTTTTTTCCATTCACAGTGACCCCTTCATCTCCAGTATGCATCGATCTGGAGGCCGGGAACTGTTTGGGAACTGTTGCAATACGTGAAAAAGTGCTAATACTGAGAAATAGACTGGAGATTGTGCCAATCGGCTTGCCCACCAGTTACAGATACGAAGAAGGACTGTCCCCACCACACAAACACAAGAAGGGAGCCAGAGGCAAGCCACTGTTCCTGTCTCTACATGGCCCATGCATGCCCAGATCCCCTAATAGCTGAGAGAAGTAAATGCACACCTCATGGGAGAGCTGGACACAAACCAAAGTGAGCTGCTGTGTCTGAGATTATCTGCAAACTAAAGAAGACAAACATAAAAAACACCGAAGGATAAAAACCTAAGATTCAGAGGACTGTACTTTTGAAAATAACCCTCAAAATAGCAAAGAGTTATTTTAATACAACACAAAAACAGCCTACAAATATACACATGCAGAGAGTCAACCCTGATTATATGCAAATCCTGTATTTGCAAATTTGCCAACACACTAAAACTTATTTGCAAACCCCCAATCAGTCAGTACTCATAGTACTTTCACAGTCCTTCCCAGATAAGGGGCAGAATATTTGTTGCCGAATTTGCATGTTTCCAACTGAGGTCAAATAAAGCAATGTACATCTGGGCATTTCCAGTTTGAGCTATCAGAAATAAAATTACTACAAATACTTTTTACAAAGATCAGAATAAAGAAACAAGGCAATGTTCTGCCTTCTTGTTTCAGTACTCATACTGTAGATGTGTCTTTTTTGCAGTATATGTAGTGCCACATTTTTTGTGCATTTTGGGGTGTAGTTTTGCTGTTTTGAATGTCTCCCAAGTGTTGTGTGCAAGTGTTGTCTGGTATTCTTCAGTACTGCCTGAGTTCAGTATCGATCAGTCACACATATGACACGTAAAACAAGTTGATGTGCTGACCAGTTGATGAAAGTGTTGTGACCAGAGGTTTGCAGGAACCCAATCCTGTGTTTCATCTGGGAACAATGATTCAGTATTTGCTCTATCAGTCTTTGCACTTACTTTATGGAACAGAATTCCATGAACAATGATAATCAACTGTGTGTGTATACACATGTGCACACACATGCACACACATTTGAGATATATATATCTCAACTTGCCCACCAGTATGTATGTATGTATGTACATGTATACATACTGGTGGGATTATATATATGATCTCACAGTGTTACTGAAACACTTTTGAAGGACAAATCAAGGAAATGAAATGGGAAATCCAGAAACAGATCTTGGCACAGTCCAGTGTAGTGTAGTGTTATGTAGCATACTATCACTTGGTTTACTACTATTTTACTTTTGTTATTATTTATTATTAGTTTACTTTATTGTGATGTGTTGCAATATAATATTTAGGCACAGAAAAGCACATATAAGAATATTATATATGATAAGGCTCAAATTAATTGTTGTTATATAAAATTATTCAATAATTGGGAAAACATTTAAATTTGATTCCTATCTCACACCAGTATGACAAAAATCATTACCTTTATTTATATTTTCAAATGATATAAGGTCAAGGATGTATATTTTTATTTTCTAACTTTTCCCATAAATACGAAATGTTTGAATAGCAAACAATAAATAAAAACATTAAATGATTTTTAAAAATCAAAGCTAAATTGGAATAATAATAATCTGGGTCCAACATTAGAGTTTATACCAACTAAATAAAAAAAAAATAGTGGAGAGGAGTGACAAGAAATGAAAGTTTGTGAATTTTCTTATTTGATTGAGCAGAAATTCAAGAAATACTATTTTACTTTTTACTTTGAAAATTAGAAAACATATTTTTAGGTGTGCAAAGTGATTTTAGAAAATGGACACAAATGTTCTCATGTGTTTTCACACAAGTATCCCTAATATAAGAAAAAAGTGACCATAATCCCCAGGGATCTGTGAACATAACCCAGAATGGCCCGTCTCAGAAAGGAATTTCAGGAGTGTCATGTGATTTTGTACTTCATTGCATTATATATCGTGTCAACTTTAATATTACTTTTATTATTTTCTTCTCATTTAATGAAATCAATGCTTTAAGAACATGTATTAGCCCTGACTGGTGTGTTTCAGTGGATTGAATGCCGGCCTGTGAACCAAAGGGTCACTGGTTTGATTCCCAGTCAGGGCACATGCCTGGATTGCAGGCCAGGTCCCTGGTAGGGGGTGCACAAGAGGCAACCACACGTTGATGTTTCTCTCCCTCTCTTCCACCTCTCTTTAAAAATAAATAAATAAAATCCTTAAAAAAAAGAACATGTATTATATTTACCCTGTGGCAACACATTCATAGCACATTGCAATGTATATGCCAGGGGTGCATGAACTGATGGAATAAAGGATATGATCTAAAACATCTAAATTATTAGATAAATTTTTTAAAAAGTATTCTACATATATACATAATATATAAAGACAAATTATAACAATTGGATATGAATACATAAAATTATTGATGAGGTTAAAATTTAAAAGATAGTCCAATATTAGACAAATGCAAATGAAAAAATTACTAGAGAAAGAATGCTAAAATAAGGTAGAAATCAAAACCAAAATTATTTTAAAAATGGAAAAGTTATTTTCTACTGATGAAGTGCATAAGCAAAGACAAAGGTATAGGAACTATGAATCTATGCCTTTGACAATAAACTACTAAAAAATAATAAGTAATAATAGTATGAAACTTAAGAATAAATTAATAGAAATTATAAAGTGAAATATAGATTGTCAAATTTATGGAATTGTTTTCTTGATAGCCACATAAAGAAGTCTAAGTCTACAAACAGAAACTGCAACTATTTCCACAGGTTTATGAAATATTTACAAATGTTAATTATAATCCTCCAAGAAGAACGTAATAAATTGTAGAGATGTTACAAGTCTGTTCTATCTTGAGTGCAATAAAACTGGAAATCAGTAACAAGGAAATGTAATTAAAGCCCAGTCACTGAGGAAAGTAAAAAATACTGTTATAAATAATTTTTAATACAAAGAGAAAAATTAAACATTATTTGAAGTATTTAAAAAATATCCCAAATAAATCATTACATATAAAAGTTTATAGGATCCCAAGTTGTACCAAGAAGTTATGACTTTTCATGCTTTTATTGTTGTACAAGAAAAAATGGAAATAAGTAAGTTGATTATTTCACTGTAGAAGGCAGAAAAAGACCCCATAAGTCAATAGAGAAATCACAATGAAAATTATAAAATATATTGAACAACATGACAATAAAAACATCACATAGCAGAATATATGAAATACAATTTAAGCTGTTCTTAGAAGGAAATTTATTGCCTAAAATGCACATAATATACAAGAAGAAAGGCTGAAAACAATCATTTAAGTATCCATCTCAAGAAGCTAGAGAAAACTAAAATCAAAGGAAAGGCAAAATAAATTATTTTAAAGAACAGAACTTATTAACAGAAAATAAACAAGCAACAAAAAATCAAAAAGAGCCCTGGCTGATGTGGCTCAGTGAATTGAGCACCAGCCTGCAAACCCAAAGGTCACAGATTTGATTCCCAGTCAGGGCACATGACTGAGTTGCAGGCCAGGTCCCCAGTAGGGGGTGCACAAGAGGCAACCACACATTGATGGTTCTCTCCCTCTCTTTCTCCCTCCCTTCCCCTCTGACTTAAAATAAATACATAAAATTTTTTAAAAAAATCAAAAAGAAATGTTCATTATTTGGGAAAAATTATTAACAGTTTAAAAGTCCTGACAAGATTAATAAAGTAAAAAAAGAGGAATAGAAAATATTATCAAAATTAGAAATTAAAAAAGGCTTTGATAATAGACTCTATGAAACTTAAAAGGATAATAAGAGGTTATTGTGAAAGATTTGGTCAATAGTTTTGAAATTCAGATAAAATGGGCAAATATCTAGAATAACACAATTTAGCAAGACTGACTTAAGAATTTGAAAAAGCTGAATAGACTAAGGAAATTCAATATGTAAATAATAGCCTTCCAACAGGATATTCTGCGGACCCAAGTGACTTCACCTGTGTGTCATACAATCTCATTTTATAAAAATGCCGGGATTAGAAAAAGAGGCAATACTTCCAAGTCATTATGAATCCAGCATAATCCCAAAACACAATCTGACAAGAACATTATAGAAAAGTAAAATCATTGGCCAATTTCTCTTCTGAGGGTACATGCAAAAATACTAAACAAAATATTAGCAAATTTACATAAAAGAAGAGTGCATCATGATCAAATTGAGTTTGCTTCAGGAAGAGAAAATAGGTATACCTTCCAAGCATTGATCTCTGCAATTCACCATCAGAAGGGAGAATGACATGTCATGGTCTTCATATAATGCAGAAGAAACATTTGCTACATTTCAAAACCTGCTCATGAGTTTTAAAACAACAACAAATTAGTTTTAAGCAAAATCCCATCAAGTCTTCTTGAGGAAACTGACAAAATCAATGTAAAATTTCTTTGGAAATGCAAATAGATTGAAATAGCAAAAGTCATCTGGAGAAATAGAATTGTTAAAGGATTTATTCTGCTAGATATCAAGGCTTGAATAAAACAATATGCTATTGGTATTAAGGACAGAAAAATAGATGAATAGAATAGAGTAAAAAGTCTAGAAGCAATACCACACATATACAATCTCCTGATTTGTGACACAGCTTCCACAGCTGAGGAAAAGAATGGTCTTCTCAACAAATGGTGCTGCGTCAACTGGGTATTCATATGGATAAAGAAACTTGACCTCTACATTGTACAATACATAAAAATTAACTCTAGATAGAACATATCTTAATATGAAAGTTAGAGACGTAAAACTTTTAGGTACTAATGTTGAATATTCTCATAGGGTAGGTAAAGATTATTTAAACTAAACATTAAGTAGCATTAACCATAAAAGACTGATAAATTGGCCTATAGTAATATTGATAACTTCTACTCAGGAAAAGACAATTTTCAGAATAAGATATTTGCAATAACTCTTTATAAGATAAAAAAGATATGTGCAATATATATGATATGTAATCATGCATCATATACCTATGATAAAGGACTCACATCCAGAATACATAAGGAATTTTTACTAAACAATAAGAAAAGGAAGGAACCAATTAAAATTAAGCAAAACATGATCAGGGAGTTTTCAAAAGAAAACATTTAAATGGTGGATAAACATGTGAAAAGTTCACCATTGTAAATCATAAGGGAAATGAGAACTAAGAGCCCAGTTGTAGGTCACTAAACAAAACACCCACCAGTCTGGTGAATTGAAGGTAACTTGTATTACCAAGTATTGGTGAGGATGTGGTGTAATATAGTCTGTGAGAGTGCAAAGTGGTGCAACCACTGTGGAAGTGTCTTCAACAAGAATCTCCTAACCCTGAACGTGTATCCTGTATGACCACCAATTCCACTTCTGGATAAATACCTAACCCAAGGAGGAAAGCTTTGGTGGACTTACCCTGACCAGATACAGAATTGTCAGTGTATGGTGTACATATGAGCACAAACGACAAGAAAAAAATTGTTCATAGCAACATGGCGATAATATCCAAAATGCCCATCAAGAATAGGACCGATGAATAATTTGTGGCATATTTATACAGTAGAATAGTAAGAAAATGAAAAAGCAACTATTTCACATAACTGCATGGATCAATTTCACAGAATGCAAGGAAATATGCCAAAATGAAAGAGTATATACTGAAACTCTTTACATAAGGCTCAAAAATAGGCCAAAACTAGAAATTAATACCGTTGGTAGCAGAGGCACAAGAGAGGCTTCTAGGGAACTGGGAATTTAGGTACCAGGATCTGGGGTGTGGATTTAAGGGCATGTTGACCTTCTACAACTACACCACTTGGGCACTTTTGTTGGTAGATGTTATTCTTTGATGAAACATGGTTATGTAAAAATGTTTACAGAATGTATAACTGAGTTACATTATCGTAAGTAACATTTAATTTTTTTATATTATACTTTCATATACTTTTCAAATATGTGATATTTAAGCTTTGGGAGTGATTTCCGTTTTCTAATCACTTGGATGAAACCTTCTCCTCTTCATCCTATGGTTGTTTCCCTAGATTATGACTTAAAACTGTCTTATCTCAACTATCAACTATTTCAGTGGCCTCTTCATCACTCTTCTTGCCTTTACTTTGTAAGTAGGAAGCAAGATTATCTGCCAGATGTTGGTTAGTTTTGTGGACTCCCCAGAGAATCCCTTAACTTTGGAGCAGTAGTTCTTGAAGGCTTTTTAGACCACTGGCCTTCATTTTTTTTACATTACAATACATGTGAGTAATGATACTCCTCTGAGTCACAAACTTCCATGAAAATGAAAATGTTACACTAAGTGAAAGAAACCAGAAACAAAGGTTGATTTCATGTTCATGAAATACACAGAATAAGTAAATTCTTAGCTAACTAAGTTTTTAAAGTAATAATAACAATCCAATCCCCAGATTCCCTGCCATACACCAGTCAGCCAAGTAATCTTCCTTCTCACATGAAATCAAGACTAGAGGTTTAGCCCTGGCTGGTGTGGCTCAGTGGACTGAGTGCCAGACTACAAACAAAAGGGTCGCCTGTTCGATTCCCAGTCAGGGCACATATCTGGGTTGCAGGCCAGGTCCCCAGTAGGGGGTGTGTGACAGGCAACCGTATATTGATGTTTCCTCCCTGCCTTTCTCCCTCCTTTGCCCTTTGTCTAAAAATACATACATAAAGTCTTTTAGAAAAAAAGATATTTTTTAAAAAGACTAGAAGTTTATTCTCTAGAGAAGATAAAACAGAAGCTCTGGGAAAAAAAAAAGTCAGGGACTGTGTGAGTCAGTTGTCAAATGGATCCATTATTAAAAGTTAAATTATGTAATAGTATAAGAAAATAAATTACATTAAAAACAGATATAATAAGTACTTAAAATTCCTCATATCCTAATTGTGTTACTATTTTTACTATTGTCTACGCTCTTGACATTATTTGTATCTTATGTGTCAATGGTGGAAGAACTGTTATGAATAACGTGCTACTATACGTCTCTTCAACTTCACATTCAGAGAGATCGTGTTGGTAGCTTGAAATATTCTGTGGTGGGATTTTTTATACCATGGAAGTCATCAAAAACTACAAATCAGGACTTTCCTTTTCTTTCCTTTTTCCCACCCTCCCTCCCTCCCTCCTTCCCACCCTCCCTCCCTCCCTTGTGTTCTCCCTTCCTTCCTCTCTCCCTTCAACGTTTCTTTCTTTTCTCCCTTCCTTCAAAGGCTGGTTGTTAAACTTCTACAAGCACACCACTGCCAACAAATGTTAATGATCATAGAGATAAGTTTCAGTCCTGCGCAAAGAGAACCTACAGCAGAATCTGCCTTTGGAAACATTCTGCCAGGTTTCCTCATTATATCCTGGCTTCCTCCTTATTCACCATGACACTGGAAGCCACCTGACATCAGCCAGAAAGAGCCAGGGCCTGGGAGAGGAGACAATGCCATTCCTTCAGCTGAGCTTCTGGAAGAAGTTGCGTCCACAACTGTGGGACTGACAATGGAGGGGTCTCCTCGCAGCAAGAAGCAAGCCCAGCTACTGCTCGCCATGCTGGCGGCATCCTCCTGGCTGCCACTCACTGGCCCAACTCTCAGCTTCCTGTGTCTCAGGGAAGGAGCAGCAGGCACCGAGCCACTGTAAATGTTTGCTGGAGATGGAGCAACCTGGCCTGGTGGCAGCTGCAGCCGAGCTCACTGCCAGAGCCTCTCGGAAGCTCCGAGTCAGTGGGATCGTTGGTGGCACAGGGAGAGCAGCCCATGCCACGGCCTCCCAAGGTGAGCCTGGCTCTGCCAGCCGAGCAAGGAATATCTGTGCTCCTTACCTGGGAAACAGAACACAGAGGACAGAGGGCAGGCTTAATCAAAGCCACATCGTCCTTCTCTGCTGGGAGCCACCAAACCTGCCTCAATTCCTGGGATAAAATGCCTACTTTTGTTCCGAACAGAGACTGGCAAGCCAAAGCCACTGCAGCCTCTTTATCACAGACATTGTCACTGCCAGCGACGGATGCCAACCAGTGCCAAGCCCTTAATACATCACATTTAATCTCATCCACCCTCACAGGTAAATGCCATTATCCTTGCTTCACAGATAAGGTGACTAAAACTGAGGAAATTACTTGGATAAATTTACAAAGAAAGTTCATGATAGAAGATGGATTCAAATTCAGTGTTTTTGGGCTCCAAATACACTGCTCTTCTTGCTACATGGCCCTTCTGTTGATGCCCTCCCACCTGGACTAGTGCAGAACCTCTGACCTTGACTGTCTGATGCTTACTCATACCCTTCCCCACACGTCTCACCTCCTTGACCTCAATCCATCTGACATACCACTGTCAAGGCTAATCTCTCCACAGCTATCAGTGTGGACACAGGTGCAGACAGGGAATTTAGAGATGTGGACACAGACACAGACATAGGTGTGGGTGTGGGCACGGGCATAGACATGGATCTATTTTAATGGGAGACTCAAGAAGTCAGGAACCGTGCCTGATTTTTTCTGTATCCCTACATCCTACCACAGTCCCTGGTTCAGAGCAAAGTCTCAGAAAATACTGGTGGAGGTAAATGGAATGGCCTTTCATTTCCCCAAATCAAAATTTTGGTGACTCCTATGAAATAATAGAAATAGGTCTCAAGTCCTTGCACCAACATGTGGAGCTCTCCACCCCTGGACTCCACCTGACATTTCCAGTCTTAACTACAGGCAGCTAACACTCCTCTGTGTTCCCTCTACCCACTTGAACTCTCCTACCTCCAAGCCATTGTTCATGCTATTCCCGTTATCTGAAATGTCTTCGCTAGCCCCCTGTGCCTCCTGAAATGTCACAGCCTATTTTAAATACTGCTTTCTCCTTGAAGTATTTCTTTTACCCCCTTTATGAAATGTAATGTTTTCCTCCTCCAAACCCCTTAGAGCTTTATACCTTTCTATGATCTAACCATTCTCTGCCTTGTGTTTGAGGTAATAATTTCCCCTGCCTGAAATACCCTTAATCTATTTCCTTTCTCGTGTTTTGGACCCTTTCTTGTGTTTGGGATCCAGTCTAATATCACCTCCTCTGTGAGCCTTTCCAGCTCTTCCAGGCCAAATTAGTCATTCTCTCCCTAATGCTTCTGGATGCATTACATCCATCTTAAAACACTGGCTATTGGTGTCACTAACCACTCTCACCCAGCTGTCAAGTCCCTGTGAGCTTTCTTTCTGGCTCCTACACAATGCCACTCACCTAGCAGGGACCCGGTAATTGTTGAATGAATGAAGGAAAGATGAGAAATGGTCCTCTCTTTCTCTGTTTCCTACTTTCTTTCTCTACCATTCCATTTGTTTTGACTTCTGTTATCAGTATGCCATTTGTAGGATCACAGATGTAGTCATGTGAGACCAGAAAAGAAAAGTTAGCATTCAAAAATGTAGAGAAACACAATAGATCGTCTCATCTGAGAACCCAGATTTTATTCATTAGGATGAGAATAAATTGTTTCCATCAGGTGAGTCAATGACAATAAGATTGCTAATATATTTAAAGGGATAGTTTCAATGTTGCTCTCAAAACAAAACCAAAAAACCCCCAAAGCCCAAAAAACTAGAATGCTATATACTAGCTTATAACATCACAGTAAAAACAAAAAGGATATTTTGAACCTATGTTCTAGATCAGAAGTGTGTATCTGAAACATCACATTTCAAATGGAGATATTAATACATGCTGGCTGACTTAGGACACATGGCCAAAGAAGTGTGTATTGTTACCAGGAAGTTATTCCTGAACAGAAACTGATAAAAGACCAAATGAATAGAGAGCACCAATCAAAAGAGAAATAGAAAGGCCTTAATTGCAGACAACATTTCTGCATCTTACCTCCCACCACTTGGGGCAGCATGTTCACTTGACCCATTTTAGAGATAAGCAACTAAAAATCCAAACAGTTAAGTCAATAATTCAAGGTCACTAAGCAGACAAAAGGAAAATTTGCAATTACTGCCTCTGGTTTGCTGTAGAAGAACCCTGCATTTTAGGCAAACTGGTTTTACCACCAAAGTTCAAATACGTCTTTCTTCCTCCTGCTTCTATGCCTTTATCCTGAGCCATCTCTTCTACTAGGATTCCCTGCTTAATATAAATAATAATGAGCACTTTGGCCTATGTAAGCAAAATCCTCCGCCAAATCTTTGAGGCTGGTGTTGTCATCCCCACTTTACAGATGAGGCTAATTGTTAAGACCACATAGTCATATAGCTATTGAGCCAGGGTCAAGAGCCAGGGAGGATTCCCTCTTCCAAAGCTGTCTCCCCCACCTTCTTTGTAAAATCCATTCCCAAGGCACAACCCAAGAACCTCCTGAGAGCATCTGGATCACTCCTGGGGAAAGGATGTCCGTGGGCTGTGGTTATGGTACTCTAATCGTGAGCATCCTAATTGGCTTGTTCATCTTGTCTATGAGGTGACAGCTTCTTGTGGGCAGGGCTTGTGCATTTTCTGCCCTTTATCCCTAATTCAATCAGATTTTCCCTGACAACCTTATTTCAAGTATTCAAGGAAGTCAGAGAAACCTAGGGTAATCTTCAGCATTTAATGCTCCATTCATAATTGGAATACTTAAAACTACATGAGAAGACACCAAAAGTGCTTTACCTATGTATTGCACTAATTTTTCCCAGCAAAAATAGAGTTTTCATACAAAGTCATAGTTGACATGAAATCATGGAGAAAATTTAAAGATCCAAACGTGGCTAAACTGTGTAAGTCTGTGGCCCCCATTAGGCTGGAGGCCCCAGCCAAAAAGTTTTCCTACCTTTATAATTTAACTTAGTTCAGTCCTCAGTACATAGTCATGTTTAAGAAACATGCACTTGGGTGGATGGGTTGATGAATAGAGATATTAACACATGAAGAATAGACAAATGAGTATATGAATAAATAAAATAATAATGCTTCTTTTCAGTAATGGCTCACAAGGGAAATTATTAATAAGTTTTTAAACTAAACAAAACAATCTAAACAATGTCATCCCTGGCAACTTGTCTACAAGCAAAGCGTAGCTCTCCCGAGCTCTGTAATTCTGTTTTGACAGCATGGCTGCTGTGTCTGAAATATCTACAATTCTTTTGTTTATAATAACACCTCAACTGGGTGACTTAAATGAGTGGAGATTGCTTCTAAATTTTTCTACAATTATTTAAATGCACATTTCAATTTTCCTGAATTGTGCAAAAGTAATTTGGAAGATTAATTTCTGAAAATACCTGGTGGAATTTGCATATACCAAGCATAATTATTATTGATATTTGCATAGTTCTCCCTGCCCATGTGCATGCACTGTTACCAACTGCTACACAACCCATGAAATTATTGAAGACGTTGCTGTCAGTACAATATGGATTCATTAATAAAAGTTCAGCCTCACAGAAGAAAAACAAACTTCAGCTGTAGAAATGTGCATTCCAGTTTATTCATTTATTTGGGGCAAAATCCACAAAGATAAATCCATACCAAAAGAATGTGGCAGTCTTTTGCCGTCAAGATTAATGTCAATCAATGCAAAGGATCTTGGAGATTCAAAAGAGATTGAATGCACCATTGAAAAAGATAGAAAAGTGAGAGGGATGGGTGGATGTTGGTGAGAAAAAGAAAGCGAATCTACCCATGCTACAGAGGGGTGGGGTATGAGAATGTGTTGAGAGAAAATGAGTAGGAATTTGGACTGCGGGAATGGCAAATGCTTAATAAATGTGTGAATAGGTTGACTAAATGCTTATATTAGGTTTCATGAAAGAACACGAAAGACACAAAGACATGTTTCTTTCCTTTAATCTCCTTGGATGACAGGACCAACTGGAAGAAAGTACTGAAAGAAATTACACAGAAGAAAAATGATAATAGCAAATACTTATATAACACATATTAAGTGTTAGGTGCTCTTGCATTATGTAATTCTTGTAATAGATAACCATTCATTCATTTAGCTCACTAACAGCTGTTGAACCATGTCTCATATTTGGCATATTATAAGGGGTTACAAAGATACACAAGTCTTTACCCTCAAGAAGTTCACAACCTATGACACAAAACGGACACATCAAATGTATTTTTCATTACAGTGTTAAACAGGTATGCAATCAGTGCCTTGTACAATAGGCATAGGGGAAATAACTATTGTCTCTGTCCACTGGAGACAGGAAAAGTTCTTACAGGAGACCAGATCAAGGTTTGGAAGGATAAATAGGTCGTTTCCAGATCAATAAGGAAGAAAATATTGGTACATTGGGCATGAAAAACGCTGTACTGTGAAATGGCAGGGCCTGTTCACATCATAGTAAATACCTCATTGAGGCTGATAAGTGGGAGAAGATGAAAGGGCACAGATGACCAAGGCTTTGAATGCCATATTGGTCACGGAGCCCCTGACAGATTTTAAACAATGAAGTGGCATGATAGATCCCACTTTTAAAAGATATTTCCAACCCTGGTTATGTGGCCCAGTGGATTGAGTGCCAGCCTGCAAACCAAAGGGTCACTGGTTCAATTCCCAGTCAGGGCACATGCCTGGGTTGTGGGCCAGGTCCCTAGTTGGGGGCGCACGAGAGGCAACCACACATTAATGTTTCTCTCCCTATCTTTCTCTCTCCCTTCCCCTCTCTCTAAGAAATAAATAAATGAAATCTAAAAAATATGAAGATATTTCTATTGCAATATACCTCCCTCAATAATAAAAATAAAAAATGAAAGATCTCTCCAAAGACTCTATAGAGATTTGACTTACAGAATTAATTCTAAAAGAAGGTTAGGTTGTTGAAATTAGTGGAAGGTTACCAAAGATTGGAAATAACTTGTTAAGAGTGAAAGCCAGTAGGATGGGGCAGAGTCACCAGTGTCAAACATATATACCAGTGATTTTCAACCCTTTTCATATCCTGACACACATAAACTAATTAGTGAAATTCTGCGGCACACCAAAAAAAGGTATTTTTCCTGAGCTGACAAAAAATATGTATAGTTTTAATTGCGATGAAAATTATGCCTGTCACCCATGGACATAGTATACAATAGTAAAGTGTATCAGGTGACTAATTTGCATATAAAGATTTCTGGTACCAAGAATTGATCAATGAGATGCAAACTTATGCCGTGTAACCAATAAGCTGCAACTGTATTATGTGACCTATGTATTTATGGTTCAAAACAGGGCATTCACACCGGCCAGCTCTTAGCTCTTGTTGTGTTGGCTGTTGTCATTTTTTTATTTGATGGTCTAAGGGAAAAGAAGTCAGTGCCCTGTACTGAATAGTCAGGTGTTGAGTGTTTTAAAAATTTTTGCAGCACATCAGTGAAATTCTTAGGGCACACTGGTTGAATATTGCTGATATATACTAATGGACCCACTGACAAATAATAGAACACGCTATGTATGAGTGGACCAAGTGGTCAAGAAGGCTGTATGTCACAAAACACTGTCTGCATGTTTTAGGCAATGCTTTATTATTGAATATGCTTTTAATCTTTATTTCCCTGAACCTATTATAAAGTTATTATTTTCTTTTTTAAAAGACTATATTTATTTATTTTTAGAGAGATGGGGAAGGGAGGGATAAAGAGAGGGAGTGAAACATCAATGTATGGTTGCCTCTAGCTACCCCATACTGGAGATATGGCCTGCAACCCAGGCATGTGCCTTGACTGGCAATGCTTTTACTTGCAGGCCTGTGCTCAATCCACTAAGCTACACCAGCCAGGGCTAAAATTATTATTTTCCAAAGTTTTTTGATTATCCATTTATATCAGTGCAAAAAATTGAGAATGTATATCCAGTAACTGTATATTTACAATTTTATGTATTACATTTGTGTGCAACTATTATCGACTAGCATTTCAAGGAAAGGTTCATCATTAATGAAAATGAATATAAGTTTACATTTCAAAAAATTTCTTTGGTCAATATTTGATTTCTCCAGGCTTTCCAACTTGTCCAGCCCAGAACCCATCACCTTTTCCCTCCCCCACCACGTGTTCCTCCTCTCAGTCAAAGGCAGAACCAACCACACAATTTTCCGAAGACCTCACTCCTTTTTTCCCTAAATCTAGTCCATTATCATTCCAGTTTTTCTACCTTCTAAATACTTTGGGTATCCATTAGCTTTTTTTCTTTCTAGTCTGACTGCCCAAATTTCACCTGCCATTTCTTTCTTGGGCTGTGAACGAGAATGCCAGACTCACCCTTAATGCAATGTGACTTTATGAGAGCTATTTAATCTCAGTTTCTCCCTCTGTAAAATGAGATGATACTACATTTTTCATAGAGTCGTGGAAGTTGATAAGTGAGGTGTGTAACATTTTTGGAGAAGTGCTGTCACATAGGAAGTGATTAATTCATGTAAGCTATTACACTTCCGTCTGCCTCCTGCTGGACTCAGAGCTCCCCTCCCATCTCAGCGCGGTATTAATCCATCCACCACAGGTTACATAAAAGTGACTTTCTACAATGCGTATATGACCAGGTCACTGCCATGCTTCAAACACAAATTTTCCCATGCCTCTGCATTAACTACAAAACCAATTGAGACATTTCGTAAGATGGGAAAGGCTAATGAGGTGGCCTGTGTTTGTGTTCCTAATTCCATGTCTGCTACTCCTATACACACCCCTTATACTGCAGAGGCACTAAGTTATTTGCTCCGCTTCTTGTAGACCACGTGTCCTCCCTCCTTGGAGCCTGAGTATTTGCTGTTCCTATGCACAAAATACCTTCCCCCTTCTGCTGTCACCATTCTTTCAGTGATCATGTTGTAGCTCTGCCACAGTCCAACAGTGCCCTGTACCTTAATTACCTAAGGAGGTGCTTCACCATCCGGATGGTGTGCCCCCAAAGAAAAGAACCATGACATCCTCACCTCTGTGCCCTCAGAATCTAGAACAGCAACATCATACCTTTAAGGGCTCAAAGAAGTCTTGGAATGTTTCCTGGGTAACTATATTTTCAGTGACTTATGTGCTTGTGTGTCTATGTGGGAGTATTTGTTTCCAGGAAACCTGCCAACATCCCAGTGCTCCACATTTATGCAAAGCCTTTGGCTTTACATTTTGAAGCCTTGTGGAATTAGCCATGAACTGGCAGCGGGGCACAGGGCTGGGGAATACCAAGGTTCAGTCTAAGTACAACCAGGTGGTCAGACCAGTTGTGTGGTGGAAAGAGCATGAACATGGGACCCTGTACTTGAGTCCCAGGTCTGCTCACTTTCAGTTGATCTTGACTGTTGCATAACTTTTCTGAGTTTCAGTTTTCTTTTCTGTAAAATAGAGGTAACAACAAACCACATAAGATGGTCTTTAAGATTCCATGAGATAATTTGTGTTAAATATTTTGTATAGCAGGCCCCTGAATAACATCATTTTGTTCAATGTTGTTTCATTTTAATGTTGATAAGAAAAAAAATTTCTGGCTGGGGCCACTGTCTGTGTGGAGTTTGCATGTTCTCTCCACATCTGCGTGGGTTTTCTCCAGGGGGCTCGGGTTTCCTCCCACATCCCAAAGATGAGCACGTGAAGTGAATGGTGTGTCTACTGTGCCCCAGTCTGAGTGTGGATGTGGGTGTGAGTGGTCCTGGGAGGAGGGGGTCCTGTCCAGGGTGCGCCTGTGCCCTGTGCCTGAGCTGCTGGGGTAGACTCCAGGCACTGGAGACCCTTTGAACTGGAACAAGCAGGGTAGAAAATCCTTATCATACTTGCTTTTATTAATCTTTCTTAAATGTATACATACCTCACATTTATTTCAATATTTAATATTAGAAGTATGTGGGTCTTTATTTAGAAGTTTGGTGGTGTTTTTGTGACCAAAGATATGCCAGAGGAACTTAACTCTTGTTTATATCAGTTAGCCTGTGGTAAAATTTGTTTTATTATAGTTTGTTTTGCTTAAAGTCACAGTTTCCAAGAATCTATCAAGGACATTATGAGAAATTACTATGGGTAGTATGATTTTAATAAATGACCAGTTTGGTAGTTGTTCTCATTTTTATCACCCTCAAAATACAATGAATATACACTTCACAGCCATTAGGTTGACTTTCATTAAAAAAAAAAAAAAGTCAGTAAGCAATGGTGCAACCAATGTGGAGAACAGCATGGTGGCTACTCAAAAATTCAACATCAAAATGACCATATGATCCAGCAATTCCACTTCTAAGTATATATCCCAAAGAACTGAAAGTAGTTGACTTGAGCAGATATTTGTACACAAATGTTCACAGCAACATTATTCACAATGGCCAACAGGTGGAAGCAACCCAACTGTCTATCAACAAGTGAATGAATAAACAATCTGTGGCAATATGCATAAATGAAATGTTTTCAACAAACACTGTATGATTCCATTTATATGAGGTACGCAGAGTAGCCAAATTCATAAGACGAAAAGTAAAAGGGTGATTTCCTAGGACTGAGGAGAGAGGGAGTGGGGAGTCATTGGTTAATGGGCGCAGAGTTTCAGTTTCGGGAAATGAAGAAGTGTTGGTGATGGATGGGGCAGTTAGGGTTGCACAACAAAGTGAAGGTACTTAATGACACTGGAATGGACACTGAAAAGAATTAAAATGGTAAATTTTATGTTATACATATTTTACCACAATAAAAATTCAATCAAGATTTAATCAGATCTGCAAGAATAATTAAACAGCCACAGCAAAGCTGTTAAAGTGAAGCCACAGAAGACTCCGTGTTCCTTCTGCTCTAATCTGATTCCTTTATCCCAGATAATCCTGAGACCTGAAAGTCTTTATTTTCCATGACCAAGTGAGCGTGCGTACACCACATATACACACTCACACACAGAAAGGGTCTCTGGGGTCCATGGAGACACAACCTGGAAACGGGGCTTGCCAGGATTAGAGTGCCAGGGCCAGCCCATGTATCACTCACCCAGAAGACAGCCCTCCATGGAGAAAAAGAACCTCAGTCCTCTAACAAAGAGGATAATAAATTCCCATTAGCCAAGGAAGCTCTGAGTCTAAATACCAGCAAAGCTCAGCCCCTGCAAGTGGGGACGAATTATCTGAAAGGTCATCCTGGAGACACTGAACAAAGGGCCTTGAGCAGCTGGGTCCCTTAATTTGAGGAAACACTGAAGCCTTTAAAGAAGCCAGAGGCAGAGCTGGAGAGATGGGAAAGTGGAGCAGCCTTCTGAGCGCAGGCAGGATTTAATAGGAAGGGAAACACAAACCCCACAGGAGGCTCTGGGGCCACAGCAGCCATGGTTTCTCAAGGCCAGGCCCAGGGCCTCTGGAAGGAGCTGCCATCACCTTCGCTAGGCTGGGGTGGCCCTTTCTGGCACTGTAATAAAACAGGATGGCTCTGATCTCAGCGATTAAAGCTTTAAAACCACAAGCCTCAGGGAGGGACCCAGCTCAAAGGAATAGCCTGCCATACACCCCTGTTCACCCTTTTCTAGGCTGTGGGCTGCTGACAGAGCCCAGTCTGTCTCCAGAAAAGTCCAGGGCTCGACCAGTGGCCTCTTGCCTGGGTCCTGTTGTCATGGCCCCGGAGTATGTAAGAAGGAAAGCTCCATGGGAGAGCCAGGTGGTAAGCAGGAGGGGCCTGCTGGCCTGGAGCCATTCCCAGCTTCTAATAACTCCTCTGTCTGGAAAATTGAGGGGAGGAGAATAAAAGGGTCACCTTACTCAGGTGAAAAACTGAGCCCTTGGCCTCCTCCTGCACAGAGGGCCACTCAAAGTCAAATCACTGGGTCTCTCAGGGAGAAAGGGATAAAACTGATGTGCACCAAACCAAGGACAGTGCTAACAAGAGAAAGAAAGAAAATTATGTGGTGGGCCAAGTACTTAATAGAGATTTTTTTTTCATTGACTTTTAATCCTTGCATCAACTTTATGTAGTAGGTATTATTGTCCTCATTTTTTTTCTTAAAAGATTTTATTTATTTATTTTTAGACAGAGGGTAAGGGAAGTAGAAAGAGAGGGAGAGAAACATCAGTGTGTGGTTGCCTCTCATGCACCCCACACCGGTGAACCTTGCCTGCAACCAAGGCATGTGCCCTGACTGGGACTTGAACCAGTGACCCTCTGCTTCGTAGTCCAGCGCTCAATCCACTGAGCCACACCAGCCAGGGCTGTCCTCATTTTTGACAAAAGGAAATGGCAAAGCCAAAATTGGAACCTACATGTGGATGGTTCTACTATCTTCCCCACCATACCATGCTGCACCTAAATTAGGCCTTTCACAGATATTAGTTCCCTACACCTTGCAAATTGATTCTAATTCATATATCCGGGGCTCAGAGAAGTTTAGTAGCTTGCCAAATATCACACTGCTAGTGAGTTAGGGAACTGGGACTGGAATTCATTCCTAAGCAATTCCAAAACCAATGTTCTTTCCTCCATGCCTCATATATCTTTAGTTAAAATAAAATAATCCAGTGGCTTCTCACCAATCACCAAACATTTTGCTCCTTCACTCCTGAAGCCTAAACCCTTAAAAGAGAATCTCGGTAATTGTGCTGCCCCTGTGCCCCAGAAGTCACAATTTACTGCAGAATGAGGTGATATGAAACAAAACAGACACATCTTCCAGGCCAAAGGGGGGCTGTCTGGATTATACAGACCTCATGACTTTTATTGAGAAGATCTGAAGCTCATTTTGGTACAAAAAATAATAGATATGTGTTTGGCAAGTGATTCTAGCTTTTTTGGTTTTGGTGAGGTAAGACCTAGTGGGCTTGAGCAATAGAAATGACCCAACATTTCTTGAAGAGAAATCAGTTATCATTACCCAAAGCAAGAAAAGTGGATCTACCCTTCCATGAATCATGTAGCCCCGAAAAGGCAGATGTCTCTCTTCCCTCCAGACTTCAGTTCTGTAAGGATGTTCATATGACTAGGAAATACCTGCGTACATAATCAGACACTCTCACTCTCTTGGGCGAAACGTTGCCAAGAGCAGGAACATACAAATTGAGACCAATGGAAATCACCTAGGATATTGCTTAATGCCTTATAGTTTCAGTCAAAAGGACAAAGCCCACTTTCAAGATTACTCATGCCTAATGGTCAGGAAATAGTTAAACCACAAAGGCTTGAAGGAGATGGGTCAAGTTGTTAGAGAACAATCCCAGGGCCGGTCAGCTCCCATGAATACCACCCTTACAACAGAGACTTTCCCAGTGAAGGGAGCATTAGGATGCGATGTCTTGAGCTACGAATGAGAATTTTCCATAGCGAGACTTGTGGTTCCAATATTATGTACAGTAGATGTCCTGGGGAAAAAAGTCCTTCCAAAGGTGCGTATAAATGCTAGATAAACTACAAAAACCATCGTGTCAGATATAAGGCTGATATCATAAGGAAGAAAAATCCTCATGGGTCAGCGGTCAACAATGAAGGAAAAATTCAAAAGCAAGGTTGTGAGCATGTGTGTTGATGCTGTAGCTTCCCTGAGGTGAACAAGGGTAAGCATGATCCCTCAGTAAGTAACCTAAGTGATACGTTTTAGTGCCCAGGTTGTGATGGGAGATGGGGTCCTGTGCTTATTATGCAAGGTGGGGACAGTCAAAACTTAGTCACTTGAAAAAAAAAAACAGAATTCATGAGGAACAACACATATAATAAAAGGATAAACTAGAATTAATCTGCGTATCCCCAAAGAGAGGTGATGAGAAAGCTTGTCTCCCTCAATTAACTTACTGTGCAGAAAATATCTCCCTGAAATATGTAGCCACCAACCTGTGCTACACATGCGTCTGTGGTCCTCATTTATATTATTCACGTGACCCTGAAAGCTCCAAGCTGGAATATCACTCAAAAATTGGTTGTGGACTTCTAATACTCCCTGAAGCATTTGGAAGAAGCAAATACCACCATCCTTTGGGCAAACACCCTCAGTCAAAAATAGACATGATTTCCATGGATAAAGATCCTCTCAAAATGCACTCTCAGTCCAAAACTAAAAGCATATCCAAAAATTGATCTCTCACGGGCAATTGTCAGCAATAACAAAAGTAATGGAATTAAGCTGGAAAGAAATTAGATACTCAAACAACTTTGTAAAAAAATGTAGTATAAAGCAAGTAAATTAAAGAGTTAAAAGGCATAGAATATGAGACTCTGAAAAAAAAAGAATAGCTACTTTACAAACAATGAACTAGAACTTCAAGAAATGAGAAGTACAGTTATTGACATAAAAAGTACAAAGGGCAGTCTGTCAGTGAAGAGACCCTGGGAACTAACCAATAGATGTGAGGTCACATTTTGAAGCCACCACCTAACACAAAGAAAACAGCATGGATTTGGGGGTCAGACAGGTTGGGCTGAATTTTGCAGAATGGGTGCCATCAAATAAAAAAAAAGGAGCTGGTGTTTTCAAAGTGCTTATCATACACAAGGTACTGTAATAAACCATTATACATTGCTTCATGGAATCCTTACCATAATCCTATGAGATAAGAGTTATCCTCTCCATTTTACTGGTGGTAAAACTGAGACTTAGGGTGGAACTATCTTGTACCCACATTACACCAACAACTGAAAGACTGGGGTTCAAACCCAGGTCTGTCTCACTCCGTGTTCATCGTCTTCCCCACTGAGTTTCATTGCCTGCCACATTAGCCTCATCTCTCATTTTAATCAGCTGTGCAAAACTTCCATTGTCTGCGCATAGGGAAAAAATGATTTATTATGAACTTTCCTCATCTTGAAGACCTAATAGAGACCTTCAGGACTACAGTTTATAGCTCTCTCCTGAGTTTGATCTCTAGCTCAGACTGTAGGCTGAGGGATTGTGGAAGCCTTGAGAGCTACGCAGGTATCTGATGTCTGCAGAGGCGAGGGGCATGTCCAGAAGTCTTCTAAGTCTGCAAGGCTCAGGTGGATATAAGTGATCAGAGCTTGTCCTGGAAGAATCTGAGAAGTTAATAAAACGCTGAAGGAGTGGGATGACTTAGAAAGTCAAAGATAGCAAAAGGTTCCAGAATTTCCCAGTTCAGATGGTTAGAGAGAGATTAATATTATCAAAGTAAAATTCTGAACAAAATCTGGTTCACTTATCTGGAGTAAAACTTATCTTTTTTTCTGTTCTCTTTTAATCTCTCGTATTTCCAACTGAGGGTTCCCAGCTGAACCCCACCCCCACCCAAGAGGGAGCCTGAAAAGTGGAGATGACTGTGGCCTCTGCCCAGGCTCTTTGCGTGATGTTCTCTGGCCCAGATTATATCTCCAGAAGGTGACATTCCCCTATTAACATTCGTGCATGTGACTGGTCTACTGAAGTTTTTAAAGAAATACTAAAGGTCACCAGAAGCATTTCTAGAAATAGGTATTTCATATTCATTTGCTACATTCTCAGTAAAAAGTTACCCAGTATTTCCAAGAAATAAATGCAAATTGTTAGACACCTTGCAAAAAAATGGCTTACACTAGTAACATAATCGTAATGCATAGAAAATGTACATTGTCCTAATATGTTTTTATGGCTTTTGGATAGGCTCTTGGATGGTTAGCAAAGTTTGAAATGTTTGTGATTATAATGATAACAAGAATTTAGTTTTTAAAATTCTCTCAGTGAGTTCCCAGTCCTCTAGAGTCGATACCATTAGCACTAATTTAAAGATGGGAAAACTGAGGCAAGAATAGTTTATGGGAATTACCCAAGATCAAATAATTTATATGTGACAAGTTAGACTCAAAATACAAACTTCTCTGATTCCAAATTCTATACACTTTTCAATATTTCTTGGTGCCAAACTGGTAGCTGACTTGAAGAAAGCACTTTCAGAAATGGTTTGAATGAATCTTATAAGGTGAAATTTATCAAGGGTGAATGAAAGAAATTGCTTGAACTCCTTCCTAAAATACTCATCAAACAAGCATGGGAGAATGTCCCAGAAGCTCACTGAGAAAACAGACTTAGGAGGTGTGATGAGCAGGAAGAATGGCATAAGTTGCATAAATAATGTATGTGACATGCCCACAAACACTGGCCTGGCCTGTTCAGTCCTGCTAGATGAAATGATTCCCGGGGTACCTTATCTGTTCGGGGTTCATGCCATAAGAGGAAGAGGCGAGAAGTTGAGGATGATTCCCAAAGAGCAAATGAGATGGTACGCTGTTAAGATGATGGTAGAGTGTTAAGTGATGAGAAAACTCATCATTTTTAGCTTAGACGATCCATGCTAAGAATTCAAGATATTCCCACCCACAGGCAAATGTGAAAACCCCAGGACTTTTAGAAAGAAGAGAGCAGCCTCTTGGGATAACATGGTGATTGTGATACTAGATTCTGCAATGATACAAGCCTGAATTTGAATCCTAGTCCTGCTACTTACTGGCTATGTGATCCTGAGTAAGTTACCTAACCTCTCTGTACCTCAATGTTCCCATCAATAAAACAGGACTATAAATAGTACCTTCTGCATAGGGTTATTTTGAAAATTCATTGAGTTAATAAAATTAATAAATTTAACACAGGTTAGTGACACAGTAGAGTGTAAATGTCCTTATATATTATTTGTTGTCACTACTATCCATTCTCCAACTCTGAAAGTCATAAGTTTCACAAAAGAGAATCAGTTCCCCTCAGCCATTATTGCAGCTTGGAGATTGCACTCACTTCCTGAGATCTGGGGGAGCCCACGTTTACTTCATATGAGTCTTCCATTTGTATAAAGTTGTCTCAACACCTGGAATATTTGCATCATAATCCAAACCAGCCCAATAAACAAGAACACCTATAAAACACAGCCCCCTAAATTTGCCTTCTTCTATTTACTGGCTGTGTGATTTCGAGCAAATTACCTAGTCCCTCAAAGCCTCATTGCTTCATCTGCAAAATGCCTTTTTTGACTAAAGATGACTGGGAAAATGTATGTGATTATTCCCAGCAACTAAGCCTAGTACAAGGCAAAATGCTCACAACACGTTATTCTCTTTTCATAAGAAGAAGAGAAGCTGTGACAATGTGATAGTTCTGGAATCAGTTCATTTAGCCCAACAGGTCCTGAGCACCACGATGCTATGAATACAGAGATGAATGAAGTATGACCCCAATCCTGAAAGTGCTCATGGTCTGGAAGAAGAGATAGTAAACAAACAAAAAGGCCTCAAAGCCATGGCAGTTGCTGGTGACCTTGGCCAGGTGGGGATCATGGATGGGGGTGAAGGGCAGCATTCATATTGCGGTGATTTGATGAGTAAGCAGGAGTTGAAGACGGAGAAACAGCGAGTAGAGAACAGTCCTGAGAAACTTAGGTGGAGATGGGAGAGAAGGAGAAGGAAATGAGGTCCAGTATATGTTTGTGTGTTTGGCTGAAGCCATATTTATTTAAAAAATAAAAAACCTAGTGAAGAAGAGTAATTAAATATCAACATGAAAAGGGCAACTGTCATGTAAGGCCAGTTGAAACTCCTGGGGTGTGTTGTCAAGGTTGACTGACTGGAGTATAGATAGCTGACCCTGTCCCTGTGTCTGGATGGAAAGTCACTGTGGATACAGGGAAGGACAAAAGGGGCAGTTCCAGAAGTCCCTTTTCTAGAGAGGCTGCCCCACGCTCTGCACCCCCATGAGGATGAATCTTTCACTGAGTGGTCAGCCACCCATAAAGGAGGCAGGAGCTTCCTGAACTCTTTTCCTTTAGGGTGGAGGGTTTCAGTGGAACACTGACAAACCACCACCAAATTTGTTCCTCGCTTTGTTCTTTGTTTTTCCTTGGGAATCGGCACATTTTGCATTGAGGTTTGCACAAAGCAAAACAGCTCCAGTGTCAAATGGAAATCCAGCAGGCTCTTCGAAAGATGTACTGTTCTCTTTGTACAGGCTGCCGACTTGGGAGAGGGGGCCCAGGACATAATGCCCGTGCCTCTTGGGAAGCACATCCAGACAATGGTCTGTGTGTGAAAAGGGGAACAGATTAACCAGGACCAGGGTATCTCCCAATTGCTTTTCTTAAAGAAAGACTCTATTGCCAGGAAGCAAAGCACACACAAAAACAATACCTAAGCTAACAGAGTACTGGCTTTAATATACTCAGAAATAACAGAACATGGGCAGGCTACAACTTTCCAAATCCCCTTGAAAATCCTTTGCAAGAGCAGAGATGGTTTGTCAAATCTATACTCTTTGTTTAATACATTTGTTCTTTTGTTTGATCAAGGGGGGAAGCCGTCTAACTCATTATATTGGGGGAGCTGCATTCATTCCTTTGTGCTTCTTTTTCTTCTTCTAATCTTTATTAAAATCAAAAGAAGAGCCACTCTAATCCTTCAAATGATAATTTATTTCTCAACCTACAAAGTTTTCACTATTGTTTTAAAAACAAATCAATGCAACGATTTTAATTAAAAATGAAACAGGGTGTACCAAAAAAAAAAAAAAAGGCATTTGTTAGATCAACGCACAAACTTGTTTACAATTAATGGGCAACAGAGCTCCTGGTGGTAAAGAATGTTTCTCTGTAGTTGGTAAATTCTCTGGACTTTCATATGAGCCTTTAGAGAGAAAAACACATCTAGAAGCCTCCTAATGAAATGCCTTAATCCTGGGAAATTTTATGCTTCAAAATGTGCTCACCTCCCCCATCTCTGCCAGCCGCCTCCTTGGCTGGAAGACGCAGTGGGTTCTATTTTAGCAGGGGTTATTCATCTCAGATAGCAGAGGAGGTTTGGTTTTCTCACAAGGAGAAAAAAGGGCTCTGTGTTAAGGAGACAGGCTTTGGCCTGCACGTCGGTGGGTGGGGCTAGTGAAGTCGACTGATGATCTTCAGGAAGGCTCAGGTTTCTCAGGCAGTAGAGAAAACCCCATATAATAGGAGGTAGACTTCCCCCAAACAGCACTGAAAAAAATATGTCATGAACTGAAATTTAGTGGAAATTAAACTTGAATATTTAAATGTATTCAGTGTGTATTTATTTACTGAGAAGCTACTGAGTTCCAGCAATGGTGTATAGGGATTAAATTTCAAGAGATGATCTTTCAATTAGTTTATCATGGCTCAGCAGTCACCCTGCATCCCCGAGTCAGGCCCTGAGCTCAGCAAAGGCAACATTGAGAGAGGAGTCACACAGAGTCCAAGTTCACGGTTCAGTGGAGGAAGCAAAGAAACTGTGATGAAAGCTGTGGCTGCCATAGATGCTAAGTGACATGGAAGGTTACAGGAAGGGAAAGAGATCCTCCTTAGGGGTCATCTCTACCTCCAGACTGGGACAGGTGAGTTAACAGAGAAGCGAATTTCACAATGGCTTTGAAGACTTAGTAAGACTTGAGAAAGTAGATGAGGGTGAAAACAATGCTTCCAAGGCAGGGAACATTATGAGCAAACTGTGATCGTGAAGGTGTGAGTAGCTCGGTGTGACTCAAGTCTTATGAGAATGTAGAGAAGAGGAGGACCAGAGGAGATGGTGGTAGTGGCAGAGGGGATGCCTTCCTCTTTCTTGTTGACCTGAAACCTCTCTTCATCCTCTGAACATCAGCCTGAGTGTTACCTCTGAGAAGCATTCCCTGAGCCCCCCATCTTGGTCCTGAGGACTTTCCTGCCCCATACTGTGTGTGTGCCCACTTTGGTGTTCCCCACTAACTGCATACTGCTATCCTGTTCACCCTTTCTTCCCTTCATGCCCAGCACAGTGCATGGGAAATGGGCTTCAAGCGGGATGCCAGGGCCAGACAATCCAGTCTGCAGCGCCAGGGTGAGATGAGAAATCAGACACTTCAGGACACCCAGGGCTGATCTGTCACAGTCACACTTAAGATTCCCAGCTTAGGTTTGTCCCTTGTCAAAACAGATCATTTGAGAGGAAACCTAAACAGTAAATAAGCCTTGGAAACACGGCTATGTTCACAAGTCATCAGGCAAAAAAAATCACAAATTAAAAGTAAATAAATAACATCCAAGTCCAGCCATTCTGTACGTGTAATATTCTGGGGGCAATAAAACTTACTCCAGGTCTTCTGGAAAGCAACTTGGTCACACATATCAAGAATTAAGAATCATCTTGAACTAGGAAATTACCCCAACGAAATCATTCAAAAGAATAAAATGCACCTATAGAAGATAATGTTCTTTGAAGCATTAGCCTGAATGAGAAAGAAAAATGTGAAATGACCTAACTATCCAACATTAAAAGGCAAGAATACTATGGGACAATCTACAGTGATAGCTATGAAGGCTATGAGAAGGTATAAAAGACATGACAGAATTTTAGGTGAAAGAAGGAAACATTTTAAAAATCCGCAATGATTATGGCTGCCTCAAATCTGAGTGGTTTCAGATAAAGAAAATCAAAGGAGAAAACTCAAAGTGGTTTTGGTTGACTAATTTTCTTATTCCAAATTTTATTTAGAATCATTGTATTTTTTTTTCTTTAGAAATGGAAGTAACAGGTGATTTGCATGATTTGCACCAGGTCCCCCTGCATGAGCAAAAGAGGGAATACATATGAAAAGGACAGAAAAGCAGACCTCAGTAATGCTGGCCTGGAACACGATGTGCCCTCCCCCGGCCTGCAATCCAGTAAGGCAGATCAGGGTTTCCGAGTGGATGGGTACCATTTGATAGCTGCTCTTTGAGCCTCACTTCAAGGAAAGAATGAAGTCATAATTCTCGAGGGGCACTGTGGTTTATAGAAAGAAGTTCTTGTTCTCCGTCTCTCAGGACCAAAGCAAATTACCCTGTCACATGCCATCTCCTGAATGCAATGCTCAGTCAATCTTTTTTATAACAGAAGAGGCACCACCAAGCCTTCTTGAAAGGCTCCTCTCAGCAATCCCTTCCTGCCATGCCTCCTAGGCTCCCGACTCCACCTCACCTCACGACACCTGGACGGTAGGACTGCGTAGTTCTTGGACTTTCCCCTTAGCAAGGACACCCCAAGTAAAGATATGAAATGTTGTCATAGCTTCCAGTTGCTGAGGATTTCTCAGCTCAAGTTCAGAAGACTAACAAAGCGCAAGACTAAGATGTGAACCAGGTTTCTAACCGTAAAAGCTATGTCCTCCTGTGCTGACACAGAGAAAAGGGGACATTCTGCTCTTTCCAGTGAAGAGCGTTTGGGAGAAATCCCTTCTTTTGTTTGCCCGAAAAACTTTAATTCTCGGGAGACATGACTACTGCTTTGCAAAACATTTCTATTGCATATGCATTACACTGCTTAGCTTGGCCTGGAGATGAGCAATTCACCTTTCTTTTTCTTCCCCACTCTGCATCTCTTTATACAAGGAAATTGGTGACCCTGACATGTGCAGGAGCGAGGGCAGGGAAGAGGACAAGCTGAAAAAGGATAGAAATATGTGGGGATGAAGTTAGCTCATGTTCAGAGACCCAAAGGGGAATGCCCTGTGGAAATGAACTGTGAAAACTGAGCCAACAGGGCTGTCTGTCTGGTCCCTTCTGCCCACCGTGTAGCTTCAGAAGATAATTATCATAGGTTAATCAGGTCAACAAACTTGCTGGGCACTCTGACAAGCTGGGCAGCCTCAGGTTTGCTCCCAGTGGGCAAGACCGAAAGGGCTCTCTGGCTGCTCAGCAAAGAAAATCAACTGGGAACAATTGATGTGCTGAGAAATCTAACGGCCGCCCCCAGTGAGGGTCCGAGTCACTGGGATTTCTGGGTGAAGGCTGCTGGCCCTTCACATGGTCTAACCCGCTGTGATCAGGCTGTTTTAGTCCCCAATTCTCAAGATGGTTATCACAAATCTGGAACTGGTTTGTATTCGAAAGCTCTGGCAGAAAAATACCATGTTCAATTGGCTTTGTTATAACAAAAGACACAGAGTATATAGGTCAGCAAAGTTAGTGCTACAATTACAAACTGTCCAGTGTGTCCTTTGTAATGATTACATGGGGGTCTTTTTCCAAGATGAGGTGTGTGTGTGTGTGTGTGTGTGTGTGTGTGTGTGTGTGTTGTTTTCATCTACTACATATAGAGGAAAGCTCAGGATTTGAAGTGAGGGCAGGAATTTAAGACCCTGGTGGAAACTTAGCAGCTGTGTGACCATGGGAAATATAGCCCCTGTGAAGCAATTTGATGATGGGAATGATTATTATTTCCCCCAGGGGTTGTGAGAATAAATTGAGATAAAGCGTATGAAAGCACCCAACACTGGCGTATTCAGTCAATATTAGTTTCTCTTTCCTTTCCATACCCTTGTTACCACATCCTCACCTTTTCCCCATCATTTCCAGTAACAATAGCATCAGCCAGTGCCCTGACTTTCAAGGCAGCCATGAAAATGCCCCCACCGTTGCTAAATTACTGGCAAGAAGGAACTGGTGAGTAAGTTATTTTGGGAAGTCAGGTCTTGTCAGCATGTGTGGAGTTCCTTGCAGACCTGACTGTCAGTCATTCTTAAGCCCCTCAGATACCCAGAACCTCTCTGTCTACTGAAAAGAACTGAACTATTAATGTCCCTCATAGAAGAAGAAGAAGAAGGAGAAGAAAAAAGGGGAACTGGCTCCTGTGAATGTGGGTCAGGAATCACCAGGGTGGTAATAACTCGGTCGGCTCTGTGTTCTCGGCCCTCCTTGGTCCTTCCATAACAAAGCTCTCTCTTAGGAGCCTTGCTTGGCCTTGGCGTGATCTCCTTTTGTTCTACAAATTCCTGCATATGACTCACAGAACCGTTTAAGCACGTCTCTCTTCAGTTCCTAGGAATTTTCCTGACAATAGCAGTCCCTATCCTGAGGCAATTGTCTTTCTCCCCAACTTCTCTCCAGTGTCAGCTTGTTGCTCGACACCCCAGCATAGCCAATTTCATCTTGTTGGTGAGGCCAGCTGCCTTTTCCTCAGATGCCCAGTGCTGATGCAGCATCACAACCACAGTGAATCGTCTTTCCTCCGTGCCTTCAACTCCACTCTCAGTGAGGCCGAGGTCCTTGAAAATATCACTTCCATTCTGGGGAAATCGGTGCAATGATTTGGGGGAAGTTAGACATATAAAAAGAATAAGAGTTACTCTTATTCTGTGACCCATTAGTTTTGCTTCAGAGAATCTAGTCTAAGGAAATCATCTGAAAGAATTTGGCCATAGTGGCTGGTAGTTACTGAACACTCATTCAGTGTCAACACTGTTCTAATTGTTGTTTGTAGATTGACTTATTTAACCACCTTAATGGCTCCATGAGGACATGTTAATATTATTGCCATTTTGCAGATGAGGAAACCAAGGAACGGAAAGGTAATTGTGTTAATGTTCATGATCCTTGACAGTGTAAGGGCTTCACTGAAGGCCCAAGAAGCCTGATTCCACAGGCTTGCTCTTCCCTTCTGTACTATTGCTACCTCAATGTGCAAAGCCTAATATTAAGAGGAGAAGAAGAAAAAGAAGGAAAATCAGAAAGAGGAGGAGGAGGAAGTGGAAGAGGAAAAATGAAGATGGAGGAGGCTATAGGAAAGTAAGTTAAATGCCTTGTTATTTATGATAGTGAATATCAGCTGCAGGGACATTCTGGTGTCCCATGCACCCGGAGTGTGACCTGGAAGGAGGGGCTGTGAACTCCATGACCAGCAAACCTGTCATTACTAGGAAAGGGCACAGTACTGAGAGTGGGGCAAAAGTTTACAAAGTCAATATGGACATTAGTAGGAGCCTGCATTTCTAGAGGTCAACAAATATAGAAAACAAGACTTGCTTCTTTGTTGATTATTGGACTAGAGAAGGAAAAAACTTTCAGTCTTAATAACTTCGACTTTAAGTTAATTGTAGTCTTCCCTTCCTCTAATAACCTCTTATTCATCTATATCACTATATGATTTTTTTTATGCTTTCAAATGAATCACTTGCTGTAGAGGCTTTTTAAAAAGTGTGTTACTATATAAATTTTTTTAATAGAGAGATATTGTTCTACACTCATCACCTAGGATTAACCTTCTAAAAAGCAATTGTCAGGGTTATCTGTCCTGTACCAAAAAGTCTTCAGAATAGTTGACCAAGGCATGCTTTTTCTGAAAATTTACCATAGTGTGTTACTTGAAGAGAAGCCAACAATTTTACCCAGGAAGATTAATTTAATGTTACTTATAACAGCAAATATTAGAAATGACTCAAATGTCCAATAGAGAAATAGGTATTGTAGGTTATATCCCCTCTGTGGGATAGTATGCACCACTAAGAGCAGTAAGTTCTAAAATACTGTAGCAAATTGGGAAAATATTATTTAGTGAACTACTGAAAGTAAAACACAAAAATTATATAGAAACTATTATTACTATCAAGCGAAATACATTTTTGCCCACAGACAGAGATTTGTTGCACAACGATTAAATCTGATTTTATGATGACGGAATAAGGGATAGTTTAATTTTCACATGTTCTTTCCCACTTTAAATATTAAACATTCAGTGATAAGAAGGCAAGGAATTCTAATGTTTTCAGCACAAGAGGAAGCCTGGGACAAGCAAGGAGAGAGAAGGCTATTTGCCCTAATTGGATATGATGATATGCTAGTAGTGAACTTGGACAGTGACTTTAGGGGGGATTATAATAGAGATAAGATGCAGTGAGTGAGAGTAAGGGGGATTTAGTGACGATTCCAAAGCTTAGGGCTCGGACATAAGATAGAGAACAGTGGAGGAAGAGGACTGGAGAGAATTTCAGAGATGTTCTATGGGAGGTGCATTCTTTCAGCGACATCCATTAGGAAGTTGAAATACAAGTTTCGAGCTCTTGATAAGGTGTGGTCTTGGTCTTCAAGTGCCTGTATATGCAGAGAAAATTTTTGTAGCCATAACAAGATCTGAGCCCACGGCAATTCTTACTATACAGAGTATGAAACTCAAGCTTGCATGTTACTTGTCAGGACTCACCTTCTTGATTGCCAAACTTAAAGTTATGTATCAGTTATTTATTGCTACATGATATAGTATCCCAAAACTTAGCAGCTTACAAGTTACTATCTCACAATTTCTGTGGGTCAAGAATCCACTTTTCCTAGGTGTCTTTGCCTCAGGATCTCTCAAAATGCTACAATCAAGGGGTCTGCTGAAGATGCATCATCTCAAGGCTCAACTTAGTGGGGAACCATTTCCAAGGGCACTCACATGCCAGTTGGCAGGCTTGGGTCATCCTTGCCTATTGGCTAGAGACATTAGTTCCTTGTCACATGGCACTCTCCTTCAAGGGCTGACAGCATGGCAGCTTGGTTCAGAGAAAGAGAAACAGAGAAAGAAGGAGAGAGAGAATATGAACCCAAGGGAGAAGCTATAGTCTTTTTATAACTTAATCTCAGAAATCACATGACATCAGTTCTACTGCACTTATTTGTTGGAAGCAAAACAGGTCTAACCTGCACTCAAGGAGAGTGAATTATATACCAGAGGGAGGGATCTTTGGAAGCCGTCTCAGAACTTTCCCCCACGTGTTCTATAGAAATAAACTGAAGTTGTTCTACGTCATTCCCACCATTCCCACCACCACCATCATCTTTGCCATCCTCACATGCCACTTGCTGCTACAAAAAATATAGAGTTGACTTTTGCAGAACCATACAATGTTGATTTATAGAACTTTGAAGTTCTCTTCCAGACAGTCCAGCTCAAAAACTCCTAAGTGCAGTGTGGCAAGCTGTTTTCATAGTCCTTCTAACACTCCTATTAGCATAACTAATTATTTGATCCCCCCACACACCCATGCTAGACTTAATCATTCCAGCACATTTTCCTACTAAATCAGGATCTGGCCTCAGAAGTCTGCCTGCCAAAGTCCTCTTTCTGTCACAGATTCAGTCCAATGCTTTTATTTCAGAGGAAAACTGAACCTTAGCGAGGGAAAACCCAGAATATGCAGCAAATGCCAAAGCTGAGATTTGAATTTGATCTCACACTAGTCAGTTCTCTTCCCATCACTCACTGTCTACCTTACAACTCCACTCCTGGCACATTATTATCATACAGCATGACTTTCTGTGTGGGTGAATGTGTGTGTGCAAATGCCCCTAGCATATACATTGATTAGAAACAAAACAGTAAGTGCAGCCCACTCTCAAATGTACACACACATGCACACATGCATATGTTTATGTGTGTATATATTTTCTTTTTCCCTTCCATCCCTCATCAGTCATTAGTATGGATGTTAACAAATTTTCTTCAGCATCCAGTAGAAGAATGTGCAGTGTCTATAGAGGGTACTTACAACTTAAAGAACAGGGACCAGGACAGAAACTACTTGTCATCTATATACCCCTCATATAGCACCGGGCATGGCATGTGCTGTGCCATAAACATTGGATGAATGAGTACACAGATGAATGCTTAAATGAATGAAATACATTAGTCACCACTTCATGATTTTCTCCATATATCTGTGTTATATATGCTTAACGTTTCTCTTTAAATCAATTCATTTTTAAACCTAAATAATGTTTAAATAGATGGTCATTTGCTCTCATAAATGGAAAAGGGGTACTTTCTAAATTGTATATAAATAAGTTTGTATCTATTAAAAACACCCACAGACCATCTAGAAGTCTTCTTGCATATCACTAGGAGTGAGTGCACTGCAATAAACAAATGAATGTGAAACCCCACAGCATGTGTTCACATTCGGGACCTCATAGATGGCTCAAGAGGCCCTTCGTAGAGCTGGGGGCAGTGCCTGCCAGAAGGAGCCTTCCAAGAGTAATTGGTCTCTTTAACCCTAGGGAGAGATGATTGTGAAGTGTGTGAAATATAAGTGGGATTGAAAGAGGCGTGGTTAAGACAGCAGCAGATGAGAATCCATTAAAATATTCTTTGGGGAGGCTGTCTCATGCTCTGACAGCATGCCAGGCACATCCACTCGTTCACTCATTCATCCAGCATGTTCTCAGTTACTGCCTGCATCATCTTGAACTAGGTTCTGTGGAGACCAAACAGAGTAAGACCCTTTCTTGCCCACCAAGAGCTCATGATCTAACAGTGTATAGAGAAATGCCAAAGCAAACAAACAAAAAAACCCTTTGTATACTCATCAACCCACACCAGATGTTCAAGATCCTGGGAGAGCAAATGGCACTGGCTAAGAAAGGCCTCACAGGATGCACAGAAGAGGTGACACCTGCTTCTCTGTACAAAGGACAGGTACATAAGGGCACTACAAGGACCAATGGTGTGGGCACAGGCTTGAGGGGAGAAGGACAGTGAGCTGTACACAAGCAGCTGAAGCATTGAGAACCACTGGGCGAGAGCAGTGGGTCTGTGGAAGAGAATGCAAGGGATGAGCTTAATGGTGAAAGCAAGGGCTGTGAAGGACTAGGGAGTCCAGTGACAGAGACTGGAATTTATCCTGAGGGCAAAGGAGACCAAGAAAGGATTTTAGGCATAGGAATGAAGCAGCCAGTTCTATAAAAAGTCACTCTCATGGGAGATAGACACTCAGTCTTCCTCATCTGCGCATGGGTCTCCGCAAGTTACTTCAGAAGGCTAGCAGACGTATTAAATTAACACCTGCATGAAGCCCTTTGATCTCATAGAGAAAAGCCAGATACTTCTAGGTGATTAAAATGTCATCACCCCTGTGTTCTCATCCTCTCTTCTCTACCCCACTTCACCCATGAGAGCCCAATGTCCCAGGAAAGAATACCTCAAAGGAATTCAGAACTATGTAAGTTTGGTGGACAGAATGTATTGTAATTTAAAACTAATCAGTTAATTTGAATCCAAAACAACTTGAATGATCATCTAACAAAGTTTAAAGTAAAGAGAATTGGCAAGAGGTATGGCAGTCTGGGCTTGGCTACCTGCTGAGTGGATCTGAGGGCTGTGCAACCATTCTGGGCTTCACTTTTCTCACCTGTAAATTGCAAGGACGGGTTTTGAAGATCCCTAAGACACTTCTAGCTCTTATGTTCTATGCTTTTAAGATGCCCCATACTTCTTTTTTTAATAGATATTTATGGTTAATAAGGTATTTAGTCCATTTATCCTAGTAGTGTTCTAAGTATTATACATATATTACCTCATTTAGTCCTGGAGGTAACCTGTGAAGTAGGCCTCATCATGTGAGCCCATTTTATAAATAAAAAAATGGAAGATATATTAAATAATTTGACTAAGGTCACACAGATACTAGTGACAGTCTGGGATTCAAATCCAAATTGTCTCAAAAACTATGTTCTTATCATTGGTATTTCTTAACACAGGAGTTCTATAAATATCTGGGCAGTGAGCATTCTGGACACAGGGATTAAGAAGTGCAAACACCTGGGGCAGTGATGAGTTCAGTGTGTTAAAGGAAAACCAGAAAACCAGTGTGGACATAACACAATTGCTCAATGGAAAAGGTGGTAGGAAATATGGTCAGAAAGGTAAGCAGTGACTAGATCAGGTAATGCCTGGTAGACTATTAAGTAGTTTGAATTTTCTTCTCAAAAAAATGGAAAGTAATTGAAATATATTTATTCACTTTAAAAAGAACACAGGCTGCTAGGTAAAGAACAGATCTGGGTGGAGGGTAGTAGAAGCAATAAGATAAATTTGCAGATTTTTGTGGTATAAGCAAGAGGGAACAGTGGCTTAGACTAGAACTGTTGGTGGCAGTGGAGGAAATTGATGAGATTAAGGCAAAGCTGACAAATTTTGCTGGTGAGTTGGTTGTAGGAAATGAGGGGGAAAGAAAAATCAAGAATGATTTCCAGATTATGAAAAAAGATTTAAAAGGATCAGAGAACTTTAACGGGAAAAGAGAGAACCAAGAATTCTGTTTTGAGGTGGAAATGGGAGGGAGGTGGGGAGGGCTGGGTGGGTGGGCTGAGATGGGAGTAAAAGGCAGAAAGCTGTACTTGAACAACAATTTAAAAAAAAAATTCTGTTTTGTCTGTGTTATTACAAGGTCCATAATAATAGACACTGTAGATATTTGATAGGTAGTTTGGTGCCTCATATCTCATGAAAGAGTTTAGAACAAGGGGTGGAAATTGGGAAATTATCAGATTATATGAGATTATCCAGAAGTACATACAGGTGGAGAAGAGAAGACGATAAAGAGCCATGCCTTGGGTCAGAGCAGGGGGAGAAGAGAGAAAAAGACTAAGAAGGAGAAGAAAACCCAGAACACACTGTCTCAGAAGTGAAGGAAAAAGAGTATCTGAAGAAGAAGAAGTGCACACCTTTGTCCCAGCTCCTAAGGGCTTAAAAGTAATACTAAGAATTCATCACTAGATTTGACAACATATCGTTGCTGTTTTTTGGTGACATTGATAAGTGTGGTTTAAAAAAATTGTTTTGAAGCAATGGGAACCAAAGTCTGATTAGCACAGTTTAAAAGGAGAGTTAGAGGTGAGAAAGAGGAGAGAGCAAGACTGGAAGGACAATTCATTTTAGTGGTTGTGCTTTAAAAGAGAGGAAAATCATGGTAAGAGCTGGGAGCGGAAGGGGTTGAAGGTGAGTTTTGCTTTTGTAAGATGGGAGACAGCTGCTTGTTTGCTGATGGCAACGATCAGTAGAGAGGGGAATGGTCACGACGGCCGAGGGAAGGCGCCTGCAGAAGAGCAAAGTCCCAGAGAAGGAGAGGGTGAGCGCTGGTGCACCAGTTGAGGTATTCATCTTTACAGAAGCATGAATGATTCTGCTAAATAAATATAATAAATAAATAGGGAGGCTGAGTCTCTAAATTAAGATGCAGAGAGGTTGGTAAATTTGGTCATGAGAATAGGTGTATTTATCTTCAGATTGTGACCGTTGCGTTCATTTGAATAAGAAACATACTCCTCATCACAAGGAGAAAGGGACAGGGTTGGTAATTTGAGAAATGAGAAGGCTTGACCATGGTTGTCTTGAATAATGAAAGACTTGATTGGCTAAATAAATGAGATAAGGTTGCCAGGCAAGGTAGAGGGTCCCCCTGAGGTTTGTGTTCACAAATGTGAGGTAAGGCCAGTGAGTGTGGGTGAGTGTCATCTCCAGTCCACCATCAGTGACTTGGTACAGAAATGAAATGGGCAGGGCTGGGATCAAGGGTAGAGTTTTGCTGGTTCAGACTGATGGAAGGAGGGAGGGGCTTGGAAGGTGAGGGTTTGCAAGAGGATGATTTGAGCTGCACGGTCTGGAATCAAAGTTGAGTGCAGAGGGAAAGGAAGGCAGAGAGGGCGGGAGAACCTGGGAAGAAGTGGGATCAGTGGACCAGAGATCAGATAATGTATAGAGTGGGGATTAAAGGAGTTCTGCCACTTCCTACTTTGATAACTTGGGCAAGATTCTTTGTTTCTCACTCTCATTTACTTCATTTGTGAAACAAGGAAAATAAAATAGGGTTGATACCATAAAAATTTGTTGTTAAATAGCTAATATATGACAGTAAGTGATGTCATATTGGTACATAGTATTTATACAAAATCTTCTTTTTCAGGGTTCACCCTTTCAACAGCCAAGGTATTTGTATGACTAACTATATCTACACAATGCCAAATATTTTTATAAACAGAGAAAATTCAAGTAATACCTCAATTGTCCCTATACTTAATTAGGCAGAAATCTGGATTATGCCCATTCTTAAAGATTTACCTAAACATCTGGCATTGTGTAAACATATACTAAGTCATTATGAATTACCCCCTTTGTCTCTGAGACTCTGAAGGGGAAGGAGGGCTGGAAACGGGAGCTGGGGTCATGCCCATTTCTTTAGTGAAAACAAAGAAAACTTTAGTGAAAACAATTCTTTTTTGTGTGTTTGAAGTACAGATCACAAATCAGCATGTCCTCCCTCCTTTGTCTGGTAGGTCAAAGAGTTAAATTACACCTCCTGATATATGTTCTAAGCTTCATAGATAACATAGCAATACCATAATTACATTCCAATGAGCTCTCAATATCAATACCCATACTAAATTTATCCACACTCCCCCCAGCCCCAAGCTGATAGCCTGTCCTGGCAAGTTAACCCATCTCCTAAGTTACAAAATCAAGAGACATTGAAGCTTCATCTTCCTTCTCTCTTACCTTCCATGTCTGATATATTGTCAATTTCCATTTTCATTCCTAGCCCTTTTAAAAGAGCCTTTATACCTGCCCCATCCCCGTGGCCACTGTTTCAGCTCACCCTTTTCTCTAGACTGTATTCTTCATTAACATATATTTATTCTCCTCTAATTTTTCTTCCTTTTGAGATACCTCTACTGATATTTGATCTTAATCATTCTGTGCCACTGACTGAGAATAAAACTATGCACATTGCTCAGAAAACAAACTCATATGTTCATAAGACATCACTTTTCACCTCGTAGTTAAGGATATTTATTTCACCGTGTCTATGAACCGTTGGGTGGGTGACAAATTTGAGCATCATCACTGGTCCAAAGTGAGTTGTTTTAGAAATTGCAGTATCTATAGCATCCTCCACATCCCCAGGTCATGACATATGTCAAGATGTTGCTGAAGTCAGGACTCCTCAATGTAGTCTCAAAGCTCATCCAAATCTTTACCCTCATTTTCATTCTAGACTCATTTGTTGTACCTATAATTCAAACAGGTCAAATATAAAATTTTGCTTGATGGTGCATATCTCTGTACTCTTAGTGCCTAGCATGGTGCCCATTGCTGAAAATCATTTAGTAAGTGTTTCAGGAAAGAAGGAAGGAAAAAAAAGATGTTTTCTGAGATCTTGTTTTCCAGAAACATATTCAAAAGACAAAATTCCCAAGAACATGGGAGATGGCAAACGTCTTTGGCAAATACTAATAACAACTTTACAAATCCTACTAATCTCCTTCTCCTCAGCCCTGCTCACCAGATCAATACTGGAATGTATTATTTTAGTGCATTTCCACCTCTACTCTCCAACCTCTATTTCCCCAGGGATTCTGCAGTTCACTGGTTTTTTAGCTTATTAAAGTCATACCACTGATTTCTCATTCCACAATGCCCTTAAAACAAGTGGTTGAGAGAATGGGCTCTGGTGTGAAAGTCTAAGATGTGAATCTTGGCTTTCTCGGTGATTACCTGAATCATGTGTTAGGGAAGGTATTTAATCCCTCGTAGCCTGACTTTCCTTATCTGAAAAATGAGTATAGTAATTATATCTAGGGAAATAAAATGCCAGTATCTATTTGCTTAGCACATTACCTGGCACATAGTGACTCAAACTATATTCTACTAGCTAGACATCTTATCAATCCTCAGTGGGCGAGGTGGGAGGAACACGTTTATTGAGCACTTACTGTGTGGTGGGCTTTTACAATCCACTATCTCATTTAATCTTCGTTGGAGCCCCAAATTAGTTTATTAGTAATCCCTTTTGAACATAAACCTATCGTGGCCCACAAGATTTATGTATTATGCCTAAGCTATAGAGAAAGTAACTCCCAAAGTTGGGACAAGCAACCTTTCTGTGCTAAAGTCTGAGCTCCACAAAAGCCTTGGAATGTCCTTACTAAGTCTACACACTGCTTATGAGTGAAGTCGAACATTATGGTTTTTGTTGAAGATACCATTTCTCTGTTGCTTCTCCTACTGCCAACGTGGTGTTTCATATTGCTGCTCAAACCAGGCCTACAGACTGAATGTCTATACAGAGTCCACAGGAGCCTACACAAAAATACAGTTCAAAGGCTCATTCCTCCTTAGTGCTTTGTGATTTTTCAGTTTCTAATGATCAATATGGAAATGTTTCTAGAAAAATGGAAACATTACACTGTGTTCTGGACTAATGATTTGGCATTAATTATAAACTTGTGGGGTAAAATGATACAGGCCAAGCATTTGGAAAAGCCTGGACTTGTAGAAGGTTTCATTGGTTAGAGGATAGAGGACTGACATGGGAAGCCAACACTCTGGCACAACTGCTCGCCAAAAAACAAAAATTGGTTGATCAAGTTGAAATAGCCAGAACCCTTGAAGGAAGATGTCACATCTTATAATAATCAAGGAAAAAGAAGCTAGCCTAAGCTTATGGGAGGCAGATTCCAAACATTCAGAGCACAGGTCTGAAAGGAAAGAGCATGCAAGAAGGCTTGGACACCTTCCAAAATGTGGTTTTTTTCAATGATCAATGGTTCCAAGGAGGATCACGAAAGGGAGAAAGCTGCAGCGAACAGTGAGGATGCATGGAAAGCTCTCTGATGTGCTCAGGCTTTAAAGTTCATGAAAGTGAGATGGAAAGGACAAGTAACCGCAGAATCAAACAGAATGCTAGAGAGCAGGCAAAAGAATCAACAGAGCAAAGACATAAAGGGTTCACTCTTGCCTGGTGTATTTCTTCACCCAATTGTTCAGCAACATTGATGGAACATCTGGCCTTGCAGAGAACTGAACACAGACTCCCCCTCAAGTTTGGGCTTGGGCATTAGGTGCTTCAGCCCTTACTGATTCCTTCTGATCCAGCTCATGCTACTGCATTATTTCTGTGTCACGCATCTATGGTCTCCTTTCCTCTCTGATAGCAAGGCCACTTGAGTTGTGCTTTCCTGAATGAAGTAAATGTCTGTGCCAGTCAATGCACAATTGTTGTTTGTGACCTTCCTGAGGTTTCCTGTTTCCTCCTAATGCATTAGAAGAACAAATCAATAACGTCTGTGTCCCAGTACCTTGGGTAACTGCCATCTTCATGGTTGCATCACTCTCCAGGGAGACCGTGGAACATGGTGGGATGCTGAAGCCCTGGAGGAGTAGGGCAGCAGGATGGGACTCATCAGAGCCTCACACAGAGACAGTGGAAGTGCTCCTGGCTCCCATGGAGGCACAAAGCCTCCCCTACCACCTGGTGATTTGTATGCAGCAGCGGCCCCCTCCCTTGGCACTGTGGGTGGACGGGACCTCAGGAGAGAACTAAGGAAGAAGGAAAGGGCTGTTGCCCTTGACAAGGAAACGATTGATGTCTCTGCTTTCTCAGCCTCTTTAAATTGAGATGGGGACCAGATTAAAAGTTCAGGCAGGAAGCCAACTGGTGACTTACAACACTGATGGCTTGTCTCTCAAGAAATTACCTGCGTGAATATTTAAAATTTTCTCCATTCTTGCCAGAATTTAGGTATTAGGGCATTTTAATGGCAATGATGATGATGATGATGATGATGATAATCTCTACTTATTGAATGCCATATGCAATATTCTGCATTTTACATTCATTATCTCTGTTAATTCCCACAATGACAGTATAAAGTACATATAATTATCCCCATTTTGTAGATGAAGAAACTGAAGCTCAGAGAAGTTAAGAAGTTTGATTGAGAGGACACATTTACAAGGAGTAAAATCAGGATTCAGCTCCAAATCCGCCTGATTCCAGCACACTTGGTATTTCATTGCATCACATCAGCAGATGCACCAAGACATGACTGGCTTCTCTCAAGATGTACAGTTGAGATAGAGTGTGAAATGGGTACAAGCACGTCTTTAGACAAGAGTTGTCTGGGATGTATGGCACTGGGCTACCCATCGTGTGACTTACTTGCCAAGGTGGTAGAGCACATTCCCTCCTGCAGATAGCCCTTTCCACTTTATTGGTGGGAGCCTTTTTAGTCCTTTGTCCTGCTTTTGGCTTTGTGTCAGGGAATGGGACCTCTTAGAGTTATTGATGTTTTCACAAAAAGAGCAAAGCCAAAAATGGGGCAGAGGATGGAATTAAGAACGGACACTGACCAGGGTGACACGCACCTCTAGTCCAAGCAGCGAAGTACAGTCAGGGAAAGTCAAGGTAAGTCAAGGCCAGATATCAAATCAGCAAGAACAGACATCATATTTAGGGTGAGAGAGTGACTGTAATAAAAATAAATTGAAGATAGATCTGAGATCAGAGTTGTCAAGGAGATGAGGCAGATGGCGGTGAGACAAGTTAAGGAAACTTGAAAGTCGGTAGTTCTAGAAACATGATCAGTTCCATGAATAGTTTATAACCATGCAGGACTTCTCTTTAGAAGGTCCCACACTCAGCTTTGAAAGAAAACCTTAACTTGTCTTAAAGGTACAGTTCTTGAGACTTGATATCTGACAATTCCACCTTCTATTCAGTGGACTGGCCCAGACTTATTTGTAGGGGAGGCACACCAGCCAAGATAACTCAAATGCTTAGAACACTGGTGAAAACTGCAGTTATGTGATCAATCCCCATGAGAGCCAGTTAGGTTAGCTCTGTCTCAGTGTCATATCTCTGCCTGTAGCCTCAGGCAGCTCTCTGGGGAAACAAATGCCATTAATCAGAAGGGGTACCAGACAAGTTCATGTGGACTGAGCAACAAAAACCTATTCTTTCTCTTGGAAAAGATCTCAAAGCTCATGGCAAATCAGCAGCATGCTCCTTTGTTGAGGATAACACAGACTTTGGGGGTTTATCAAAGAAGATAACCATCTCTCTTCTCTCCAAAGAGATAATAGCCTTAAGATATCATATGATTATTTAATTCATGTTTATTCAATTTATAATATAATTATGTAATGATGTTGGCTTGATCTTCGAACTCCTCTAATTTAACAACTTTGACTTACTCCTTTTACCCTCCAATACAAATAACTAGACATAAATACTTCCTGAACAGGGAGATTATTGTGCATTTTCCAATCAATCTCATAATATTTTATTAAATTTTTTAAAAGCTCTAATTTTCTGTGCTACCACAAAACATGCTTTCTGGGTCTTTTAGACAAAGGTGTGACCCCTAGCAAGTCAAATGAACTTGCCTTTATTTATCATAGAGAGATTACATCTTGGGCATTTTCAGTGTCACCACGCCTTTCTTCTCATTTTGCTCACCCCTGTTTGGTGAAGTGAGCTTCATCTGGTATTTTATGATTTGGGTGGTTAACTCTTCTGATTCTGAACAAAGGACCGTACTTCATCTTGACAATTTGTACCCTCCAGGCTTTCCTCATCAGTGGTTCCTTCTCAGCTTCTTTGGAGAATGAGGGCAGAAGTCTATTTATTCAGACTCCTCAAGGGTGAAGGCTCTTCCATTCTATAAATAAAACAAATTTAACTTTTACAGAGTTACTAAAGCCATGAAGAGATAAGCAATCGGGCTGGCTGCCTGCTGGCAGCAGGGATGGCCCTAGGATTTCCATAATATACCCCAGGGCTCTCTAATGTAAGAGCCTTCTATTATGATATAAACTTAGTTTAATAATATAAATATTAATAATTCCTTCCTTGTTGCAGACTTCCTTACTAAAAAAGAAAGAAAGTTGAAACTGACCATACACTTAGAATATGATGGTTGAAGGACTAATGGTAACTTACTACATTTGAAATAGGAGCAAAAATCTCCTGAGAATAAGGACTCTAGTAAAAGTTCTGTTCATGCATTGAATGCCATTTAACTGAACATGTACCACGTCCCCACTGGTATGTTTAAATTGTCACACCAGGACTTTTAAAGTGATACACAAGTAAGTAAGTAAATAAATAAATAAATATGATTCTTATATTTTAATATGATTCATTAATGGGCCAATCACAGTTTTTAACTTTCTTAACCTTTCATAAATGTAAGATGTAATTATTACTATTATAGTGTAGAGGATGGAAAGCAAGGTAGTATGAAATGAAAGGGCATTTGGAATCAGATGGACCTAGGTTCCATTTTTTTCCCTGGTCCTTACTAGCTGAGCAACCTCGGGGAAAATTCTGCTGTAGAATGAAGATAATAATTACTTCATGTTGTGAAAAGTATATGTGGCACAGGTATTGACATTCAACAGAGTGTGCTGAAAAATGCAGTTCCCTTTTCCCTTTCTACAAATAAAGTCTTGTGATAATGCAGTAGAAGTAAAAGTATTAATCTGGGGGATTCAGGAAGGGTTATGAGCAGAGGTGACATTTTATCTGGGGAATGGGTAGATCCAAGAAATCCGATACATTTCTTACAAAGAGAAATAAGGATATGAATAATTCAGGGAGAAGAGTTTCCATGATCAAAGATCCAGAGTCAGAAATAGAGATGAGTCTCAATAGGAAGTTAGAAATTGGAGAAGATAAAATTTTAGGAGGAAGGATGACTTCAGCAAAGGCCAGGGTGGTAGGTAAAAATTGCATGTATTTGTGAAGATTTCCAAAAAAAGGTAAAGTAGATACAATAGGAGAAATAGGGAAGATAGGGGAATAAAATAGCATTTATTAAGTTCCTCTTATGTTCCAGGCATGATACTACCTGCTTTATACATTTTATTTCAATTAATACTCACAACAATCCTGAGATACAGATATGGTCTGTTCCTCAAGAGACTTAGAGAGTTTCGTTTATGTGCTCAAAGTTGTACAGGTAGTAAAGGGCAAACAAAAATTCAAACCTAAGCCCATGTTACTCTACAGCCTATTCATTCTCTAGGCCTTTCAGGAAAATCAGTTTACTGGACCTTGTTATCATTTAAGCATGAGCTGACAGAGGACTGAAATAGGGTAGTAGAATCAAATTAAATTAAATGAAAAATTTAAAATAAAATAGATGGATGGATAAATAAATGGAAAGATGAGCGGAAGGTTGGACGTAAAGGTAGAGAATGGACAAATGGGTGGTTGCAGGAGATACTGTGGAGGTACTATGAATACAGTGAAAGAATTGAAAAGAAAAGGGCATTAAATATGACTTAAGGTATCAGAACATTTAACAAAATCTGACAGCATCGATAAAGGCCAAACCCAGGAAGAAAGAACAAGGTACTACAGAAAGGGGAAACATGTGTTGCTGTGACGTAGAATAAAGTTTTATGGGAACTTCTGCTAAAACATTACTAAAAGTGCACATGCTCACGGGATGTCCAGAGCTATGTGGAGAGAGCAGATGCCTCGTGTCAGGGGTGAGAGTTCACCTGCGGGGGCTAGAGAGGCAGGTTAATCCTCAAACTTGACCCGAGTCTGTCGCAGCACTCACCGCCCTGCTCACATCTGGATTCTGATGAAAGTAGTTAATTAGTGGAAACTTAGGAAAATAAATTCTTCAAATGTCTGGCAGGCAAAAGAACACATTGTTTCTTTTTTTCCTTTTGAGCCCTGTCTGGGAGTCAGAACGCCAGCTGTCTGAGGATTCTGGGGATGCCCACCAACTGGAAAAACTTCACCCAGGCTCAAGGTCCAGTTCCAGTGTAACCTCCTCTCTGAAACTTTCTCATCTGTGTGGATTTGATTGAATCACTTAGCTAGACAGGGTTACCTTTCAGAATGATACCTCTCAGAATTTCTTTCCCTACATTGGTCCAGGTTAGCGTGGGGTCATGAGAGACATTTTGCATGAGTTTTAGGTGGCCAAGTTGAAACAGACTCCATATTCATTTTAAACTCGGAAGGTCGATGCAGGAATGCTTGGCACCATTGCTTGTCTCTGTTCACTTATCTGCTATCTACTAACTTACTGTGTTGCCATGGGCAGTGGCCAAACCAGCAGTAACTCCAGCTCCCCCTGGATCCTCCTTCGGTTTTATCAATTCCTCGGTCACATAAAAGGTTTAACTCCACAATGAAAGGCACCATTTCTGCAGGACTCACACATTCTTGAGTTGAAGCTGTGAAGGCAGTGAGAGTCTGACACGGGTTCAGGCCCCCTCATGGGCTCCAGTTTGCCCCTGCTTTTCCTCCACTTCATACCCATCTTCCTACTCAGTGTCCATTCTACTGATTCTAAGCTCCACAACCAGTTGCAAAGACTGAGGGTCGCAAACTATGACTCACAGGTCAAATCCAGCCCACTTCCTTTTTTTTTTTTTTTGGACATCAAATTTTATTGGCACACAGCCATGCCTATTTGTTTATGAACTGTTTAGGGCTTCTGTGGTGCTCAACTGGCAGAATTAAGTAGTTGCTTCAGAGGCCATATATCTTGCAAAACCTAAAATGTTTATTATCTGCCCCTTTATAGAAAATGTTTGCCAAACTTGGACAAAAACAGTAACCATGCAGAGACTATTAAACCAACCCCTACAACCATGGAAGGCCAAATCCCTAAATATATATGTATGTGTGTACGCACATATGGATGGTATGCATGTGTTACATGTGTGTATATACAGACATATATTTATCAGTTACTTTAGTTCTCTGTTCAGATCCTGTTGATTACACAATCTCTTCTCTGTCTAATACTTGTAACACAGGAAAATTGAATACCTCCCTCTGCAGTGTTGCCACAGTATTTTGCTATTATAACACTTGCCATATTGCATTGTAATTGGTTTGTATCTTTATCCATGCGGTCTCTTGCTAAATAATGAAACCTTACAAGCCCTATTTCTCTAAATATAGTGTTCAGTGAAGAATAATTAAATGAATGCATAAGTAAATGAGTGAGCAAGTGAATAAATGTAGAAAAGAACACATGCATGCCTTACGTCCCCTAGTGCGCCCCCTCTTGCCCCTGCGAAGTCCCACGTCACACACTAGCACAGAGAGCCAGAGTCTGGCAGACGGCGTTGGGCCCGCAGAGCCGTGCTGGCCCACACTGGCCGGTGTGATGGGCCGCGGAGCTCTTTCCCAGGGCTGTGCTGTCCTCCATGCCCCACACCTTGACAGGTGCCAAGTCCAGCTTTCAGCAGGCAATGCTTTGCTTGAACAGTGGTGCCACTGGTGGCAGACAGCCCTGCCATCATGGCAGTGATGGTGGCTGTCTGCCACGGCTGCTGTAGGAGAGCTGGCAGGTGCAGAGGAAGGGGGCGCTGGCATGTGGAAAGCCCCTGGCAGTGGCCAAGCATTTTCATGTTCATGGCCTCCACTGCGTCTTATAACGGAGGACATAGGGGAGGACTTGATGAGAACTGGGGTCCCTCCACGACCGTGGTCAAGTCATATAACCTCTACATATTTCATTTTCTCACTTGCCAAGTTCTGAAGTGCTGTGATTGTGTGGTTAAGAACCCAGTATTAAATCAATGACTTTTGAGTCCTACCTATCTATATAGGTTTCCTTGGGCCCATGTTGCCTTAGAAAAAGAAGCCTCTTTGGGGAGGAACATGGGAAAGGAGTGATTGATAACTTGGGAACTCATGATCCTGAAAAATATTCTTGTAAATAAAAATAATTGTAACTAGAACTTATTGAGCACCTATGTGCCAAAATCTCAGTAAGCATTTTAAATGAATACTGGTCACTACTGCCTTTAGAAATTGAATTTCATGTATGTGTGTATCCTTAAAAGATTCTTCACAAGGAGTAAAAAGTGTAAGTTCAAATAGTGTTAATATTTTTTGACTACCCTAGAGCATAGGTGATATAGTTCTGCATATATGTATATATGTATATGTTAATATATAAACATATATAAATATTTAACATATAAACATAGATAAATATATAAGTATATATAGGTATATAGGTGTGTGTGTATAGATACACATATATACATATATATACATACACCTATAGGTATATAGGTGTACAAATATAGAAACATATAAAATATATTAATATATATATCTCCATTGTTAATTTTTGGTAGCAATACTAAAAATCACACTAATATTTGCCAAGTTTCCACCATGTATCAAGCACATATATTTTATATATTTCATTTAGTCTTATAATATCCTTTTCTAATAGTTATTATCCCACTTTTTTTGTGGAAGAAAAGATTAGAGAGCCTAAGTGGATTATCTGAAGTCACACAGCCAGGAAGTGACGGATCTTAAATTTAAACTCAGGTCTGTCTGACTCCAAAGCCAATACTACTTCTCCTGTGTTGAGCTGCCCCACTGTAGTGTATCTGGAAGGAATCAAACTGTCCTTCTTCTAAAGGAACATGCCGGGGCCCTTTAATGCTAATCCTATGAGCAAGGTCTTTGTTAGCATCTTAGTAGGTAGATCTGTGGCTACAACCCACAGCCAGGTGTTTCCAGATGCTGTCAATTGCCTATAACACATGAGAAAGACTATTTATCAAGTCAGTGTCAAAGTTGCAAGGTATTCAAGGGTCAGCACCCACATTTTCTGTGTGAGGATACTAAATATAGGGAATAGAGTTGCTCATTCAAGTTCACACAGAGATGGAGCTTAAACTACATCTCTTTATCAGGTCACCTGCTGTCCTTGGAAATTTTATTTGAGTTTGTGAGTGTTGTATGTGGCGCACACCACAAACCAAAAATCACGAGAGAGTGCTGGCAGGGAAGAGACCAAGCTAGGCAAGAAAAGCAGGAAGACTAGCACTGTTTTAAGCCACAGAAGCATTTTAAATAGCAGGACAAGACAGGCAACATCCCATGAGAGCCTCCCATCCTGGACTGGAGAAGGAACAGGCTTTTGAGTGCTTTTCTGAGGTTTTCTGCCACAAGCTCTGCAAACCCTAGAATTGAGAAAAACAGTTACTGAATGCCCCGGTGCCTTGGAGGTAGCAAAACAAAGCAATTGTGTCACGGTGAGCTGGAGCTGAGGCCGCCACTTCATTTCCTTTCCCATGGGAAATGAGAGTGTCACCAGCATTGAGGAGCCCCTGTGATCCTCCGTGTCTGTCTCTGGGCCCCTCTCTTTGAAATGCATTTAGAGTCTAGTGGTTCTTCTCCTGGCATGAATTGAAGTGATCCCTCTACACGCCCCACCCTAGTCAGCAAGAATTTGTCAGTGTGAAACCCTTGAAGGGTAGACAGCAAAGCAGAGTGAAAAGGAAGGTACCAGGGTGCTCCAGACTCTTACCCTCCAATATAATAAATAACATGTGAGATGGGGCTGGGGGTGGGCAAGGAAAAGATGCATTATTCACTTTCATTGAGGTCACCCTGCCCTTCTCTGCTCTTTTCAGAGAAAGGCTTTTTCTTTCCTTTTTTTTTTTTTTTTTTTTTTAAATACATGCACTGCCACACTCACACATGCATGCTGCCTGCAAGAAGCCAACAAAGCATTTTGGTCATCTAAAGGCCACTTAGCTTCTTCAAAGTTGACTAAGATTTTTAAAAGCCCAACATCATTGAGATTCTTATAGACAGATGAACAGGGGGTTGGGGCATGAATTAAAAACCATGTATGGATATATGATGGATAAGAGAGAGAGCAAGGCTATGATTCAGTTTCATGCCTCTCCTCACATTTTCATAATCTTTTGTTTCAGGCCAGAGTAGTGGTGCATTGGAAGGGTTCTGGAATTTCAGAACACAAAGTAGCAGTTTTAAATAATGAGAGAAGATTCCACATGGAACACTCATCTGGCTGTGGCAGCCTGTGACTGAATGAGAGAAAAGTGCCCTAGAAGCTATTCATTACAAATTCACTGGAAGCTCTCAAACGAGGCTGGCAGAAGCTGAAATTGAAGTGGTCTCTGACCTAATTTTCTTCTGCATGAAACATCTGCATCAAGGCTCTCTTTGATGTATTCCACTTGGCTCTGTCTACGGGATTGTATCACATGGCCTCCGTGTTGCCTCCTTATTGAAAGACATTTCCAGCCTGTGCAAGGTAATGTGATGTTACTGTTACCCAAGCTAATCACTCAATGTGCTCCTGAAATAGAAACAATAGCAGTTCAGAGACAATGTTGTCTGCTGGCTGTTCTGCAGCCTGGGCTCCTGGTTTTCCAACTCAGATCTGTGGCATTTGCTGCCTGTAATTCCAAAACAAAGGAGAGGGATAGGCAAAGACATGCAAGATAATGTTGAAGGACCAGCAGCTTTACATGTGAGAAGCTCCATCTTACCTGGTGCCTCAAACCACAGGCTGGGATTTGGGCATCTTTTAAAACCACACAGAGAATTATTGAACGCCATCTATCTTCAGAAAGGAAGGCTCTCTGGATGTGGGTGTTGCATTTACTCTAAATTCAGATTGACACCTTCAACTCGGAGAGAGAGGTGTACTGAATGTTGAGTGTTTTGTGATTCTGTAGTGATCTATGAACTGCTTTTCAAAATTGTCTTTCCCTTCTTAAACTCTCCCCACCTAGGTGGAATGCAGGAGTGAATTTTAAAAAGCAATAATGATAATAATCTTTTTTCCCAGCCACTGTAATGAGGCATCTTCTTTATCCTGGCAGAACAGCTCTTGCCTCCCCCAGAAGGTTTTGCGGTGCAGATTTGTTAATGGTGTGCTGCTGTCCCCACCATCCCAGCATTGTGTGACTAACAGTGGTGTCTTTTGTGTCCCACCCCCTGAAGAAGAATCCTTTGAAATTCTAAATGACTGTGCTGCAGGTTTTAATGTCTGTTTCTGAGAAAGAATTGAGAAATGCACACTCACTGAGCAAGACGCAGCACACTTTTGAAAAGCCTTTCTGCCCGACTCCTCTGTCCCACAAATTTAGATGAATATACATTCTTGTAGATGCCCTCTAGTTCTCTTTATGCCAGGAAGGAATTACAGATGTGATCAACAGCCTCCTTATGCCTAAATATTGATAATACTATAGACAAACATGTAGTTTCTCCCTCCCCTTCTAGTGGTTCCTAATCCAACAAAGCAATTAAACATGACCCCTTTGGAAGTCAAAAGACTCTCTGAAGCCAGGTGGTAATCTTATGGGGAGGACACAGTGAGGATAAACAGGACAGGTGGGTGTAAGTAGTCAACCTCCCTGTTATGAAATTGCTACATAGAGCCCAGAGAAGGCATTAGAGTTGGGGTCCCAAGGTTGGCATCTTTAATCATTTTCAAGAATCAAAGCAGACATCTTCCTCCACCAGGAAGCCTTCCTTCATTGCCCTCACTGTGTTGAGGCCTTGCAGCTATGACGGCTGCCAGAGCAACTGCGTTCTCCTCTAGCTGAGCACTAGAACTCTATCTTGTCCGTATTCTCTCCCAGCTGTGATGCCTTGAAGGCAAGCAACATATCTTATCTTTGTAGTCACATGTCCCCCACAACTAGGCTGACTAACTTGCCCCAATTTGTCTGGGACTTTCTTGGTTTCAACATGGATAGTCCAATGTCCTGGGAATCCCCTCATTCCTGGGCAAACTTACTGGAAGCACAGTAAGTACTCAGTTAACATGTTAAATCACTTGATGAGAAGAATGTTATATCACCTTTACTCTGCGCATAGTAAACCCAAGGAATTGTATTCATTACCCACAGTAATGATCAATGCTCATTGCACACAGCATCTCTCGGCCAGAAGGTGAAAAACATCAACCAAGCCTAACTCTCCATGTCCTTCCCACCTAACCAGCAGTGCACCTGCCAGGTGCCTCCATCCCAGAATCAGAGTTCTTAGGTGAGAGAAGGACTTGACACTGTCTGGTGCAAAACGCTGTTGTGTGCTTTGGGTCCTCAAGAGTATTACTGGCAAATAGGAGATGTTCACAAAGGCACAAGCAGTTACAAAACACAGAGGTATGGAAATAGAGAAAAGAATGATAGATAGATAGATGGTAGATAGATGTTGGAGAAACAGAAAGAGGAGGGAAAGACAAAGCTCCGAATTGCTGGTGCTCAGCTCTCATGCAAACCCACGGTTTATCAGGACCTGCAAAGCCCTGTATGATCTGGCCCAGCGTCCCTTTCTAATTACATCCCCAAATTACTGCCTCTTACCCCATTCCAACCACAAAAGCTCCCCTTTATTCCTCAAACACAGGAGCATGCTATCTTACAGCCCCTGTACTAAATGTCCCTCTCCTTGGAACATCCTTCCCCGAGATAGCCACAGGGCCTGCTCCCCCTCTTCATTCAAGCGCCTGCTCAGAGAACTCACCTTCCCACCCCATATTAATGAGCACTTCCCTGTCTCTTTTCTCTTGTCCCCTAACCTGCTGTAATGGTCTTCACACTTTTACCTCCACCAGACACTTTAGGTATGTGTTCACTGTCTGTCTAGAGCAGCACTGGCTGGTTGAACTTCCTGCAATAATGATAACCGTCTGTATCGTACTGTCTCTATGGTAACCACCAGTCACTTGTATCAATGGAGGGGTTTAGAACTCAAATATTTGAGTACCTGACATTCATGACCTAAAATTTTTAATTTTCTAAATTTTTATTAATTTAAATTAAATTAAAATAGCCACATGTGGCTAGTGAGTACCATTTTGGACAGAGGTTGTAGGAAAGTCCTTGAGAGCAGGACTTTTTTTTTAGTTTTGTTTCTTTCCCAGCATACTTCCCAGTTCCCAGAGCAATGCCAGGCACATAGGAAACCTTGAATAAATATTTGTAAAATAAATGAATAAATCTGGGCATGAAACAGGCATCTGTGATCAGAGTACAACCTAACAAGCCCAGGTAATTCAAAATTGAATTCTAAATTATTCCAAATAATTCTACATTATCCCAGGTTGGGATTCAAAATGACAACATGCCTGAGAAGATCCTTCAGATGCCAAAGTTGTCCAAGAAAATTTTCCTGGCCAAATTACGTCACCTCCCTGCAACTCAGTTTCCTTACTTGGTAAATGAGAGTATTTATTTCTTAGAACCTTAAGGGATCTGTCCCTGAATAGGTAGGTGCTCAACACACTGACTTTCCATTGATGCAAAAAGCCTCTGTATGAGCATATGGCTGTATATGCAGAAAAGCACTTTGAAGAATGCAAACTTGTGATGTTCTTGCCAGTTATTACTATTTTGGAGGAAGGGGATCATTCATTTTCATTACAAAATGAGTCTTTGCTTAACAAAAGAATCCACAACAGAATTCTCTTAAAATAGGTAACTCCTTGATGCTTTTAAAATAAGACTCCATGCAGAAAAATGCAGGAACCATGCAACTTATTGTACCAAGCAGGGCTCACCTGTATTTTCAAGAGTGGTTTAGGTTGTCCCTTTGACTTGGCTGCTTTCTCATAACATCTTACTTTTCTAGGACTTTGCTTTGTTAGCTGCAGCTTTGGAAGAGCCTGCCATTCATTCCTGCTGTTGGTTCAATAAATATTTATTAAATTCCAGATGTGCCAACCATTCTCCTTGATGCTGGTAATACGTTTTCACAAAATGAAAAACTGAATAAGATAATAATACATGTGAAGCCTTTACAATAATGCCTGACAAAGGCCAAACACTCCATAAACAATAACTGTTGTCATTGTAGGGAACTTAGAGTCTAAGGAGGGAGAGAGACAGGAAAGAATGACACCTATATCTGGACAGAGTGATCTCCAATACAAAGTGCTATGAGCACTTTATATTTATGGCAAATATAAAACAGGGTATGGTCTGTAACCTTAAGAGACAGCACCTGAAGCTTGACCCCAAAAGTGGTCCAGGGTCCCATTAGGTAGTAGGATTTCTGATCTCAATTATAGAAGTAATAAGATCCTGCTTCTGGAATGTTGTTGAGTCTGCCTTGAGTATATCATGAAGAGTGTGGTCAGACCACTTAAAAGGACAGAGAGCTATGATTTCATCTTGTTAGATGAACTTTTTCTTTGGCCTACTGGACAATAAATGTTGTTTAGTACATGTCTATGGACATGGCCAAAAAGAAAAAGAAATTTACTACAAGTCCAGCTGAATAAAATAGTAAGGCATTTCTGGGGCCACTCTACATTAGTCAACCAAGGCTGCTTCTGGGAGGACACACTCTGAATGACAAGGAGGAACCAGACTCTAAGATCTAAGGGCACAGAATTAATTCCATTTACTAGACATCCACTGAGAGCTGCTTGGAGCAAATACAATTCTGGGAGCAATGGAAAGACAAGAAGGACGGTAACACAAGGACTTTACAGCTCGTAGGAGAGTTGAAATGCATCCACTAAAACCGAGGATGGTACAGGCTGTTGGAGAAAACCTGAACGAACTGAGCTGGAATGGAGAGAGGATGTTGCCTCATCTCACTATGCTGCCTCCTTTTGCTGCTGCTTTTCCCTTCCCCCTCCTACACCACCAGCATTCACCAGCCCTGAGCCCTCCAGGAAGACAATAGGGAAGCAGCCCTTGGTGAGGCTGGGGTGGGGGTTGGGGTTCTTCTGCCTGCCTCCCAGCCCACATTTGCCTTGCTTTGACTTTGCTGGATGGAAAATGAATCACAGCCACTCCATTCCCAGTCCCTGTCCCCAGGGAGCTGAGACCTCACCTCCTCCCTGGAACCTGTTTGTAACATGGGGCTGTTAGGTACAAAGAGAAAATCTTTAGAGACCCACATCCCATTTAGAGAGTGAAGAGGGTCAACACGAATAATTGCTAGCAGTTGAATGTGAGCGGCTGTAGAGGGATTGGAAGGAAAGGGTTTCGGCAAGGAAAGAAAGAAAAGGAGTAAAAAAGCCCTGGCCCCCTCCACCCCCCCTCCCCAACCTCCATAGTCTGTGCACAGAGAACCGCATGGTGGTCTGGGTCCTTGTAGAACATTTGTGTGCTGGACAATAGCACAGCCTGGCTTCAGATCATCAGCTGCTGTTTTCTGGTTAGCTCTCCCTTTATGTCACTGCACAATGCGAGCCTTCAGTCACAGTGACTCTTGAGGAATACATCTGGTTTTTTCTTTCAGACACTCTGAAAAGGTCAGCCTGTTCGTTTCTTAGACGCGAGACACCACATATTTTTTTCTTCCTCTGAACTGGAAAGACAGACCTACACCTTTTCTTGCCTCCTGGTACATAATTAGACATGGTGCGGCTCTAGAAGACAGCCAGTCAGCCAGCCCATCCTCTGCACTCTTTTCTGAGATGCGCAGCCCAGCTGCCAAAACTCCTGGTCTGCTTGCAGAGCTCAGAATGGTCCTTCTCCATCCCCAGCCCCAGCCCCTGGGGTTCTCTGCTTCCTGTGTTGTTAATGATGACAGTGATTTTGCCCATCCTGCTTCCCCAACACAGCCTATGACTGGTACCATCTTTGGCAGATGGAATGTTTGAGAATTTCTCAAAAAAAAAGAAAGAAAGAAAACAAAACGAAACAAAAACCAACATTTTAATCATTTTCACTCCAGTGATGGTAAAGATTCTTCATGCGTATTGTAACATAATAATAAATGTGCCCATGAGGAAAGGATGATCAGCAGCTGGTGTCTGACAAATTATCTCATTCCAGACAGGCAAACAGTCCACAGTGGGGAGAGACTGGAGCCTGAAGAGGAAATTTGGCACACGATTGGGGTTTCACCTCTCAGATGATGGAGGTCCAAATGGCCCACTGCGTCTGGGTCTGGGCCGCGGAGGTTTTCTCTGGCTTTCCTATGCCCTCATCACCTCCCAGAGCTCCAGAGCTATGGAAAAGGGGATTACTCTATGGGCTCAGCCACCTCAACTCTTGCCCCTCCTCCAGGGCACTCATATTCCAGCCATAAGAAGCAATTACAGTCCACCCTCCACCGCGAGCCACGCTCTTTCATGCCAGGGGCATGCTCTTTCCTTGTGCCGGAATAGCTGTGCCCCGCCTCCTATTTTGTGTTCAAAACCCATCTAGCTTGGGTTTCATGCTGAAGCATGCTAGTCATTCTCTTCTGGAAGCCTCTAGCACCTTTTCCTAGTATTTTTATTATACCATTATGTGGTTGTTTTCTGTGAACTTTCAGGCAGTAGTTCCCATGTGTTTTTAATAAACTCTGAGTGTAAGGTACCATTCTAAGTGCCTTTCTTCTGTCGCTTGTTTAATCCTCATGACCCCAAGAGGGAGGAATTTCTCCCCTTTTCACAAAAAGCAAACTGAAGATTTATTTACTTTGCATCCTCAGCCCCAGCATGCTCCCTCCGCTCCTGTCTCCCAGGGGCCTCAGGGGCCTCAGCTCCACACAACACGGTATGATCTGTACTGCCTCGGTGGGTTGTCAAGATGAGGTTCCAAGGCAGCATGCTTTGCCTGTGTTGTTCTTAATCATAGAGCCCATCTGGGAGCTGATTTTTTTAATGCCAGTTTGCTTCCAGAGTAGACACTGTTTGCGGGCCAGGGCACTGCCTGCCTTGTTAGCACCTACATTCCCAGGAACTAGACAACAAATGAACTGAGCAATACCAAAGTATGAAAACATGATCTGTGCTTAACCCCAGGGCATGTTTGTAGCCAACATCCTGTGAACTGAATTAGCACCCGATGATAACTGGGAACTTCCTAACAATTATTCCTTGGATTACTAAATTAGACGAGTCAGCTCAAAGTCCTCTTCAGCACTGTATCCCTTGCTTAAAGTGTCTACATCCCTTCCTGGTGGCATGATTGGCAATATCAGAAGAGCACTGTGGATGACCTCTCTTCACCACAGGGGAAAACTGAGGTTGCTCCTTCCCAGCAGTCTCTTAAAATAGCCTTTGAGAACCAAGTTAAAGAAAGAGCTTTTCAGCCACTACAATTTGCCTCCCTACTATGTGCTGAGCAGTTGCAGACACGGAGAAAATCATCCCATGTGCGTGGATAGTTGTTGCAGATAATGTCTCGTCCAGTCTCCATGGGAGGACAGAATCAGGATCCCCCTTTTACAGATGAGGAAAACTATGCCCCAGTCTGATTATATAAGCTTCCCAAGAGCTTATAACTCTTAAGGAACAGAATAAAAGTTTGATTGCCCATGATGTGATGAGAAATTTAAATGTGAAGTTCAGAACATGATATTAATTCCTGTAAAAAGCCATCAAATAGAAAAATTGATGAAGCTCAGCAATTTGTTGATCAGAGTGATTAAGAAACTGTATTTTGGTAATTGTACCCTTGAAAACCAAAACAAAGAGGAGAAACAATAGGTACAGACATTCTTAATGGTCGACATAGAACACAGGGCTGCTGATAAGCCTGAAGCAGGAGGCTAGGTACATGGGCTTATGGCAAATGTGTAGAGTTGGGGACGAGCCTTTGCCTTGATTGTTCTTCCTGTTACACCAAGAAGGAAAAGGGAAGGCCTCTTGGTTCGAGGTACCTATGAAGAGAATCCCAGAGAGTTCAATCTATTATGTTGTACCTCCCATTTGAGGATTAGAATCTGGCTTTTGGGTTTCATTCTACAGCTGCTTTTTTTGCAGTTTATGTTTATATTGGGTTGAACAAAAAGTCCATTTAGTTTTTTTTCTGTAAAATAAAAGACACAATTTTCATTTTCACCAATAACTTTATTGATTTGGATATTTTGAGTATGTTGGCTATATCCACATGGTATAATGTTGATGGTTCTCAATTAATGTCTCAATTTGATCACTATCAACTTCAACTGGTCTACCCAACCATGGAGCATTGTCCAGTGGGAAATATCCAGCATGAAACTTCGCAGACCATTTTGAACACATTCTCTGCCTCAGCACTGCGGTCTCCACATCCTACACAAACCTTATTTTGTGTTTCAATTGCATTTTTACCTTTCTTGAAATAATAAAGCATAATATGCCAAAAAACTTGCATTTTCTTCCATCTTCAATAATAAAACAGCTACATAAAAATTCACCAATTGTGATGCTTTTTATATGCATACTGATATGACAGCTGTTACAATATAATCTAACGAAATTGTTTCGAATGAAGTTAAAGACAACTAAGTGCTACTAGAGCCATCTTATGGGAAAAAAACCAAAGGAACTTTTTGGCCAACCCACTATTAGTTACATAAAAGACTCTCAGTCATTTATAACCTCTAAGGTTTAAAAATAGTCATATCTCCTATTCTATGTTGCCACTGAGAACCAAAAAAGACTAAAGACAAAGAAAAAAATAGGTTTCTGGTATTAGATTTCTTGATTGGTTTAAAAACCAATATTATATTTTTAACAGGAAACCCAAAGGGATTTGGTTCACAGCCACTGTCACTGTGAATAGCAACTCTAGGACACAGAAGGAACAGTTGAGATCTTCATTAAATACCCTCTGTGGGAGTAACCCACACTTACATGGTTATGCTGATGGTTGCTCTGTGCATTTCCTTTTGGAACACTGGGTTTGCAAAGATCTTAACTTCTAGGCCCCTTTTCTTTTAACACCAACTTCTGAAAAACTGGAGCTTAAGTGAACAGGAATGTTACCAGGCCTTGAAGCACCTCTTGCTCAGAGGGGCTTGGTTGAAGTCACATTCTGAAAGAGGGGCAGCTTACTTTTTCCAGGCACTCTGATAACTGGAGTTGTGTCTAAGGTAGTTCGAAGCTGAGATGGAGAGCCAGAGAATACCTGAAGGGATTCCTTAAACTGAGGCTTAATGAAGCCTGCAAAAAGATTCACTGGGCATCACAAAACACTCATCTGTGCAGAACTGACTGTGGCTTATTAAGTCTAAACAGTTGCACGCACATGTATGCCATGTCTTATATACTAATATAGAGGTGACAATAGGTTTCTACTAAGAACTTTCCATTTCTCCTCACTAAAACCATAAACATCTTTAGGCGAATATGGAAAAAAAAACAACAACTCTGCTGATCCAGTCTTGCTTCCCTGCCTTGAGTTATTCTAAGTCCACTGGGCTCCATGCATGACCCTCTTCTCCAAGAGGTAGTTTCTGTAACTATGTGCTGCTAACATTGGCCTGTTTTCTCTAGTTCCATGCACAATTGTTCAAAGTTCACTTGGACTACCTAGATTTTATCAACAACAACATGAAGATAATTTTCTGCCTCAAATACTGTCCAGTGTTGCCTAGATTGGGCATAGTGATTATTATTCTGGAAAGGATTTCTCTTTCTGTTTGCTCCTAAGTGCAACTCTGAAACTCTAATCCAGAGTTTTCTATAGAAATATAATGAGAAGTACAAATATGAACCACATATGTAATCACAAATTTTGTATTAGCCAAATAAAAAGAGTAAAAAAGGTCAAATCAATGTTATACAAATAACATCAAACATTATTTTAGAATGTTATTTTTTAAATTGTATTTATTGATTTTAGAGAGAGAGAAGAAGGGCGACAGAGAGAGGGAGGGAAGAGGAGGGAGAGAGAGACATCAATTTGTTATTCCACTTATTTATTTATTTATTCATTGGGTGGTTCTTATATGTGCCCTGACTGGGGAATCAAACCCACAACCTTGGCATATCAGGATGATGCTCTAACCAACTGAGCTACCCTACCAGAGCAGCATATTATCAATTAAAAAAAATTATTAATGAGATCTTCCACATTCTTTATTTTTTCTGTCATACTACATTTCCAACATGCAGTGTATATTTTGCACTTACAGCTCATCTGAACCTGGACCAGTCACATTGCATGTGGTCAGAAGCCACACATGGCTAGTGACTACCATGCTGGGCAGACCACAAATCTAATTAAGGGCTTTGTGTTCTGAGCAGCTGGGTGTGATAACAGAAATTTTCATCATGCTCACATTTTGGTGGGATATACAATTTCCTGATTCAGATCAACATGAAAATAACTTACCATTCTCCCACCAAGGAGCTGCCTCATGACAATTCCTGTATATTAAAATCCAAGGCCTGATTCACCCTAACTCTGTTGTACTATTATTGTTTAATCACTGCATTCATAATTACCATGTTAAACACACAAAAAAATATTTATATTCTATAGCTTTCACTTAAAAATGTTTCATTGTTTTTGGTAGTGTCTGTTTTTACGTAGGTAAGATGAGACTACCAGGGCAAAAAGTTATTTTGCTTTACTCTTTCACGTGCTTGTTTTCTCTTCCTCCTCCTTTGTTTTTTCTGCATTGAGGATGCTGTCAATTTCCTGCTTCTGTGGTTCATGGAGCTTCGTGCCTCTTTCTCTTCCTGGATATCCCCATGTGCACAGCAGGTCTAGTAGGTCATTTCTAAGGTCTCTTCCAACTCTACACAAGCCTGCAGCATGTCTGCAAGTGTGGTAGGAGAAGAGATAGCAGACAGGGACTCAGGACTGAAGGAGCTGGGTGTGAGGAGTGACAGGAGGTAGAAAGCGGGGAAAGGAGATATCCTAGGGATAAAATAGGAGGAGAAGACAAAACAACTGAGAGCAAAGGAGCAGTTGAGTATGTGGTGAGCATGAAAATGGCTGACAGTTACAGGGCGAATGGTATTCTAAAGCTGGCGAAACAATCAAAATATATGAATTGTAAAGGTTAAGTGAAATGTTTATTTTATTCTTTCCCTTCCTCAGTCAGCCCAACTGAATATGATTAGCAGGAGCACTGCACTAGCTGCATACTAAAATTAGATGTTAGTTTGACTTCTCACTCACTGCACTAATGCACAGATGCCTTTTATGGTTTAATGCCTTCCTCACCGGGCTCAGCCTCCTTACACATTCTCCCCCAAAGTTGTGTGTTAGAAATAAGTGGAGCTCATGCAAGGCAGTACCTCATGGTGGAGTGGAAAACAACGGGGAAGAGCTGTTAGATCCAAGGTCAAGTCCTGGCCCAACACCATCCTAGCTTTGCAACTTTGGGCAAGTCCATCTACTTCACTTAGGCACAGTTTTCTTGTCTTCCACGGGGACATATACATCTCTTTCTGACCTACTGAGCAGGGATTTAAGAGAAAATAATAAGATAATGAATGGGAAAGCACTTAACATGTTTCAAGTGGGTTTCAAGTCTTCCACACAAAGATTAATGTAATTATGTCTATGTTGGCCAGCTGCCTAAACATTTTGACAAGTTGCTCCCAGTTTACATATAGGGAAAGTGAGGCCCAGACAAGGAGCGCTGGCCTGTCTGGTATCTTGCAGAGACCAATAATATGAGATGAAAACCTAGTCTACTGCCTCCCACACCTACCCACCCCACCCACCCCCACCATCATAGTCTTTCTAGAAAAAAATATCCTTTATCTAACTCCTGCCCTGACATAATGGCTGTTCAGCCATCAAGAGAGAAAAGACCAAATATATTTTTCAGAATTAAAAAAAATAATCTGTATTTAAACAACAACTCTTTGAAAGATTAACATTAAAATGATTTTCTTCTCAAATTTCTTTTCCTTCTCTACTACTTATGTATATAATGTTGTTATCACTTAAAGCTGAGATACTTGGAACTTTTGCCCAAAAAGTGACTGAAACATGTGTCATTGGGTTTTTCTTTATTTGGTATACTCATAATAAGAATACATGGATTTTTTTTTACTTGCTAAATAGTCCCACAAATAAATACTCTTTAATAAATTGATTTTCAGTGAAATAACACAGTAAATGAAATCATTCACTTTCAGTTTTCAGTTGTGACTTACATATACAAAGCCAATGACTGAGTTTATTTCCGAATTCACTGTGTACTAATGTTACTTAAATATTAGTTCCTCACACTGAACCCCACTTGGAAATGTACAATAATGCTACCAGTGCAGAATCTTAGAGCTGGTTTAAACCCCCAAAATTTCTTCAAGCTCTGAGATCTTGGATATATTATATTCTCCCCATGAATGTTTGTTCCATCAGCTGTAAAGACAAAACAATACCATCTGTGTTACATAATTCTTGGGAGAAATAAAATAAGCAATTTTTATGTCATAGTTTTATAAAATTCAAAGTCTTATAGATAATTATTTTTATTGTAATTCTTTCAGCCTATAGCCGTACAAGGCAAGGATAGTCAACTAGTATTCCCCCAGTGTCATTTTTTCCATTGTGTTGATCACTGATAAAGAAGGAGAAAACCTATGACACTAAAGAAGGTGGGAAATTGAAATAGTGGAAGAGTCATAGTAAGAAATATGAACAATAATTTTTAGAACTAAAGGACCTTGGCGCTGATCTTGTCTATCTCTTCATTTCTCAGTTAAGGAACCAGGGCCATTGGTGTGGGAAGGAAGGTCTTACTTTCAACAGTGTAAGACTAGAAACCAAATCAAAACAGGAAACAATGCCCCATTTTCTGCCTCTAGGTGTTTCACCGTGCTCCCTCATTTGATGAGGGTCAAATACCAGGTGGTGACAGAAGGGCACCTGTGGATGCTACAGCCTCAGAGAGGTGACTCAGGCATGCTTCAGACTGGGTAAGTTTACAGTGGGATCTGCCATGTTGAGTATCCTCTCTGAAATTCCCACTGAGCGTCACCTATTCTTTTCACATACCTCTGGTGATGGTCAACTCAGTGTGCATCTGAGCCGTCCTGACTTCATATTTTATACATATTTTGTTCTGAGTGGAATGTGTCTCTGCTGTAATTCTCTCTCTACCCTTAACATTTGTGGCTGAGGCTCAAGCTGCCAGGGGACAGCCGTCCTATCAACCTGCTCACAAACTTCAAACCAGTCATTATGAAATTAGTTACGTCATTGAAGCTGTAGTAAGAGTTCTAGCAGAAAAGCCCCAGATGCCATGAGTGAGTGTAACAGGACTGAACACAAGCTGGTGATTGGGACAGACTTTTCCAAGGCCATGGTGATTGACTGAGACCCAGAGGATGAGTAGACCTTGGACCAGTGAAGTTAGATGAATGTGAGAAGCAGGGTCCTGAAGAAAAAGGGCCAAAAGAGTGCTGGAAAAGAAAGGAAGGCCAGTGTGGATGAAACAAAGTATGGAAGAACAAGAGGGAGAGAGATCAGAAAGGCTACCCTACACATAGAACAAATACTTCACAAGGCCTTGCTCCTTGGTTTTTTCAAGTTTACCTAGAGGTGCCTTGAAGTAGGCTGCCCAAGTGGAGCTCAAGGGTCATAAACTTTAATTCTATGCCAGACTGCCTGGCTACAAAATTTTAGATGTGAGATCTTAGAGTACTTATGGGTTTTTCCCCATGAATATTTATCTAAAACTGGTAATACTAGTAGTGCTCACTCATAGTGACTTGAGGATTAAAAGAATTATTATACATATAGCTTCTAGAACAGTGTCTGGCACATAATATAAAACCTGCCTCCTATCATGATGGTGTGAGTCCTAGTTTGCCTCGATCTTTGCCTTTTGTGTCAGTCCAGGTCTTCTGGGAACCAGACAGATCAAGCAGGCAGAGCTTCAGACTGCAATACCCATCTGACAAAGACTAGTTCACTAGGAAGCTCCAGAGCAAAGATTGTCTGTTAAAGGAATCCCACCTTGGGCAGAAGCGGTCAGTCTGTAGTTCTGCTATTGTCCTGGGTCACTGCCCGGGGAGGCATGCCTAGGAAGAGTGCAGCATCAGCTCCAACACTTCACACCTCTCAGCTGATTGGCAAGTCCTTTCTTTAAGGGTTGTCTGAGGAGCTGCACATATGGCCACCACAGCTTATGGCTCATTGAATAGGCTCCCCCTGCTCTTTGACTCTCCTTTGCATTCCTCTGCTGACCCCTGGCCCTCCTGCTCTATTTGCGTGATTCGACCTCCTTTTTGATGGGACTCCTAACTCTACTGTTTCCATGGACACCACTTCAACTTAACCCTTTCTATTCTCAGGTGCACATGCTGTTGCCTTCAGTCCTCTGGTTATGGTCACCTATAGGCTTTGTCTTTCTAACACTTGTCAGCAGCTCTTTGGGGATTTAAAAAAATGGCACCATAGAAGGGCACCCACATCATATAGACTAATGTTTGAAAGCTGGTTCTGCCAATTAATAATTGTGCAAATTACTAAACTTCACCTAACCTCAATTTCTCCGTCTACAAAATGACACTAACGTCTATCTTTCAGGGTTGTGTTCAGGACGGGATGAGATGCTGTACAATATGTGATAGTTCCCAGCCCAGTGACTACCACAGAGCAAATGCTCAATTAACACCTTTTTCTTTCCTTCCCTCCTTCTGGCATGTTGTCTTCTCCAAATTAATCACTGCCAGTTTCCTCCTGGACTTCAGGTGCTCTTTTCATCTTGCAATACTTCCTTTAAAAACTCTAATCTGTTTGTAATAATCTTAAAGACCTCATTTTCAAAATATAATTAAATACTCCATATCATTGTGGTATGACCACCATGAAATAGATGTATGTCCACTAAATCCCATCTTCAATGATTGCCTATTAAACCTGAGATAATATTCAAGCCCCTTAACATGGCCTTTGTCATGCAGTTCCTCCTGCCTGGAATTCTTTTCTTGTCATACATCCCCTGGCTCTGCCCTTTAGTTTTCCATTGATTTCTCAGAGACCTCCTCTTACCTCCTAATCTAAATGAGCTCTCTATCATACTCTTTTCCTACACTCTGCTTTTTTCCCCTTTGGAATTTATCACAATTTATAATTTATACTTATTTCTATGATTACAATTGTTTAATGTTCATTTTCTCTATAGATATTAAACTTCAAAAGGCAGGGACTATATCACATCTGGAGCATCCAGCACGGACAATCGATAGTACTGAACAAATGCATGATTTGCCTCCCTCCATTCAAACCAAGAGTGCAGTCGCTTTATTTGGCAAGCTCATCTCACTGTTCCACTTCTTGTTCACCATAACACCTGTTGCAACCAAGTCATCATGATCTATGTAGCCATGTATGTGTGTGCATGTGCATGTGTATGCACATCGAACACAACCAAAGGCATATATTTGGGTAAATAATGGATTTTCAAATCAACTGAAAGGGAGAGTGCATGTGTGAGTATGTGTGTATGTAAGGATAAATAGGGCATTAACAAAGTCACCTGGTTCCGGTCTTCAAATGCTGGACTAGCACTGTGAGGCAGCCACACTGCCAGTGTCATTCCAAAGACCCAGAAAGTGAAATGAGGCCTTAGAGTCAGGCTTCATCCTGTGAACCATGAGGAGTTCCTGCAGGTGTTAGAGAGTGAGGGTCATGTCTGTGAGGGACAGATGTCACTGAGAATGTACCTAGAGGAAATGAGGAAGGGAGAAGCTGTGTCTGAGAGACTAACTTGACATTCATAGCACCTGTGTATGCCAGAGGAGCATGATAATCTTTGAGAAAAGTAATGAGTTCATTATCAGATAAACTGCATAAGACTCTTAGAGTATGAGTGAACTGTACATCTTGCTGAAATCCTGAATTCAAAGAATTGATAAACGGAAACAGAGAAGGAAGAATCAGGGAGAGAGGGGGAGAGCCAAGGGCCAAGAGGAGTGAACGTTAAAAAGGAAGAGTTGGTTGAACTCTTCAATACTGCCAAGAAGATGAGCAGAAGACGAAGCACACCATAAAAAGCCTGCAAGATTTAGAGTTTAATCAGCTTCTGGTCATCCTGGATATGGCAGTTTGAGACAATGCAGAGTGGGCAGACCACATGGTATGTGGATGAGGTGTAAGTGGAAGTAAAAGATGAAAAAGCAGACAGGATATAAAACATCATACCATACATGGCTGGGCTTTGATTTCCTCTGACCCTGTTTGTTTAGCCTCATCTGGTCTGCTTCACACTTTCCAACATTTTCTATGCAGTCTGACTCTTCTCTACAATGCTTTCTTCTATTGTCCTGTGTTGCATGCTCCTTTTTCTATCTGTTATATCCCTGTATATTCCTGGACTCTCTCCCAAGTGAGCTGCTCCACAGGCTTATAGCTATACTTGCCTAGTTGAGTTATTTTACCTTTTCCTGCCACTTTCCCTGCTCAGAGATGCAAGTTGTAGAATCCTGGATAGTCTTCTTTTGAAATCAGCTTTCCCAAAGTTCAGCAGCACTATGTGCATATCTGAAGCTCTTGTCAGCCACATATACAACCTCTTGACTTTCAGAAGTCTCTCTCCAACACTCCTTGGAATGTCTGTAATGCAGAACAGGTGGGGTCTTGCCCATGTTTCCTTGGTAGTTAGTCTTCAGACAAGAATATAGAAAGATAATTAATTAACAAGGATATGCTTGTTGCAATCATCATGTTAAATAATCATGTAAAACAGCATTAAATCTGTGAACTACATATGGATGCTAGGCCATCTGAGACTGTAAATGTCTATCTTGTTCAACCATGGATGCTGAGGGAGGGAGAGGGATCCTCCCTTCTGCGTCCTTATGCAGGGTCTCTGAAATATGTACTGTTCCCAGATTTGCAAATATACCCCCCCAAACTTAAGCATTCTTTTTCATCAGAAATGTCAGCTCTGTATAATACTATCAGATCTCTGAGATTTTTGCTGGTTGCCAACCAGCCTGGAAAACACACTTAATTTTGAAGGAGGATGAGAAAAAATTAATTGGACCCATGCACAAAGGACTGCAATATATACATTGCTTATTACATCTGGGTTACTTATTCTTCCTTCAACCTCACAACAACACAAAATTATCAGAGTTATCTGGATGCCCAGACTCCTCTTATTCGCTCGTCTAGGATGATACAGCAGCTTCCTCTTAAGTCTCTGCTTGTGGATATCTTGTGTTGATCAAGAAGTAAAGTGAGTTTTTCACAAGGGTGGAAAGACTATTCAATGGGGAAAGAATAGTCTTTTCAACAAATGGTGTTGGGACAATCAAATATCCACAGGTTAAAAAAAAATGAAGTTGAACTTCTAACTCATATCACATGCAAAAACTAACTCAAAATGAATCAAAGACCTAAATGTAAAAACTGAAACTATAAAATTCTTAGGAATAAACTTCAGAGTAAATCTTGGTGAACTTGGGTTACACAGGTCTTTTTAGATCTGCCACAGAAAAAATAATTAACTCAAAAGAGAATTAGACAAATTGGCCTTCATTTAAAGTAAAACCATTCATGCTTCAAAAGACATCATAAGAAGTGAAAGACAATAGAAGGAATGAAAGAAAATATTTGCAAATGATATATCTGAAAAGTGATTTATATCTAAAATACATAAAGAACTCTTATGACTCAATAATACAATAAAAAGACATATAACCCAAGTTAAAAATGGGTAAAAAACATTTCTGCAAAGAAGATATACAAATGGCTAACTGGCTCATGAAGGATTATTCAATATCATTAGTCATTAGGAAAATGCAAATCAAAACTACAATGAGTGCTGGCTAGTGGTTCAGTGGTTTGAGTGTTGTCTTGCACATGGAAAGGTTGTGGGTTTGATTCCCAGTCAGTGCACATACTGAGGTTGCAGATTCAATCTCTGATCATGGCATGATCATGAGATTGTAGAGCAGGCACTGATCCATGTTTCTCTCTCACATTGGTTTTTCTTTCTCTCTCTTCTCTGCCTTCCTCTTTCTCTCTAAAATCAATAAAAACATATCCTTAGGTGAGGATTAAAAAACCCACAATGAGAGACTTCCCACCAAGATGGACGCACAGGTAGATACACTGTGCCTCCTCATATAATCAAAAGAAGGGCAACAAATTTAAAAACAAAAAAAAGCAACCAGAACTGCGAGAAAATTGAACCGTATGGAAGTCCAACAACCAGGAGTTAAAGAAACATTCACCCAGACTGGTAGGAGGGGCAGAGATGGTCAGCTTGGGCAGATAGGACTCGCAGCAAGGTGGCATCTAGAGGACTTGAGCAGGCGAGGTAGCAGCAGGCAGACCAGACAGTCCCACACTGGAATGTGGATAAACAGGGAGAAAAACCTGGGAACTGAGACAAACCACGCAACCCTGGGTTCCAGTGCAGGGAAATAAAGCCTCCAAACCTCTGACTGAAAAAACCTGTGGGGGTTGAAGGCAGCAGAAGAAACTCCCAGTCCCACAGGAGAGTTCATTGGAGACACCCACAGGGTGCTAGAACGAACACAAACCCACCCACCTGGGAATCAGCACCAGAAAGGCCCAATTTGCCTGTAGCTAGCAGAAGTGACTGAAAGCTGACAAAGAACTTAGCAAGCAGCATTGTTCCCTCTTGGACCCCTCCCCCACACGCAGTGCAACATGGGTTGCCTTGCTCTGGTGAACACCTAAGGCTCCACCCCTTACTACATAACAGGCGTGCTGAGAAAAAAAATATGGTCCAAATGAAAAAACAGATAAAAGCTCCAGAAAAAAAAATACAACTAAGCGATGAAGGGATAGCCAGCCTATCAGATGCAGAGTTCAAAACACTGTTAATCAGGATGCTCACATAAGTGATTGAGTTTGGTCCCATAATGAAGGAAGAAATGGAGGCTATGAAAAGTGAAATAAAGGAAAATGTACAGGGAACCAACAGTGATGGGAAGGAAACCGGGACTCAAATCAGTGGGTTTGGGACAGAAGGAAGAAACAAGCATTCAATCAGAGCAGAATGAAACAAGAATTCAAAAAAATGAGGAGAAGCTTAGGAATCTCCAGGACAACTTTAAACATTCCAACATCAAAATCATAAGGGTGCCAAAAGGAAAAAAGGAAAAGCAAGAATTGAAAACTTATTTTTAAAAAATGATGAAGGAGAACTTCCCTTTTCTGGCAAAAGAAATCGACTTCCATGAAGTCCAGGAAGCTCAGAGAATACCAAAGAATTTTGACCCAAGGGAGCACACACCAAAGCACATCATAATTACATTACCCAGGATTAAAGATAAAGAGTGGGTCTTAAAAGCAGCAAGAGAAAATGAGACAGTTACCTACAAAGGAATTCCTATAAGACTGTCAGCTGATTTTTCAAAAGAAAACTTACAAGCAAGAAGGGTCTGGAAAGAAGTATTCAAAGTCATGAAAAGCAAGGACCTACATCTAAGATTACTCTATCCAGAAAAGCTATCATTTAGAATGGAAGGGCAGATAAAGTGCTTCCCAGATAAAGTCAAGTTAAAGGAGTTCATCATAACCAAGCCCTTATTATATGAAATGTTAAAGGGACTTATCTAAGGAAAAAATGTTCAAAGCTATGAACAGTAAAATGACAACAAACTCACAACTAGCAACAACCGAATCTAAAAAAAACAAAAACAAAAACAAACTATGCAAACAACTAGAACAGGAATAAATTCACAGAAATGGAGATCACATGGAAGGTTATCAGCAGGGAGCAGGGAGGGTGAGAATAGGGGAAAAGTTATAGGAAATAAGAAGCATAATTGGTAGAAACAAAATAGACTGGGGGAGGTTAAGAATAGTATAGGAAATGGAGAAGCCAAAGAACTTATACGTATGACCCATGGACACCCTTAAGGGTGAGGGGGGGAATGCAGATGGGACGGGGAACACAGGGTGGAGGGGAATAAGGGGGGAAATGGGAAAACTGTAATAGCATAATCAATAAAATATATTTAAAAAATAAAAAAGCTAATAAACACCTTAAAAACCCACAATGAAATGCTACTTTATACACACCAGGGTGGCTATAATCTAAAGGACAGACAAGAGCAAGTGTTGACCAGGATGAAGAGAATTTGGAACACTTATATGTTGCTCATAAGAATGAAAAATGGTGTAGCTGCTTTGGAAAAAATCTGGCAGCTCCTCAAAATGTTAAACATTGAGTTATTAGATGAACCAGTAATTTTTGTCTTATGTATACAATGAAAAATATATATATCCACAAAAAAAATTGTACACAAACATTTATAGCTCCAAAGTGAAAACAACTACAATATCCATAAATTAGTGAAAGGACCAACAAAATGGTATATTCATACAATGGAATATTATTCATCCATACAAAGAATACATGCTACATTATGAAAACATTGTCTAAATACAAGAAGGCAGTTACAAAAAGCCATGTATGGTATGATTCTATGATATATGAACTATCTGGAATAGGCAAATCCACAGAGACAAAGCTGACTAGGGTCACCTAGCACTGGTAAAGGAAGGGGACAGAATGTGGAGTTTGTGGGAGGCAGGGTGTCGTGGCTGAAATTTTTAAAACAATAGAAGGAATTTTTAAAAACAATATAAGAATGTTACTGATCATAGAGGAAAAGGAAATCTGTAGCCTAGGCTGACTCCAGCCATTCCCAAACTAGCCTGTTTCCCTAGTGGCACAGCCCCAGCCCTGTAGTCTATGCTGGAGCAGCTTCTATTCACACTTTTGAACAGTCACAGTGGGTGTTACAACCGGAACATGGTTCCCCTTACTGCACTAGGTAGATTTCAGAAATTGTAGAAAATCCTGGTTGGGCTTAATATTTATCTGGAAACAGTTGCCTTCCTCTATATGTGTTCTTTGAAATACAGATGATTCCAGAATTCAGAATACAGATCAGTAATTTTCTTTCTCGATCTCCTGTGGCCTTCTCAAGAGTACTTCTTATGAGGCCACTACAAACCCCAGGGCAGAGCTCTTCATGGCTCCCACAGAGCAGGCGTGTTCAAAGGGAGTCCTGTGGGGACTGAGTTGTTCAAGGAGAAAGCAAAGCTTTGTACAGGACTTAAACGGCCCCGGAGGTCTGTGAAGACCTTTTGCTATTGTTGCCTATATTCACAGATTTTTGTATTCTTAGCTTTCTCATCTCATAGCAGATAGAAAACATTTTCAGAAATTTTATTTCAATACAAAAATTGCATTTAGATTTTGTTTTGAGGGAGGGGAAGTCAGAATTTTCTGAAGGAATTAAAGTGCATTCAATCCATTTTTAGATATCTTTAGAAATCTAGTGTCCATTAAGTTACAGCAAGACACGTGGCTCCTCTGGAATTTTGTTTGTCCAGAACTTATTACACTTGATATTATTCTTTATTAAAATAACATATGTAACCACTTTCAGGTTTGCAAAGTGCTTTTGTAGGCTGCCCTCATCTGTTGCTCACAAGATGACTTCATTTTAAAACTTCATTTTAAACTTCATTTAAAACTTCATTTTAAAGATGAAGAAACTGAGGCTGAGAGAGGTGGAGTGACCTCCCGAGCCTCCACAGTTAGCATCAGAATCAGGATCCCAAAGTCGGTAGTCAGGCTCTGGATTTTATCCCATCATATTTAGACATATGAAGACCAGACCCCAGAAGGACTCAAACATATAACAGTCTGAGGGTATATTTTCCAAAATCAATATTGACAGGAAAAAAATAGCCTCAAGTTGGGAAGAGGATGCATATTCTGTATTTTACTGTCTCTCTTTTTGGTTCATAGTCACATCTCCTTTCTTACTCCAAAATGCAGATGCTTCCTTTGCCCCAGACTGAATTTATAGATAATAAGAACCTCAGCTCTTTGGTCTGGGATTCAGACAAAGATTCTCCCAAGACAAAGTTCCACTGCTTCATGTACTGGCATCAAATGGAAATGCTATAACATCCCCATATGCAAACAACTTGCCAAAATAGTGTAGTGTTTCAAAAGCCATGTACTGCATGGAGACAAGATCTCAATACAAGCTGAGGGAGCAGGGTGAATTTATGAAGCAGAAAGTATGGGCTGAGGAAGACATCGGCCCAGTAACAGTTTACTGGCCTTGCTATTCTCTTAAGAGGCACTAATGGTAGTGGACTGGTGCAATGGAAGTAAACCCAGCTTCATTTAAAGCAGCAGCATGAAATTGGTTGCAATAAAATTATGCATTAAGTGTGCATTATGTTTAATAAGACTGGATTGCACTTCCCATGTTTACTCTGTGACTATTGAGGCTGATCCAATTTTCTAAAGTTCTCCAATTGGCTCACGATCGAATTTCCGGCCAGAAGGTCAAATTTCCCTTGCTGTTATTATATGTCTCTATTACTTTACTATGGCATTTACACTTTATATTCATTACTTTTTTTCCCTATCTTTTGAACCTTCTTCATTCCAAAATGTTCCCTGTAGATGGCCCGTTTGACACAAATTGGAACAACCTTGATGGCTGTCAACTGGAGACTATGTGAGAACAAAAGGACATTATTGCACACCAGCACTGGAGGTAATTTCTTGTGCTTTCTCTGAAGGCTTCTTAATGGCCTTTGAGAAATAATACAATTCAGATCCATGACCAGGAGACAAAGGAGTGGAGGACAGCATGAGAAACATGTGGCTTGGTCTTTAGATCTACTGTCCTGGGGTTAGGAGTATTATCATTACAAAGTAGAGATACCTATTTTCACTTCACCACATATATATTTATTAATTCATCTAATTAGCAAATACTCATCGGGAACCTACTAAGTGCCAGATACTGTGAATGTGATGGGAATACACCATTTAATAAGACATGATTCTGCTATGATTTTATAGTCTAATGGGGATGGGATGTAGAGACAGCTGCATAAAAAGGTAATTTTAATACACGGAGATAAGTGAAATATTGAAGGAAAGAATACAATGTTGTAGTAGCAATTAGGAGAACAATTAGTTTTTTTGGTGGAGGATAGACAGCCTTTGCCGAAAAGGTAAAGAAGGAGAAGAAAAAGGAAGAGAAGGACAAGAAAAAAAAGACATTCTCACAGAGAAAAAGGCATATATACAAGGCATGGGGGTATGAAAGTGCATGCTGTATTTAGGAAATCACAAGTAGATTTCTAGGAGCCTTAAAGGGTACAGGGGCTGGGTGGGGTGTGAAATGGCAGGAAATGAGGCAGAGTGTGAGGAGGGCTCATGTACAATGCCATTTAGGTTTTAGATATTATCCCTCAATCATGGAGTCATCACTGACAAACTCTCCTCTCCCAAAATGAGACATTTGGCCTTTTTTTTCTACAAACTGGTTTCTACAAACTGGTTTTCAAACTGGAAAAATAATAGGCAATTTTAAACCATCTTTCTAAAAAATACATTGAGGGAAATATAAAATAACACATGGTATACACCTATATATTACTACATATATCCATTTATTGATATGCAGTGATAGGCACACAGTTGCGAGTATGCAAAACAAAGAGTTTATTCTTGTATTATTTGTTAATTATTATATTATTTTTCATACAAACAACTGTAAACCTACCTGCGCCCCCACCCTGTATAATACGTGTGTACAATACATACTATGTATTGTACATGTATATATCTTCTCTTATAACATGGGCTTGACAATACTCTCCAGTGACCTTTTGAACAGTCATGGAGCTTAACCAGGATGAATCAGTGGGTATTGCCCCAACGAAAACAACTCTGACACAGGACAAAATTGGTGAAGCGACTGCCTTCAGGCATCGGACAACAGAGAGTACAGAACTCTGATCTTGAGAGCAGGGAAACCCATAAGGAGAGTTCCTCATTCAGCCTAGGTTTCTGCAGAGAATTACTTTTTAAACTTCTGCCCACAGAAGTGGAGACCTGGGCAAAGGAAACCTATGTCAAAACTCAGGGATGCTAGAGTAGCTAGAATTTGCAAGGCAAGGACTGGGAAGGAGGGAACTGTGCAGAGAAAGACCTCCAGAAATTTTCATTGGATCTTATGTTTTCTGTAAAATGGTACATCAAAAAATATCTAAAATAGATACAAATACAAAGGCAGTAGATAAATGCAAATGTAGTTCTATTTTTATCAAAGCTTTATAATCAGTTTTCAAATTTAACTTTCTCAAACTTCCCTAGCCAGAGTTGGATATTCCCTTCTTTACTATCCCTAAGCATTTTTCATGGCCTTTCCTATCTTTTATAAGGCTGCACTGTGGTCGTACATTCAAGTGTTTGTTTCTACATTAGGCCATAGGCGCCTCCATTTGGTATCCCCAGAGCTCAGTGGTTAGAGTGAATGAGTGATGCATAAATGGATGTATGTATAAAAAATTTCTATCCACTCTTGCTACTATGGTCAGAAGCAAAAAGAGAAAATAATAAAAGGGAGACAGATCTACATTCCTCTCCAAAAGAGGGAGCAATAGAGTTACTACCTAGTTAATTCTTAGTATTAGCAAATTCAAGAAATTCAAGTTATTGCCAGATAAATCCTTGACTTGCAGATTGCATTTTTATTTAAATTATTTATAAAAGTGCTCATGGTACATAATAAACTCTTTCTTTATACACATTTTATTCTTAGCATTTTACATTCATATAAAAATTTACAAAAACTTTCCTTTTATGTTGTGGATATTGTGCTGAGATTCTGTTGCTAAATTTGCACTATTTAAATCAGTTTGGCTGTCATCATTTTATTAAGTAATTTCTTTATCATTTTTCTTCCAAACTTAGTATTGAATTTTCAATCATACAGAAAAGTTGAAGACTTTTACAATAAGCACTAACATACCCATCTTCTAAATTTAATAATTAATAATATCTTACAAGATTTATTTTCTACCTCTGTTATATATATGTATTTATATTTTTGGTGAAACTAAATAATGGGCATTATGATGCTTCATTCCTAAATATTTCCACCTTCATCTCCCAGAAATAAAAGTATTAGTCTACATAACCTCAATACCATTATTTTATCCAGAAAATTAATAACCATCATCTAATAATTGGTTCATATTCAAAATCTTCCCAACTGATCTCAAATTATATTATATGATTTTTTCAGACTAAGATCCATGAGGGCTGATACATCTTGTTTGATTGTTATGCCTCTTTTGACTCTTTGCAAGAGTTCCCCCACACAAACTTTCTCCATGACACAGTTTTTTGGAAAGACCAGATCAGCTGCCTCCTGAACTATGGACATTCTGGATTCGTGTCATGGTTTCTTGTTTCTCTAATCTAGTAGTCAAGACTAGAATCTTGTTCAAGACTAGAAACTAGATTCAAGTGAAGTATGTTTTTTGCAAGAATACTTTAATGGTGATGCTGAATATTCCACACTTCTTCAGAAAGAACATTCTGTCAGGCTGCACTATGATAAGTGATGCTAAATTTGATCACTGCATTATAAAGCTAAGATTTTCACTTCACAATGAGTAATTAATCTTAATGCCAGCATTCCACAGAGTTACCATTTGTAAAGTGCCGATGTGCTGGTCTCTGTGCTAATTTTCTCTCATGAAAATCCTGTAAGGTAAAGGTAATTCCCTCCATTTAAAGATGAAGAGACCAAGGTTCTGACAGGTGGATATTTTGCACGAGGAGGGAATCTGCTTCTTAATCTATATCCCCTACAACACTGATGGATATATGGTGTGTGTGTGTGTATATATATATCCTACATATATAGGAGGACAATTGTTTCCCTACAACACTGATGGATATATGGTGTGTGTGTGTGTATGTGTGTGTGTGTGTGTGTATCCTATATATATAGGAGGACAATTGTTTCTTTTACCTAATCTATTTCTTTGGGTTATCCAAAGATAATCATGGTCATATAAAAATAATAACAACCTTTTCCCAAAACCAGGAATTGAAACTTTATGGCTAAATAATCTTCAAAAGTAACTAATTTTCTAACTTTCTACAGTTTTTTTACTTCCAAACTTAAATATGATTGTTTGGTGATAGAAATAGAACTTCACTTTTTTATTTTACATAGTTATTAGCATTAAGTTATAATTTTGGAAACCTGTTTTCCACCTGAATCTGGTGAACATGAAAGCAGGAACATAGGTGATAACGTGTTCCTCACATTGCTTTGAGAATTTCAGGAAAGACAAGTAAATCTACCTCAAGTTTCAATAATAACAGAAGTATTCATTGCTACTATTCTATAAGCAAGCTTCATTTTCTTCTGTTTTGGGAAAGAAAGAAGACATTCAACCTTTTAGGGACAACCTTTCTTTTCCTTTTCCTATATAGACTCTTCTTCAAAAGACCAGTCCCATGAGTTGTAGCCTGTGAGCCAAGAATATCTGGGGTTTGATAGAACTCACAAGATAGAAGACAGAAGATGCAAGGGTCAACTGTCAGCTAAAAATATAAAGAGATAATTACTCTCAGGTGGGAATTTACACTTATACTTATTCTAAATTTAATAAAGGTTCATACACTCAGATAGGTTGGAAAACACCAGAAGAGCCTACACTCCCTGTCTGCACCTCATACTTAATCCCCTGCAGTCTGGCTTCTATCCCCATTAACTTCAGTTAACTTTGTTTAGTCCTTACATGACTTGCCTTCTCTGTAACACTCAACCATGTTGCACACTCCTTCTTTGGCTCTCTCCCTTCCTTGAAGTTCTATTATACTCCATTCCCTTGGCCGTTCTTCCATTCCTCTGTTGATTTCTTTATCTCTCTTTTGCCAGTATTCTGTTTCTCTGCCCATGTATTCCCCAGGGACATGTCCTTGGTCATCTTCTCAATTTTCTGAATGACCTTACTTCTCCTGGGGGGTCAACATGGCTCGTGCTTGGATGAATCCCAACTGTATCCTAGGGATACAAATCCACACCTATCTCATGGGCAACAGACTCAAATGCATAACTTCCTATGGTACATCTCCACCAGATGTCCCCAGGGACATTTAGCTCACCAACTCTAAACTTACCACATTTCCTCCCTTCATCCCCCAACCTGCTCTTTCTCTTTTATTCCTCATTTGCTGGAATGAACCACCTCTCTCCTTCTCCCCCAAAGCAGAAATGTAGGATTAATTCTTGACTCCTCTAATCCCTTCCCACCCCACATCCAGTAAATCACAAAGTGCTATGAGGCTATACTGTTTTGCCCTTATTCTTCTCTTTTTACCCACAACCCTTTGCCTTACTTAACTTGAGTGACTGGATTTCTGCAAGTTTCCTAACTGTTCTCCCTGTCTCAATCTGTGTCCTCCTTCCCAATTCCAAAAATCTGTCTTGCATGGCCAGGATGTCTACCTAAACCACAAATCTAATTATGTTATTCTTTTTGTTGTTGTTGTTAGCCTTTTATTTAAAACATTTCATTGACCTCTTCTTGCCCTTGGATAAAGGTAGAATTCTTTAGCATAACAGATCCTTCATGATATATGGCTCCTGCTTCCTTTTCTAGAATCATATCTCAGCATGGCCTCCTTTAGTCATACAGAACTGCATATTTTTGAAATGGGGAGTGCCTTCTCTTTGTTTCTATGCTTTTGCACATACCTGTCACTTTTACAGAAGAGTCCTTCCCAAACTTGCATGACTAACTCACCCATGTGCTTCTACATGTTCTTCTAGATTAAGTTCAGATGTCACCATATATAAGAAGTTTAGCAGATAATTCTATCTAGGTGCCTATCTCATCCAGACTTCTATAACACTCAAGACATGGAAGAGTAAAAAGAATATTAATGCAAATTCTCTGATTGTATACCCTGGATTTAAAGAAGAGAAATTTCAGTCAAAATCATTGCCATTTATATTTTTTTGGTTTTGCTGATATTTACTCTTACTAGTGTTTACCTGCTTATTTATTATTTTTGTTGTGTGAATTCTTAACAAATATCACATTTCTCATTTTTTACTGCTGTTTCTTTCACTGCAACTGCTGCTAAGAACAGTGGGATTAATGTGCTGTAGAAATGAGGGACTCTAGGATTCTTTTTTCTGCAATAGTTCAAATTATTTGAATTAAAAAGAACTCATCACAAAGCAGCCCAGGGCAAAGATTCTTGAAGACTCAGTGTCCACAGGACCAAATATAGTATTTGGGAACAATGAGGAATGTTTCTGGGATTACCTCCTTCATTATCTTTCTCCTCCCCCCCGTAATTTTATGTATTTGTATATGTATGTATTTTATATATGTAGATATGTATATATGTAGGTATGCATGTATGTATTGAAAAGACTTGTAGAGATGGAAGCATGTTTCAATGATAGATGGAATCTTTTTCCTCCGTGGAGGGAAGAGCTAGCATTCCTTTGGATTTTGTTCTGGGTAAATCTATGGAAAATTCACTTGGAAAACACAACAAGACTTATAATTAGTTAAACTTTCTCACAGAAGCCTAGTGCAATGTCTCCCAACCAGATCACACTATCACACAAGAAAGGGATACTGAGAAACCAAGAGACAAAGCTCAGAAGCAGGGAAGCAAGATCAAATTTTTCCAGCAAGCTAAACTGCTTATGTCAACTTCAGTCTTGATTCCATGCTCAGCATGAAGAGGCAGTGAGCTAAGTGGAAAGGGCTTGAATTTGCTGGGACGGAGGAAATGAATTGGAATCTCACCCCGAGCACTTTGGCACTCTCTAGGGCTATTTACAAATAATCCAGTTCTTTTTTCTGGGCACATGGTAGGATTGAATTTTCCACCCACTTGAAGTTAGCTGTGGTTTAAGCTTGCTCAATGAAATATGAGCACAAGTCAGGTGCGTCACTTCTGAATGGCAGATTTAAGAGTTGTTGAATTTTCTTTTCCCTTTGCCATAGTGATGGGCAATACACCAATTATAGCTGTCCCATCAGCTTGGGTCCCAGAGTATGAAACATAATGATTCATTGCAAGCCACCCAGTAGACCCTCAATTCCACACTTAATATGAGAGAAAATTAAACTTTTATTACTTAATGTCCCGAAGATTTGGGGGCTGGTTGTTACTGGTATGTAATCCAGTCTATCCTTACTGATATAAGTCTTTCCTGTAAATTATTGAACAAAAATATTGCTTCTTTGGACATCAGGTTTCTCATCTCTAAAGTGGAGATAACTATAATAATAGCTATTCTCATCACATTTTCCGAAGATCTAAAATTAGCACATAAATAGTAAATGCTCTTAACAATGGCAAATGTTATTTTTTCCAGGTGTTCATTACTAAGGAGAGAGGAGTTTGCCTTCCCCAAAATAACTTCAGAAACATGTATTTCAAGGTTTGGCCTTAGGTTTAGCAGAGCACTCTCAGGGATAACAAAAATCTGCAATGAACTTTATCACCAGACTTTCACTATGGAGCAGAATCCACTGCTTAAACGTTACCTAATAAAATCAGTAGCTTAAAACTGAAATATTTTCATAGTCGGAAGGTCCCAGATACAAGAGATTTGCACACCACTGACCACCTGATGAGAAGCTAACAGAGAAACAGAATGTTCCATCAGACTATTTTTCTGTTTCCAAAACTGAAAGGATATCCTTTTACTGCCAGAGTTCTGAGAAGGCATGTTGAATAGTGAAGTACATGCCACTGGTGATTCAGGCTACAACCAGGAAGCCTGGGCTTCCCATGTTGCATAACTAACCATCCCATTCAACTCTCCCACTCTTGGGTCTACTTCTTTGCATTATGTGTATGTATCTGTGTTCCTTAGTATATTGTAAATTTCCAGCTCATCTTCTGTCCCTGTGAGCAGCTCCTACTACACTATGTATACTGGATGGTCACCAGATCGAACTTCACACACTTCTTATGAATGGGGACCTTACTGTATCCCAAAATTCTTCTGCAATTAAAACAATTTTCTTTTTTTTACCCAAAAAGACCTCTTCAGAGCTCTTATCACCTGCTTCAATGCCCACCTCCTGAAATAACACAGAATACTCCTGCACTTTCTCCTACAGAGATTAGAAAGGCAATCACCATGTTGACTTTTATCTTCAACTCTCTTTGTGGGCTCTGATGTCTAGATTCTTCACCATTTTTGGCAGGTCTAGACTCCTTTTTTCACTGTTCCTCTTAAAATATGGGGCATAGACCTATTCTGTCAAGTAGAATGTAAGTCCCTTGGTGGCAGAAATAGCCTCTATTGTGGTAATGGTTGATTCTTCAATGCCTAACAGGGTTTTTGGGTCATTATGGGAGCTCAATAAATATGATTGAATAAATGCATGAATATAAACAGTACCCCT
>PVIA01001093.1:80948-313119 GCA_004024845.1 Tonatia bakeri | reverse complement strand
ATAATTACATTACCCAAGATTAAAATTAAGGAGAGAATCTTAAAAGCAGCAAAAGAAAAGGAAACAGTTACCTACAAAGGAGTTCCCATCAAACTGTCAGCTGATTTCTCTAAAGAAACCTTGCAGGCAAGAAGGGGCTGGAAAGAAGTATTCCAGCTCATGAAAGGCAAGGACCTACATCCAAGATTTCTCTATCCAGGAAAGCTTTCATTTAGAATGGAAGGACAGATGAAGGGCTTCCTAGATAAGGTCAAGTTAAAGGAGTTCATCATCACCAAGCCCTTATTATATGAAATGTTAAAAGGTCTTATCTAAGAAAAAGAAAAAGTTCAAAAATATGAATAGTAAAATGACAGCAAACTCACAGCTATTAACAACCACACCTAAAACAAAAACAAAAACTAACTAAGCAAACAACTAGAACAGGAGCAGACTCACAGAAATGGAGATCACAGGGGGTGGTTATCAACAGGACAGTGGGAGGAGGAGAGAGGGGGAAAAGGTACAGGGAATAAGAAGCATAAATGGTAGGTAGAAAATAGATGGGGGGAGGTTAAGAATAGTATGGGAAATGGAGAAGCCAAGGAACTTATATGCACAACCCATGGACATGAACTAAAGTGGGGAATGTGGGTGGGAAGGGGTGTGCAGGACGAAAGGGAAAAAAGGGGGGAAATGGGACAACTGTACTACATAATCAATAAACTATATTTTTAAAAAAAGAAACTGAGAAGGACAGGCACCAAAGTGTAAGTTGTGTTTATTCCTAAATGATGAGATTGGGAGCTAGGCTGGTTTTTGCGTCCTTACTTGTACCCTGAAGTGCTGTCTGGACCACATACGAGGGGCTGACGTCACTGCCACATCAGAAAAGGAGGATAGCCACAACGCTGTTCGCACAGCACCATGGCCCGTGCTGCTCCTGTGCGCTGGCGCTGCTGAAACTCGAGGACGGGAAAGGGCGCCCGATGTGCCGTGTGGTTTGGCTCGTTTTGCTGCGATAACCTGGGAGTGACAAGGTCCTGGTAGAAGCTTGCCACCGAGGAAAACTCAGCAAACTACCAAGGTTTTTCCAAAGAAAATGCGAAGAGAAAAGTCCCAGGGAGTCCTTCAGCGGCTCACGGTGTGTCAGGGGGGCTGGACGGACAGGGACAGTCCTCAGGCCTGGTCCTCAGGGTCTGCTCCAGACCCCATACTGGGCGGCCCCACTGCAGTCCCCCTCTGGCCACCTCCTCCCCACGGGACCCAGAAACAATTCGAGATCAGGCTCTGAGGCGCTGGAAGCTGGCACAGTCCCCGAGGCTGCAGTGGCCTCTTCCCCGACTGGGACTCTGTGGGGACCTCTGTGCTGGGAGTGTGCCCTTCCCAGCCTGAGGGGTGGCCGAGGGGCACTTACCTATGGGGGTGTATGAGAGTCCCCAAGGTGGGACCTGGTCGTCCAGGGGTGAGAAGGGCACAAGGCCTGGAGCAGAGGCCTGCATCCCGCGTGCCCAATGCAACGCCCACCTTCCAGGTCTTTCTGGGGCACATCTGTGAAGGCGGGCACATGAAATATGCCCCTTTATGCCACGCTGGCTTGATTTATAATGTCGGATGTTCAGACACACGGCAGAAGGGCCTTGTCTGCACTCTTGCCTGGGCTCCCCAGACGCTGGGGCGGGCCTGGAGGCGGAGAACATGATGCCCCTCGGTCATCCGGGGAACACTGAAGGTCCTCCGAGCAGCTCTGCAGACGAGCGTAGCGGGTGCCGTCCAACTCCGTGGGGGCCATGGGCCGGACCTGTCCCGGGTGGGTGACGGCCATGGGCCCGGGGTCCACTGTGCCGCCTGGACCGCAGCACGGAGAGCCACGCAGCAGTGACCACGACAGGCCTGGACGACACTGGGAAGTCGTGTCTGCGAGAGCAGAGTCACTGGGCGGGCCGTGCGGGGCGGGCCGTGCTGAACATGGGCGAGAGCGTTCCCAGCTCAAGTGCCTCCAGCAGTGGGGACGCCAGGACTCACCGGAGGAGGAAGACTGGTGGCCCGTGGAGCTTTCTAGAAAAGCATGTTTGCTGGGGACTATGCTGGTGCACGAGGCTCACAAAGAAGAACGAAGGACAAATCGGAAAAAAGGAAACACAATCACGTTTTAAATGTACGAAATATTGTCAGCCTCAAGGAAAACATTGTAATAAACAAAATACACTCTTCACGTGTTCATTATCCTTTTTTCTCTTTTTTGTGTTCTCTTTCTTCTCTTTTTTAAAAAATCCTTTTCTAGGTATGAATCAAAGACTCAGTGACTTGACAACACGCAGCCTCGGGCTGAACGTAGGATGGTTGGCTGCCTCGGGCCTGTTTGGCGGAAGTGTAAGGTTGTACATCCTCTTTGAAGTTACGTTTTGGCAACAACGACAAAAAATCCATCAAAAAGCAAAATGTATCTAATCTTCAACACAGTGATTTCACTTCCAGAAACTTCTCACACAGATGCACACCCCACCCTGTTCTTTGTGGATGAAGGTATTTGCACGTTGCACAGTCTGTGTGTTAGTGGAAGATTGGACACAACTGGAAGGTCCAGCAGGAGGGACCCACCTCCTTCGGTGGAATGCTGTCTTACCGTCAGAGAGGAAATAGGCCGATTTACAAAATGCTTAGGTGGGCTTCGAGGTTGTGGAGAAAAAAATTGCCACAGAAGATAGTATTGGGACAGCTGGAAACATCTGTGTTTGGACTGTCTGTGAGACAGCAGCACGGGGTGGGGCAAAAGGAGGTGTACAGTCATTCCTACGGAAGATAGTCCATTTAATAAACAATGATACAAGCATCTACCCTTTTGCGCACTCACACCTGTAAACCTGGTTTTTTCCCGCCCTGTGCTGTGTCGACACTAAGTTTTCTGGAGTTGACCCTGTGTCATGGCGAGGTAGGACAAGGCCCTCCATCTCCAGAGAGACACGAACGCGGGTTTGCGGTCGAGGGTGGGTGCCGCTGGCTCTGAAGGGTTCCATAGAGCCACAGTGACGTCGACCACGGGGATGAAATCACACACACTCACATACACACGCACACACAGAGCTGGGGCAAAGTGTTCATGGAGAAGCATGTGTGAAAGGCACACAAGTTCGCTATTCTTACACCTTTTCTGAAGGCTTGACTTTTTAAAAAAAGAAAGCATTGAAAAGGAAAAGAACGGGGGTGCAGAGCATCCAGTATCCCCCGCGTGTAGGGAGAGGCACTGCGTCTGGAAGGAAGCCAGAAGCGGACGGCAGTGCCGAGGCGGGTACGACAGTCTGCTGTGCTGTGGCCCCGACTCTGCTGCACTGCTGGAGGGAGACACACACAAACTATTCATATTTTAAAAGTAGCTGCAGCTACTGACCACAAACACGACTTCGCTTCTGTCAAGCCAGGGTTTGAGACACCACCGCGTTCCTCAGTGGCCCAGGCGTCCCAGGGCATGCAGTCGGAGTCAGTGAGCGTCACACTGGAAAAACGAGGGTGGGACCGACAACACTGCCGTCCGGGGACGAGCACAGCGGGTGACTTCCCGGGTTTCCATGTAACCTGGTCTCCACATTTTTTAAGACTTAGTTGAGATCATACTTACATAACTTTACAGTCTACTTCTTTTTTTTCTTTTTATTGGCTTAGTAGTATGTCAAATATCTCATGGCCTTAAAAATTCTTTTTATACAAAAATTTTAGCAGCCACGTAAGCTGCTATGCTGGGATGTCGATATCTGGCAGCTTACGTCACCAGCCCTGGCTGCTGGGCATCCAGGTTGTTTGCAACTGTTTAATCGTCATTATCGTAAGTGAATCTGCAGTGAGCATAATTACTTAAAATCTATCACCTGCGTCCCAGCTACTCCCTGAAGCCCAGGTTCCAGGGAGAACCGACGGCTGTGGCAGCAACACATGCACCCCCTCGAGCCAGACACATGGCCCCGCGCCGTCTGCACAGGTGGCTCCAGCTGCTGCCCCCGGGCTCCAAGCCATCTTGGGCCTGTGGCGGTGGGGACGACTCGCCGTGGATGGGACTGTGGGTCAGGAGGGCGGCACTCTGGCCCCTGCTGGGCCACACACCAGCTGTGTGATGAGAACAGCCATTGAAAAACATATTCAAAAGTATGCGTAAAAGTTCTGTGGTTTTTTAAAACCACTTTCGCACCCCCCACCCCCCAACCTCACAACCACTGCATGGAAAAACAGAGGAGGCTCAGCCTGGTCCAGGGACTTGTACAGGGGAGGGACTGCCGAGTGACGAGAAACGCTCAACTCCTAGACCCTAGCTCACAGCCGTCACAGCACAGCGATCGCCCCTCTTTCCCTCGCCTGACCAGCACGCTTTCTGGGTGGCCCTCCTGCCCCCCAGGCCGGACTGTGCCCACTCGTGCCCTGGGGAACCTTGCGCAATGCAGAGTCCAGTCTCCAGGCCAGGCCAGTGCCCGCCGCCCTCCATTCCCCACAAGCTCCCAAGGGAAGCGGTGCCACTGCACCTCACTCTGAACAGCCACATCTGGACCGCCCCGCCAGCTCCTTCCGGCAACAGCATACTCCACGCGTCCACATTTTTCACCGAGAACCAAGCTGTACCTATAGGAAGCTGTTCATCATACAGCCCCCGTCAGCTTCCAGGATGTGAAGATCAGGGAATCAACAACCGACCTCAGCCGGGATTCCAGAGCTTTCTGCCACAGTGTCAAAGAACAAAGAATTTTAAAAAGAACACAAATCTAATTAAAAAAAGCACTTGGACACCAAGGACACAGGGTGCAGGGTCAGGGCACTAGCTGGGGAGGCAAGAGTTACACTGGGAGGCGGTTGCTGAGCAGTGCCAGGGTGCATGACTGAGGACGGGCCGGGCAGGACTTTCCGGGTGGAGTGCAGCTTTGGAAGCAGAGACAATGAGCCTGAGTCAACCTTTAGGGGCATTTGGGAGGAAGGCACAAGTCTGTGGGGAGATAAGGTTGGAAACGCAGCCCCGGACCAGGGTTTTACAGCCTGTGGGCATTCAGGCGGGTGGAGGGCCTTTCCTTGCCGCTACTGTTGCAGGGTTTCAGCAACCAGAGCAACTGGAAGACTGGGTGCCGGGAGGAGGAATTTTCGGAGGGCGGGGCTGCACTGTTCGAAGGCCCAGTGCACCCTCAGGGGGAGAGGGCGGCCGTGGGAACAAACACGGACAGACACAGACACGGCGTGAGAGCTGCTGTGACGCCGAGAGGGACAGACGGGTCGCGTTGGCGGCGCTGGCTCAAGGCCAGCGGCGGCGATGGGGCCGTTCCGGGGAAGCGTTTGAGGTCTCAAGCCTAGAGGTCGGGCCACGGCTTCCTTAGAGGACGCAGGGACTCGAGGTGAGGTGCCTGAACAACCGCGGGTGTCCCCTTGATACCCTGGCACGGCCCGGGACACTGTGATCCCGATGGCAGAAGAAAGATTAACCTGAGATAGTTTTGCCTTAGCGTCCCGATTATTAGTTAACGTTTTCACTGCATCCGGGCTGGGTCGGTCTTCCGGGAGCGCCGGGCACGCACACACCCTGCCTCCTTCCTGCCTAACCTCACAACTGGCGCTGGCAACAGTCCCTGGGGGTCGGGAGAAATCCCTGTGCTTGAATCGGGGCCAAACCAGCCAGCCCCCGTGGGGGTCAGCCTCGGAAACATTAGCATCGCCGTTTCCCACCCTCCGCACGTCCAGCTTCCCGAGGGCGTTGCTCCAGTTCTGACTTCATCCTGATCACAGGCTCTGCTGGAAACTCCCCTGCTGGGATCCGAAGTCCTTCACGACTGAGCTCAGCTCACCTGCACTTGGGCCTCTGGGCGCCTTCCCGAGGCCTCCACGCCCTCGGGCCAGCGCGGGGATGGGCAGCAGAGAGCGGACCTTTGCTCCCCATGGGCAGCCTCTGCCCAGAGGGAGGGGCCCAGGTTCACGTGCAGCCTCCTGTCTGCCCGTCAATTCGCCAGTGGTCTTCTTGGGTGGCTTCACTTTGTGACACAGTTGGGAGGTGTCTGGGGAGACTCTGAAACGTGATGATTCCCAGCGCTCACTGTACACACAGGAGACCTTTAATTCGGATGGAGGCGACAGAGAAACATATTTTCTAGAAGAGGGTTGACTTTTGTTGAAGTCATATGTCTTCATCCAATTCCAACTGAGATAGTTCCACGTGTGAATATTTTTCTTGTCACCTTTTAAAAAACTGATTTTAGAGAGAAGGGGAAGGGACATTGACGTGTGGTTCCACTTATTTCTGCATTCATGGGTTGATGCTGGTATGTACCCTGACTGGGGATTGAACCAGCAGCCTTGATGCATCAGGACGACACCCCAACCAGCTGAGCTCCCTGGCCAGGGCCTCCTCTCACTTCTTGCAACCGACAGTTAAGAATTTGTAGAACACCCACTCTGTTCAGGGCACAATAACATGCCATTGTTTAGCGTTCAAAACAAGTTACTGATGCAATGGACCCAATAAAAGGTTTGTTTTTTACCCTTTGGTAATAATAGCCACTTTCATCTGAGCAGTTGACTGTATCTCAGTGGGAGAAGTATGCGGCATCCTGTGGCATGATTTATCGTAGTAACATGTGCAGTTTAGTATGAAATGCGATGGGACTTGATATGAAGCCCCAAGAACAGGGTTTGTCTCCACCCCCCCCACCCCCCCACCCCCCGCTCGGTGCTTGTGGCAGGAGATACGTCCGGAACCTGTAGACGAGGCAGGCGCAGACTCCGCCCGGGGGCCAGAGGAGAGGAAGGTGCTGCCAGGACAGCTCCGTCTGGTTTGGCTGGAGAGCCCGCTCCGTGTCCTGAGGAGTCTCCTCAGCCCCTTCTTGAGCCAGGAAGACTATCAAGTCCAGGATATTAGCTGAGATGTGTTTTCAATCACAGGAAGCCTTGGGAAGGAGGCGCTGAGTCAGAACAGCTCATGGATTCAACCACCAAAGCCAAACAAGTGCGCCCCAACCAGCGTGAGAACGAGCCCACGGGAAGGGAAGGGAAGAGGAGGCTCCGCAGGAAACCAGCTGGATCTCGCCCGCTGCTTTGGCCGTTTGGCAAGACCCTCGCGCCACGCACGTCTTACGAGTTTCTCATCCGTGCACTCAGCTAAGTTCCTCGAACCGCCGCTTCATCTTGGCCTTCAGTGCGATGATTAAAACCGAGTTTACGGCTCGGTCCAAACGCAAGGCGAAGAGAAGAAAGAACTCGGGTAAAAGCCCTGGATGGTCTGGGCCACAAAGGACCCTCCGGGCGACCTGGAGCGCACCTGGTTTCACTCTCAGTGCCGGAGTGGCGCGGGCCCTGATGGAACGAGTGTGCCACTTCAAACTCCGCATCGGTGCTGTGCGACGTTGTCCTTCGAGACGCCCCGTTTGTTACATTTTACAGAGTCAAACAGTCCTGGGAAGCACTAAAGCTTTTACTGATGTTCGTAAGGTTAAATCCACCGCCATCAAAACCACACTATTCATTTTCACGTTCCCGGCAGCAGCGAGTGAAATGTCCAGTGTGACGTGGATTTGTGAATCGGATGTTCTCCTCATCGCGCAGTGAGTGTGAGGTGTCGGGGGAGGCGGTCTCAGCATCAGCAGTCATATTACTTTCCATTGAGGTTTTAACTGAGATCGTGGGACCTGCACACGCAGCGGTCAGACACGGTACAGTGAGCACCCTGGTGCCCTTGGCTCAGCTCCCCCGATGGTAACGAGTACGGAAAGCGCAGACCAATGTCGTAGCCAGAACCCCCACAGTGACGCGACCCAGAGACTGCGTCCGGGCTCCCCAGCTCCTCCGCACCTGTGGGCGCTCTCGCGTGCTCCTGCGCTGCCGTCACCGGTGCCGTTCTCTGCGTCTGGCACACGGCTACGGCGCAGACGCTTCTGTCGCCACAGGGGTTCCTTCTCTCACTTTTCCTTGCCGCACACAGCCCCGCCCTAGCCCCAGAACCGTGTTCTTTTCTTGGCTGACCAGCCAGTTCCCCGCGTAGACTGGAAAGCCAGGACAGACAGTGATGAGGAGTGGTTCTGAGTCCCACCGCCCGGTGCTGGAGCCGCGCTGGGTCATTTCTGTGCGTGATGGCATGGAAGCTCCTAGAAGTCCTGAGAACCAGGCATTCTTAGTCCCATGTCCACATGAGGAAAGGGGGCCTTAGAGCGAATACACGACAGGCTTTGCCAAGCACCGGGCTGGAGGTCCTTGGGTGTAAAACCAGATCTGTCCGCCCCCCAAGCCTCTGCTTCCCCGCACCAGCAAACACTCTAATGACAGGGCTTCCAGCGGGGACGGCAGGGCACTGGCTGTCAGCTACTGTCTCAGACCCAGGCCCGCCCTCTGCTCAGGGCTCTGTGACACGCCCCCACCCCTGCTTTGCCAGCTCGACCCTCAACAGGTTCTGCCCAAACAAGGTGTTGTGGGGTGGGGTGTGAGGTACTTCTCCCTCCTGTGTGTCTCCTGTTCCTGTCCAGGTCACTGTTGGGGTCACCCTGGCGGCAGCTCCTCACCGTCTGAGCGCCATCCACTTCCAGGAACTGCACTTGGCTCCAGGCTGCAGGCTGTCTGGTCAGCGGAGTGGCCTCACTGCCCCCCTTGAGGGACCACCCCCCTCAGCGGACCAGCCCTCCAACCATACTCTCCCCAGAGGCCTGGCTACAGGCCCTGGGTTGGGGGGTGCCTTGGGGTCCCTCTTCCAGTCCAGGAACCTGAGGTCTTCAGGCCCTACTCGAGGTCCACCTTTTGATGAAGGGCTCAAATGTTGGATAACTTTACTTTCAGGTAATAGCTAAGATGCTGAGGGATCAATGCACGTAAAAGCTATTATTCCAGGAATTGAAGGTGTGACACACGAGGATTCCAGGAGACCATGAGCAGTTCCACCTTTGTGCCTGGAGGGACTGCAGGCCCTCAGGTTGGACTCTGAGCCATTGTGCTCCAGGGAGAGACGCCCACTGCCCAGGACACTGATAAAGAACACAGGTCAATGGGTGAAAGAATGAGCAGCTTTTGACTGGAGTTCCCTGAATTCCAAACCCCTTATAAAATAAAAGCCGGTTCGGAATGGAATGGAAGACGGTTTGCTGGGGTACAAACCCGCCGTCTTCTCAGGTCGCTGGCATCTGACTAAAGCGCCCATGGAGATTCAGTTCCGGTCTCTGTTTCTTGGGTCTGGTGGGTGACCAGCAGCCCGAGTGCCGGCCTTCCCAGTTTCGGTTCTGAACATCTGGCCTCACTCTTTCTCTCAAGTCCTAATCAGCGATGTTGTCCTGTCCCCCAGCACTTGGTGAACAATTTCTTACATTCAGTTCCTCTGTTAGAAGAATCGGTATGGCTTCCGACTCCTCACTGGACCCCGACGGATGGATGGGAGGTGCTAGCTCAGCGTTTCGAAATTGACTAGCAAGACTGACCAAAAATGTGGCAAAAGTGTTTACTCTAGCAAATAGGACCTGTTATAATGTTACGGAAAAAACACTCAAAACAAAAAATGAGTTTCAGAAAATGACTGTGTCTCCGCTCAGCTCATCCGCACCGAGAGGCCCCCCGAGTGTTACATAACCCTCTGGGGAGATGCCTCTTCAGCCTGGCTCTTTCCACTCAGCACTGCCCAAGTAAGCTTCTCCAAGTCCTTTTGTTGCTAAAGAATACCCGTTGGATGGGTCATCACAGTTTATCCGGTTACCATCCGACAGGCGCTTGCTTAAATATTCATGTCACGGGCCGTGCTGTTCACTCGCTAACAATTCTACTTTGACAACAATGGCCAAGGATATTTCCCACGAGAAAGGCCGAGGATTGGCCGACCAGGGGCAGCAGCCCTTTGTCATGGTGATGACCTCCGCAGCCATAGGTACATTCCCAAGAGTCAGCTCACCTGGGAAGGGGCCTGAACAACCCTACTGAAAGCCAGCTGACATTTCACAAAGAGCATCTGGTGAACGTTCTGGTGAACTGAGCCACAGATTTGCTTAAAAACACATCCGTTTTGACCTGGGAACCAATGACCAGATGAATGCTATAGCCCACCCTGGGGTAAGTCTGGTTGAAGGAAAGTCTCCAAGCCAGCAGTCTCCCTTTTTCTATGTATTTTTAATTTGATGGCTTCTGTAAAGGGAGAGGATTGAAATCAACCCTCTGCAACTGGGCCTCAGGGAAACAGGATCCCCTCCAGGGCTGGAGGCTGGCGGGCCGGGCTCTGGGCCCGCACAGAGCCTCCCGGGCCAGGGCAGCAGAGGCAGTTGGGAGTCGGGGTGGTGGGGTCCCCGGTCTGGATGTCCAGGGCCTTCTCCGGCTTGCTGCAAACCTCATTCTGGCCCTCTCCTTTTGGACTGCTGGGCCGAAGGCCATTTCTTCTCAGTCCCAAGTGCCATGGACAGAACGGCTCCCTCACCCTCCTCGGCCAGGAGCCCTGGGGTTGGGGGTGGCCTGCACACTACATCCCACCCAACGAGTGTAGAGGTCCCAACACAAACATTAGCTCTCACCCATGTTCCCAGGATTTTAAAGACTTCGGCACTGTAAAAAATATGTAGTCAGCTTGTGACAGCTACAATCCTGCTCCTGTTTCAGCTTTTAAAAAAAGAAGAAGGGGAAAACAAGGAAACCATACTCATTTCTTCCTTCCACAGCTCGGTGAAGTTCCAAAAAGTGGAAAGAATTCCTCAGCTTGGTAGAAACGCCGGGCTGGGACATTCCTTTGGCCACTTTAGCTGACAGCTGCATACCTCTGGGTCTAACGCATCCTCGCCCTGGTCCTCTGCCACTGAGCTGCCTGGGCACTGTCTGTCTGCAGAGATGGGAGAGGCCTGCCGGCTCCCAGCAGGCCCCGGCGCCCGACCGCACCTGGCCCAGCCCGAGGCTGCACTTTGGGGGAAACCGCAGCCCCGAGACCTGGGCCAGGGCCGCAGCGTCCCTCCAACTCTTTTCCCATTGGCAGCCGAGCAGGTAACGGCCTTCTTAGGAGTGCTTGTCTGTTGCCCTCACAACCAGGGAAACGTGGGAAACTGTACCCGGTAAAATGAGATGGTAGTCGGTGTGACACAGTGCAGTGACCTCCAAGGGCCACTCTTGCAGGCCGGGACACCCTCCCTGTAGGAAACGGAAAAGCTGACCAGACCTTTTTCTGTCTAGGATCCGCATGCTCTTGGCCATTTTCCTGCAACAGCTTGTATTTAATTCCTTGTTTTATTTGGCAAAGAGCAAACGAGGAAAACAAGGGTATTAATAATTATGATTGACATTTGAACTTCCTGGGTACAACATGTGCTTGTACCCAAGTGGTGAATAGAATTTTTTAAAAAGATTACTTGCGTGTTATTTGCCACTGACTTAAATCATTCGTTTTCCTTTGTCCCAGAAAAACCCACTTTTGTCCCTGTGGCATTTGAAAGGACTCTTCCTTCCTTCTCTAGTCCTGGCACTGCAGAGGTTGGGTGTCGTGAAGTGGCTTTACTTCTGACTTCTGCAGCTCCCGCCCCAGAGCCAGGGCGTGCCAGCGGGAGACGCAGCGGCGGGCAAGGGAAGCGTGGCCTGATGGTGGCCTGTTTTCCATCAGCAAGCTCCTTGCAAAAGGCTCCTGCTCTTCGATAACTCAAATGCCACGAATCTGGTTGTCTTTCTGTTTTTGTGGTAAATCCCACCCGCTGTGGTCTGGGATAGTGACGTTCAATTTTCAGTCTGGCTGCCCTCAACTGCCCCCTGTGCCCACCCCTCCTTCACCAGGAAGGTGGGATGTCCACAAGAGCTAAAGTGCTGGGGAGACAGGGATCCTGGGAGAAGTCTCCCGTGGGTGGTCCCACTTATGGGCTATAATCTCTGGAATGCAAATTCTGGGGCGTCTCAAAGTTAATTAGAGCATGAAAGGACAAAGCCAGCCCCATTTGCTATTGTGGCACCATTTGCCTAGCAGGCCTGTGACTTTGTGAAATGTGACTGACATTTTACTCTTATGAGCTTGTGTCCCCAGGACTGGAAGTGACTGGACTCAGGAACAGAGCCGACCGCTCCTGACAGACACAGGGGAAGACAGAGTCGGAACAACTGCAGCCTGGGGTTCCCACGCCCCAGCAGCCAGGGGCCGCACAGCAGCAACCCCACCCTTTTTAATCCAGTTGTAGCCCAATAAAAGCCCAAAGCCCCCGCCCCTCAGTGCTGGTGTCTCTCTCTGCACCGAGCCCCTGTCCTCTCTGTGAGAGTGAATAAAAAACGTTACTCTCCTCATTTCCTTCTCTGCAAATTCTTTCCCAGCCCACGTCACCGACCACCATAGCAGAGCACAAATAATTGTTTAGAATCTTTCATGCTTCCATCAACTGGAAATAATTAGTGTAATCCATTAGTGTATTTTCTTCCCATCTTTTTTCTATCAACTCGAGAAAGGTCCAAACCTGTAACAATTTGTATGAGTTTATTTGAGCCAAACTGATGACAATTGCCAGGAAGCAAAACCTCAAAAGATTGAGAAAATGCTCCAGAAAATGGCAGTTTGACCACTTACTTTAGACATCAGATCACAGGGGAAGATGGAAGGGGGTTCCATGACACCCTCTGGCGATAGGTTAGGGAGGCAGGAGAGAGCAAAGGGGGCCTTTGGGGTTGGATAAAATGTAAAATGACAGACACGCACTCCTTTTACACAGGCGGGTGCAGGTGAGTCAGCAGTCAGCAATGAACAGGAGGGCAGTAGCAGTGGGGGGCCTGTGGTCTGGCTCCCCAGATGTGCATTGAAGGGCGGGGTGAGGGGAGAGGGAGAAGGTGCTTGGACTTCTCCAAGTTGTGTTATCTTGGAGGCAAAAAGACAACAGACAGGCTCTGTTAAGGTGAAGATTGAGCTTTTTGGGGGGTGAGGGACGCTGCTGTAGGACACGGCTACCCACCTTGAACTGCTTTTAGTTAGAAAGTTTTAGCTTCAGACTGTCCTGTGTGGCTACGGTCTGTCTCTCAGCACGTAAGGCCGCCATGCAGGCACCCCCCCACCGCTGAGTTCGTCAGGTTAGTACGTGGCCACTTTTTGTCTGAATTTCTATGTGAAAATTTTATTAATTTTTTGTTATAAAACGTGTTTATTATAATGTCTTGTAAATTGGCATGCTACCTATAAAAAATTCACACACAGAAATAAAGGATAAATTATTACCTATAATCCCAACCCAGAATAGTTATAGAAATTATTGTGAAAAGTTTGATAACAGTATCTATTATATGTACATTACATCATTGTATATTATGTATATTGTAATTTTGTATATTATGTAATAATATACAATCTACATATATATAGTATCAATACATATCTATTACATATGATTTATTTTATATATACTGTTTTGATATTCTTGCCAAATGGCTTACAGTGCACATTCTGTCCTGTCATTTGCTTTTTTTTCACGTAACAATATATACAGACACCCAGGCCCAGATACCTGTGTTCACCCCGTTTACACAATGACTACACAGCCTTCCACTGTGTGCGTGCTCCATGCGTGTCTATCTGACGCCCACCGCTGAGGGTTTGCTGTTCCTCGTTTTTGCAGCTGTGGGCAATGCGGTGGAGAACAGTCCTGGTGCGCTTATCTTTCCACACCTGCTCGGGAAGTGGAATTGTTGGATCGAAGGATGGCGTGTGTGTATTTTAAAACACGCTCATCATTACGTCTCGTATTGTTACGTCCTCCACGTCCACCAAAAATCCTTTCATTTCACGATATCACATTAACTTCGTATCAACTTAATGGCCGCCTAGCATCTCCCCATGGGAACCCATACTTATAAGCCGAATGAGTGCTGTGTGCATGAGACACGCACCCCTCACGGGTCTCAGCCGCTAGCCCCAGGGGCTGGCTCTCCCCACATCCTGAGCCGCGAGACTCGGTGTGGCTGCGGAACGTGTCTCACTGGAGGCAGAGAAGACAAACCAAACCAAAACATACATAAGGGATTCTTAAAAAGATGTGTTATGTCTGTAAGGACAGGAAAAAGGTATGAAAAACTTACATTCCATAATTTTACTAAGAAAATAAGCCAATATTTTAAAGATGAAAGTTATGTTCTGATAGCGAATCTAAGCCACCTAAGATTTCAGTGAAATATCTTTTTTTAATAGTCGTAAGCAAGAGGAGGTTTCTGGCTAACACAGCAATTAGTCTAGGAAACCACAGCGTTTCCTGACCCCGAGCGTGCAGGCCTGGTGGGTCTCTCAGCCCCTGGGTTATGCACACGTTGCTCCGGGCTGCTGAGGTCAGAGTTTCCTGCAATCAACATCGCTCCCTCGCAGTTAAAGTGCTGACCAGTGAGCCTGTTCGGACCTATGAGTCTCCGAGCTGCATCAAACCACTCATCTGTCAAGAGCCTGCTTCTCAGAAACGTCAACATAGTGGACCCTGCAATTCTGTAAATTTTCATTAGTTTGCCCTATGGAAAGCTTTGTCCAGAAGACAGAATTTTCAAAAATGAGTAAATGGAAACTTTTTTTACAAATAAAAGTTTTTATCAAAACTGAATATCTAGAACACTAAGAAAAATCCGCAGGTAGGAGTGAGGTCCGGCTGCGGGCCCCTCTCAGGCCACCGTGGGGTCGCAATGAGTGAGATGTGAGGCGGAACAGCAGACGAGGCCTCTGGGTGCACAGGGACCGTGTGCACACAGTGAATCCCGCCGCCCACTGACACGTGCTTCTGAGGGAAAAACCCTGGCTGAAATAAAGGATGGGCAGCCTCAGAAATAACCAACACCGCATCACAGTTTACGTTCTCTATTGTGATGCCACGCTCGCTTCGATTAAAAGCAGAAAACGGTGCACCCACAAATATAGTCAGCCATCGTGCCGCTGATGAGGGTGACATGGGACACAATCTGCCCTCTGGACTTCAGCGATGACACAAACACGAAGCTCAGTCTATTCCTGCTCATTAGATACTGCGTGTTTGTTTGGAGACGTGCCTTATTCTGCATCTCGGCACGGTAGGTTTCGCTCCAGAAGGATGAAAGGAGACTTGGAGGGCCCAGAAATTCAAAACCAGAGAAGCCTCATCTGTAAATACTACTTTAAAAAGGTCATTCCAAAGACCACCTGCATAATAACATCATCTCGAGATCCTAGAAAATAGTATAGGTGTCTCTACTCCGCCAAAATTCTTTTCAGTATGGGGGAGGAGCCCAGGAATCTGCACTGTCGCAAATGTTCTCCAGATAATTCCAATGAGCACTTAGGCAAGAAGCTGGCAGCAGGGAGCTTCAGCCAGAGCTGGTGCGGAGCTCTGGGGCGCTGGAGTGTGGGCTCAGCTGCCGGGACACAGCAACTTGGGGCGGCGTCTGGCCTCTGAGGAGCCCCGTTATCAGTCCCCTGCGGGTCCCTGGCACCCTGCGCTGGCTCTCGTCTTCCACTCTCCCTCTGCTCTGCTCCTGGCAGCAGAGTGCCTGGCCCCGCAGGCTGTCCCCTGGGCTCCCGCAGGCTGGTGGCTCGCAGCTGGGACCAGGCACTGGGCAGGGGCTGGCTTGGGTCTGGAGGGCAGAAGTGAGAAGCCTCGTCCTCTGGCTGCAGTTGTGTCTTCTTCAGAGTTTTGGCTTCTGTCAGGCAGTCCCACCATTGTTGTTATTGGTGTTTTTAACTGACTTTTGAGAGAGAAACACTGATTTTGTTGTGCCACTTGTTGATGGTGTCCTTAATTGCTTCTTGTGTGTGCCCCGACCAGGAATCAAAACCGCAACCTGGGCACACTGGGACGAGGCTCAAACCAACTGTGCTGCCCGGCCAGGGCCCGCTGTGCTTCCTGCCTCCACGAGCTGCCTCCCGCCCCTGGGCTCGAATCAGAGCATCCTCTCCCTCTGTCCTAGAACTGAACGTGTCTTCCCGCTGACGCTGATATCCGGGACGCTATAAATCCCCTGTGACTTCTCAGCTACTCCAGCACCACGTACCCAAGTCCCTGCATTACATTTTCTCTGTTGTAAGTACTCAGAATGGTTTCTGTTTCCCTTGTTGGATTATGGCTGACATAGGGCCCTGGCCCAGGGCTGGCTAGGGTCCAGAACCCAGCCTCCAGTTACTCCAGAGGTAGGTGGGCAAGAATGAGGCGGGGAGGGCTGGGTCATGGGCTGGGCCCTGGAGTACACACCTCGGGATTCTTCAAAGGTGTGACAAAGCGTGGCCCCTCCTCGCAGGCTCGATCTCCAAAAATGGGTCTCGAGAGTACGTTGCGAACCAAACCCCTGCAATGCCCGACACAAGAGCTGCTAAATAAATACGTGTTGAGTGTCTGTGCGTGATTTCACGGGAAACTGATCGTATTTAGGAGGAAGAATTTGAAAGAGATTATTTTCACCTTGTCCCATAAATATTTCCAGCATGAAAGGGAGATAAAAGGTCATTTTATTATTTTTGAAAAGATTTTACTTATTTATTTTTAGAGAGAGGGGAAGGGAGGGAAAAAGAGAGGGAGAGAAACATCCATGTGACAGATAAACATTGATCAGTTGCCTCTCATACACACCCTGACCGGGGACCGAACCCACGACCCAGACAGGTGCCCTGACTGGGAACCAAAGCAACGACCTTTCACTTCACAGGATGACACCCAGCCCACTGAGCCACGCCCGCCAGGGCAATACTTCATTTATTAAAGAAGTGGATTCTCCCCTAGGGTTTCCAAAAGGAGCACAGCTCTGCCAGCGTTTTGATCTCGGCCCTGGAGATGCAGGACGGACGCCTGGCGTACGCCGCTGTAAGAGCATAAAGTTGTATTGTTTTAAGCCTCTGGGTGTGCAGTAATTTGTTACAGCAGCAATAAAAAGCTAATATATGGTTATTTTCCTGGCTGTTGGAAATGCAACTTTTTCAAAAATAGAAAACTAACCCACACTCCTTCTCTTGATGGCTAGGAAAGCAACTCTTTCTGGGGTCGCATGCCTTCCTCTCTTCTGGGCTGTCGCCTTCAGCCACGATGCTGGCCGATGGGAATGCCGGAAGCTCAGTGAGATTCGGGCTGTGAACTGTGTGGAACAGAACAGAGGAGCCAGGAGGCACGGGCCCAGGGCGTGTGTCTGCAGTGCGGCCTTCGGTGCGTGCCGCGGGCACTGACGTGGGAGGCTCTTTCTCGGAGTGGTGCTGCCCCTGCAGCGGACAGAGGCCGGGGCAACGCACACATGGTGCATGAAGCTGCTCTCAGTAGAAGAACGAAATGGGTTTATCAATAAGGGAATTATTCAAGTCAACTCATGGCATGCCAATGACCCTAACCCCCACTCCTGCACCCGAGAGTGGGTCTTGCCTCCCTGAGCTGGACCCAACAGAAGGATCTCTCCAAGGTCCCCAACAGCAGGAGAAGAACATGACTGGGCAAAGCTCTGGGCTGTTGCTCACAAGCCTGCAATGTGATAACTCGAGATGCGCCAGTCGGTAGTGGCCTGTTCTCTCCACTTGCATTCTCTGATGACTTTTCCCCAGTTGTTTCGGAAGTGTTATGTACATAGAGCTTCAAGACACGTTTCCGGCATCCTCCCAGGAATTCTGGGACCACCCTGGGAGCTAATAGCTGATACACGACATCGGCATGCCATTGTTTCTTGCCACTTTTGGTTGAAACAGTTTGGCCTTAGCTTGCAAAGTTGCACCTATACATACCTGTATTAGTTTGCTATGGCTGTTGTAGCAAATCACCACAAATCTGATGGCTTCAAATTATAGACTCTCATTCTGTCACAGATATCTGATGCCAGTTTCACCCGACTGAAATCCGGGTGTGGGCAGGGCACCCTGCCTTCTCACCTGTCTGGAGTCGAGTCTGTCTCCCGCATGTAAGGACACTCGTGGTTGCATCTAAGGCCCACTTGGATGATGCAGGGAACCCTCTCATTTCAAGGTCCTTAGCTGAATAACAAAGGCTGTTTCTCCATGCAAGGAAACAGTGGCAGCTTTGGGAGTTAGGATGTGGACATGTCTTTGGGGGCCATTGTCATCCCACTAAACGCCCTGTGGTTCTGCTCCTGTGAAGTATGCTCCTGGTGCGCTGCAAAAGGTTTTTTTTAAAGATTTTATTTATGTATTTTTAGAGGGGTAAAGAGGGAGAAAGAAAGGGAGGGAAACATCAACGTGTGGTTACCTCTTGTGTGCCCCCTACTGGGGACCTGGCCCACAGCCCAGGCTTGTGCTCTGACCAGGAATTGAACCAGTAACCCTTTGCTTTGTAGGCGGCACTCAGTCCACTGAGCCACACCAGCCAGGGCACCTCAAGAATGTTTAAAGCATTCAGTACCTGACTATTTTGTTAGGGGCACTCACCGCTTTTCCCTTAGATTGTCAGATAAAAAAAAATGACAACAGCCAACACAACGACAGCTGTTCAGTGTCCATGAATCAAAACTATACATATTTTTGTTCGATTGGCAAATATATATATATATATATATATATATATATATATATATATATATATATATATATTTGGGTGTGCCACAGAATATTAGAAATTAGTTTACGTGCCATGAGATGAGAAGGGTTGAAAGTCACTGTTCTGGCCAGCGGAGCTCCGGGCCAGGCCACCAGGCCCTTTCACACGTATGTGACACCACGGTTAAAATCATCAGGGTGGCAAGGACATGCTGCTGGGCTTTGCTCATGGCCAGCTGTGCAGATGCAAGCTTGTTAGAGGACACAAAGTGACTCGTCATGGGGGTTCTCGTGGGTGGCCACTGGAAAGCCGGGGTGTGCAGCGGCCTCCAGGCCCACTCCTCCCCTCTGCTGGGGACAGTCAGCCCTTCTCCCCATCCCCACCCCCACCCAAGAACCAGCTTAAATCTGGGGGAGGGGCTGGGAAAAAGGTTTCAGGGGCTACACCTTGACCCTCTCCTGACTCTTGGTTACTTTGCTTTTTTCCCTTCATTTGTTTATTCAAGCAATTTTTTTAACTGCAGGTGAGGCCGCAGTACCAAGCACAGCCCCTGGAGCTGGGACTAGAAGGCTGAACCAGTGTCCACCCCTTTGCTTGAGGTGGGCAGCTGGCCAGCGTCAGCATGGGGGCGAGGGCTAGGAGGGGACAGCCACCGCGTGAGAAGAGAGGGTTGTGGACACAACCCCAGAAACTGGGGGTTGTGGACACAAAAGGAATCAGAAGATGAGAGCAGGGAAAATTTTATTGATTTCTAAAGCAGATGGTTCCCATTAAAGACCTGGAACTCGATGGCAATCTTATTCAATTTTTTTTTTTAAAGAAAAACATGCGTGATGTCTTTAAGGCTCTAGATAGATTCTAGGTAAGTCGTTTCTGTATCACTGGTGACACAGATTTCTAAGCAGTTGCTAAAAGAAGAATCTGTGAGCGTCCTGGAGAAAGGAAGTGGCGAGCACCAGGCCAGGTGTGGATTTACCAGGAACCGGTGGCGTCAGACCGGCCGGCCCCCCGTATTCGGCAGATTGGGGAACCTGGGTGAACACTGGGCTGAGTGGGCGGCAGGGAAGCAGATGTGGATTCTAGGGCATCTTTGAGAAAATATGCACGGCATTAGATCGGACGTGTGCCAGGCAATTGCAACCACACTTTGTGCAATCTGTAATCATCACAAGAAGCCTACTAAGAAACCATTGTCTTCCTAAGAAACAACATAAAACCCGGGTCCTCCAAGTCGGACCCTGGAGGGGAGTCTTGGTGGAGAAATTCTTGGTGCAGCCCGGTTGCGCATCCACGTGCCCCCGACTTGGATCACAGAGGTTCACTTGCCTTTTATGGCTTTTCACTAAGTCTTGCCACGCAGTCCCATGCATAGACTGGGCCAAGTGTTATCAGCCGACTGTTTCCTCAGTGCCCTCCAGCAAAGCTGAAAAGGGCGTGGGAGACCGTCTGGGAGCCATGAACCAGATTTTAGGAAGATAGAAGACACCAGAATGGAAACACGCATAGAAAAGAACTTGAAACTAAAAAGTCCAGTTTGCAAAATCAGGTTTACTCATCTTGGGTTTGGAGCCCGAAGGCTGTGACTTCCTCCCACGACTAGAGCCCAGTACTAGTTTTGAAAGATTGCCTTCAGCAAGCCACTGTGTGTTTTTAGCCGCTGTTCTTTGTCTCCAGACACACTTTTTAGCTACAAGCCTACCTTCTCGAACCTTCCACTAATCCTCAATGTGAGTTCCTTGTTTTGCCACTTTTCCTACTCAAGGGCTTCAGAATGTGCCATATGTTTTGGCTCTATGCACAAACATTCTTCAGTCTTCAAAGCCTCCTCTCCCTCAGCGTCCTTTTTAAAGGGTTTCAAGGGTGAGAAATTCCCTGACATGAGCTCAAGTGAGAGGTTGTCTTCGAATAATGCCACCTGTGATTTCTCAGTCATGGGAATCAGAATACTCTTGAGTCGTGTATTGTTATCGCTTGTGAATGAATGTCTTGTAAGCATTTTTTTCTTCTTACACTTAAAGGAATCTGGAGGGAGCCAGTTGCTGGTTGCTGTAGTGACTCGACATTTTAAAGACCCGTGACACTTCCTCTTGTCCTTTTCCTCGTGATCACTAGATGACTGCTATGGCTGTAACTGTCACATCCATGTTCAAGGAAGATAGAAAGGGAGGTAGTACAGCCTGTCTTTTCCTTCCCTCAGGAAAGCAAAACCTTTCACCGAAACCTGTTGAAGACTTCTGCTTCCCATTCAGAGAATTCCGCCACAGGGCTGCTCACAAGGGACGTGAAATCACAAGCCATACAGTACTGGGAGGGAAGAGTTACAACGTGAGGGATCAGTGTTTAGAATATATAAAGAACTTCTACACTTCGATACAAAAAAGATACACAACCCAGTAGAAAATAGGCAAAAGATGAGAATAGGCAAAGGACAGAAGAGGATACATTTCTGATGAATAAGTTTAGGAAAAGACACCCAGCCCCCTGAGAGATCAGGGAAATGCAAATTAAGACTACAATAAGATGCACAGTGTACCCACTTAATTAGCAAAAATCAAGAAACCTTCAAAATAAGCGTCGATAAATGTGTGGAACCCCACCCACACCGGTGTGGGAGGGGTGAAGTGGTACAGCCCCTGGGAAGACGATTTGGGAAGGCCCAGGGAGGTGGGACAAGGGCGTGCCCCAGGAGACAGGTACACCCGGAGAGAGTCACAGCAGCATTTCTGTAACAGTGATAGTGGTGACAGCGCCCCAGGCACTCACTGTCAGCAGAATGAATCAGATGTGTTCACATGACAGACTGACAACCAGCGAGTGAAAAAAATCAAGAGCAGATGGCTCTATGTGGCATCATGTTTTTAAAAGCTAAAAAACCATAAATTCTTTAGAGATGCATGTGCATGTAGCTATGTGTTTTCTCAGAAAGAAATAACAAAGCAAGGAAAAGTGAACACGAAATTGAGGGGCGTGGTCAGCTCTCCTGAAGCGCGGACAGAAAGGGCCTAGAAAACAGAGATACCCAGACGCCGTGTGTACTGAGTTCAGCGGTGGATTCATAGTTGCTTGTTTTACTATTATGCTTCCCAACTTCCATATATGTTATATATTATATATATTTATGTATCAAATATTACATAAAAGTTAAGTAAAGTAAGAAACAAACAGCATTGGCAATGAGCGTTAAAAGGATTACAGGGTACCACAACATGAAATTTGGGGGGCAAGACAAAAACACTAGGTAACGAGACATTTCCATTTGTTACTGTTTGGGTCTAGAAGTGCCACCGGAGTGGAAGAGAAACTGTATTTGCTTCAGCGCAGGGGGGGAGAAAGGACACCAGGACACACAAGCACTCCGAGGGAATGAGCTCCCACTACCGCACAGACATGGGATGGGACACGCGAGGGAGCCGCACCGACAGTATCAGCTTAACTGTGCAAGCCGAGGGCCCGAGCAGACATGCGAACGAAGGTGGGTCTGAAGAAAAAGTGAACATGGAGGGTTTAGATTAGTCTCCTTTTCAAACGGCTTAGTCATGAAATGAGAGAAAATTAGTTTCAAGAAGAGAGCACGTTACCTTCTCTTCTCTTCTTCCCAGGCCCACTCTGCTTTTGTACGATGCCTGTGTCAGGGGGAAAAATCCGGGCCCGCGGGCAAGCTTTGCTGAGCACTTAAGAAAGGTCCCACATCCAGTCTAGGGACGCTTGGGGGCCTACTCCCACAAGGTGTTCATGGTGTCCCCATCCAGTTAGTGTTCCCTTTTTACTATTTTCACCCTCACTTCAAGGTTATTTAACTCGTGCTCAATTCCAGTGATCACACAGGAATCCAATCAGGACAATATACCGAGCAAATATACCAACGCTCCCTCCAAAACCAAACATAAACTCCCACCCAGAAACAAAATGACATTTCTTTGTCAATCTCTCTTCAACTGAAGACTTAATTGCTTATAATTTGAACAGATCACAGATGCCCCCCCTTTTTAAAGATTCTATTTATTTACTTTTAGAGAGAGGGGAAGGGAGGGAGAAAGAGAAGGAGTGAAACGTCAATGTATGGTTGCCTCTTGGGCACTCCCTACTGGGGACCTGGCCCACAACCCAGGCATGTGCCCTGACAGGGAATCGAACTGGCAATGCTTTGGTTTGCAAACCTGTGCTCAATCCACTGAGATACACCAGCCAGGGCACTAAATCACAGAATATGATTTCATATATCTCATAGGACTTTATTTTGTTAATTCATTATTGAAGATGTTATGTGTAACTCCTAAGGGCAAAACATCTGTTAATATATCAACTGTTGATGTTCTTTACTTTCTTCTCACTCAGTGATTGTCAGTGTGGGAGAATGACAGGAAAGAACAATGTAGGTATCACCTTCCTAGAGAATGTCTCCAGAGCTCCCAGGTAAAATCCCCACTCCTCCTTGTGTGCCTGCTGCGCACCCTCCAACTTCATCACAGTGTTTATACAGGCCAGTCTTTCCGACTCGGGAGCAGACTGCTGGAGGGTTCCCATCCTGCCTGCTCTCCAGTCCCTCCGCAGCTGTGCGGGGGGTCTCATCCCCACTGCCGGCTCAGTATGTGTAGAACTAATGAAGGAATAAGTGAAGAAACAATGAACGGACACATGTGAACCAATAAGGGTTTTTTTTAAATGCTTACTTTTGAAAAAGTATTTAAAAAGTAAATGTTCCTTTCAAAAGTTGTTTAGATAAAGCATTGCCCCTAGATTATATCTGGCCCCCAGTCTCAATGAATGTTTTTTGAATGAATACTGAATACTGAATACTGAATACTGAATACTTGAGAGGCCACAAGTAATTTCAATTTCTCATGGTCTTGCAATCTGGGGGCCTTTTAATCTGGAAGTAAGAGAAGCCACAGAATAAACTAAGGCATTATCTCTCAGGCATAAATCATTTAAAACTTTTAAAAGTTAAAAATAAAAAGTGAAATCCTACATTCACAGTCCTTTTAAAGAAAAACATGCTTCTTCCAATACATTTTTTGGTTGTGGGGATCACGTGGTACTTAGACCCCCGAGGGTAACATTACTTCTCCACTGATTTTATTTTAGGAGTATTTTGCAAGAAAAGTTTTAGAGGTAGTAATTACAGCTTTCGATTTGCATTTTACACATTTGCATGAGAAGATGGAGCAAGGAGGAAAGACACTGATCTCTAACACCTAGAGAGGGCTGAACCTTTTATAAAACACCCGCACATTACTTTCCCGGGGCTTCACCGGTTCTTGACTACAACATAGAACGGGGATATTCAGCATCCAGTTTAACAGGTTGGGAAGCCAAGATGACTAAACCTCGGCTGGAGTCCTCCCGAGTCGGAGTGAGAGCGGTGCTGCCTGCTGTTGAGAGTAGGTGACACTTGTTCCCGTGGTAGGGACGTCTTTTCGCAAGTACAAGCCCACGGCGGCAGAGGAGCCGCGCTCCGCTCTGCACAGCTGAGGGCCAGTGGGTGGAAAATTACCGCCCGGAGCACTAAGGGCGGGGCGCATTACTAAGGGCAGGCCGTGGGCTTGTCTACCAAAGCTGGAGGATGAGATCGGATCCCTTATCAGAGGCAAAGAGGCCCCAAGGGATGATTTCGCAGGTTCCAGGCCCGGCTTGCAGGCCCAGGTGTAGGCCTAGGTGATTCGAGGGCTTGGAGACAGAGGGAGGGTCTTTGTCAGTGCCTAGCCATGGAGGAGAGCTGGCGGCAGCCGGGGCTCTGGGGTCCTGCCGGGGTCCTGCCGGGGTCCGAGGTCTCCCTGCTAAATCACAAACACCCGCAGCTAGTGCGCGGATCACAGCGCCGTGGTCCTGCCCACACTGAAGACGCCCCCAGGCTCCACCCAGCCATCGCGCGTCCTGCTTCAGGGACGGCCTCCGCGAGAGGGGCGGGGCGGCGGGCACTGATTGGTGGGGCGCCCCTGAGTGGCGTCCCCAGGCCCCGCCCCCGCCGCGCCCGCTCAGCCGGGGAGGCAGCGCGCCGCTGCCGGTCCCGTGCTGCGCCGCCCCTTCCCAGCGCTCCCCATCCTTAAAGCTCGAGCGCGGGCGCCCCGCCTGTTGGAGAGGGCGCTGCGATCCGGGCGGTGAGCCGCGGGGCGGGCCGGGCCGGCGGAGAGCGTCCGAGGTGTGTCGGCCCCGACCCGGAGGTTGCGGCGCTGTGGGGGAGGGTCCGGCGCCATAGCTGTCGTCCGACCGCCGCCTGTCCGGTTCGCCCTCGGCGGCTGCCCGGCCGGGACTCGTGCGTGAGTCGGCGCGCTGTCCGCCGCCCGGGCCGCAACCATGTTCGACCGGACGCGGCTGCCGTACGTGGCCCTGGATATGCTGTGCGTGCTGCTGGGTACGTCCGCGCTGCCCCCCCGCCGCTGCCGCCGGGACCCCGCTTGGGGCTGCGCCCCGCCCCCCGCCCGCTTCTTCGCGCCCGCCTGTCCGCACCCGCCTGGCCCGCCGCGCCCGCTGCTGCCCCCGGCGTAGGGTGCCCTCAGCTCTGCGGCTTCAGGAGCGACCGGAGTCGCGGGCTGCAGTCCGGGGGCGGGGGCGGGGGGTCCCGCAGACAGGCGCCACTGCCCGCTTTATCTCACTGCTGGGAAGCAGTTTAATTTTCCGTCTATAAAAGGCCAGAACGCTCCTAATTAGAAGGTGTTACCAGGTTGTAAATTGTCAGGTTGCGAGGGGGTGAGGGTGCCAGGTTTCTGCCTCTAGGTCTAGAGAAGCTTGCTTTTGCTTTTTTGGAGGGGGGCGCCCCAGAACTGCCGCTGCTCCTCCGCGCGCCCCTCGCCTGCGCGGCTTTGCTCTGCTGTGACAGCACTTGTGCGGCGTGGCCCTGACGGGAGCGCTTAGCCCCAGCTCGCCCGTGGTTCATTCGCTTGGACGAGACAGAGCTGAAGGCATCTGAACAAGCGATAGGCGTTGGAGGGAGGCACTTTCACCTTTTATAATACGCAATGTTGTTAAGGCAGGGCGTTGTGAACTCCTTACACGCGTGGGAACCGCGATAAGACCCGCCGGAGGGCTGGGTAGCCCTGCCTCCGTGTGGGCATCGGCGCCACGGCCCCGGCAGCGTCTCAGGCCACAGCCCGGTGACTCCGGAGCAGTCCAGTGCGGGTCTGCGGGGGGCTCCGGGTCTGTGGGGCTCCATGGTGGCAGGGAACCCCGGGGTCAGCGCAGTCTCGCGCTCCTGCCCCACCCTGGCCGCCTCCGTGCTCGAAGTCTTGCTGAAGACTTGCGCTTTCGGTAACCTGCTGTTTGTGGACGGAGACTCCCTTTTGGTTATTTATGAAACATTTTTATTGTTTACTGAGACACTTCCTGTATTGTTCCGCAGTGAAGGCTAGGAATTCGGGTTAGGGAAGGGAAACGCAATTTTGAAACACCGGTTTTATAGAAACACAGGTCACAAGTGATCGTTTCAGATGTCAGGACCTATTAATAATGCCATTAAAATATATTCAAATTTACTTATTTTCAACAGGAAGCTTACCTTTGCATTTTGGCGTGTGCTCAGTGTTGCCATGCTTCACTCATATTTTCACAGAGAAAGAGGGCAGTGCTCGGTCAGAGGTAATTTGGTTATTACCCTGTCATGGCCATACATTGCATACTGCCAGAATTTCTCCTTTTCCTGCCCTGTGGGAGTTCATAACTTACAAAGCAAACATCATGTTTTTCTGAGCCAAACACAGTCCTGCCTGACGAATGAGACTTAATCACACTCTGAGGGAGCCGAAGGTAATTGTGGCAACGCAGGCCACGGTAGATGGACTGCATGTTTGCCTTCTGAATGGACGTGGAGCGCTTTGCGGTGGCAGGGGTCACAGCTTCCTCTGGTCTGGGTTTCACCGGCATCGTTGGCCCTCCGAGGGGACCTGAGAGACACAGGGTTTTTATTAAGACAACAACATTGTGCTTTGGGTTTTAAATGTCTTTGATGGTTTTGGGAAAAGCTAGTTTTGGGGATTTATAAATTGAGTATGTTTTAGGAAAAGAAAGGTGATATATTCAAAACACATTTCATCTGCTTTTCTATTATTGGAGTTTTTTAAGTTTTGAAGTAACTCAATGTATTGTCATGATGAGACCCAAATTCCCCTTTTCTAACTGTGAAATGAAGTACTGGCCTACTTCAGTTTGGTAATAAGATGCCTGTGCAGTTAAGAGCATCAGCTCTGTTACGGACAGTAGTTGTGGGGGTGGGGGGTGGGCACAGTGGTGCAACAGAGGCAAAATCTTTTCATGCTGTGTTTTGGAAGACAATGTATTTTTTTAATAGCAAACTCACCTTTCTAGTGGAGTCCAAGTCATTTTAAATTTATTTTTATTCGCCTTCCTGGCAGCCTAAAGCCATGGTAGCAGAAAGAGGGTTACCAATCTGGCATTAACTTTCTCTGCAGAAAGCTACAGGTAAGAGCTGACTGCCCCAACAGAAAGATGATTAAGCAGTCAGCAAGTACAGGGCTATGTGAACATGATTCATAATTATAATGTAAATATGTTCCAGGTCCCCATAATAACCACCCAGCCTCAAACAGTGTATCCATTTTAACAGGACAGTGCTGTGTGAGTCACGTGGCTGCTTTATAATTTTATGGAGGGCGGTGTCTGCCGAAGCAACCCTGGAGAAGACCAGTACTCGCACCCCCACGCCAGCACTGTCACCCCTGTGATCGCGAACTCCTCTCTGCGACACCCCCAGACTCTTAGTGCCCTCGGTTGAGCTGGTAAATCCTTGGAAAAAGAGTGAGACTCTCCAGAGAGGATGCGTATTAGGTCTCCTTCCAAAGTGGGGCACCGTCTTGCCACCTTCCTCTGGCTATTTGAGGATGAGTTCTGTCGAAAAGGCTGTGAAGGTCCGAGTGTAGGAGGAAGCTGCCCTGAGGAGAGCGACAGTGGGCTGGGGCCCGGTGTGCGGGGCCAGGTCCTGGACAAAGCTTGTTGCAGTTTAGTTGCCGAGGGTCATTCTGGGTTTCATCCACCATGGCTTTAGGCTGCCAGCCAAGGGACCCTGAGTCCACTGATGGGCTCATGGCATGTGGATTGAAGGCTGCCTCTGGGCCAGGTCCCAGAGGGGGTGGGGACACAAAGATAAGTAGGGGAGCCCTGCCCTGAAGGAGCTCAGGGTCTAGTGAGGCAGAAAGCAATGAGAGGCTAGGGTCCATCGTGATAAGTAGCCTAATAGAGGTCTGGGACAGGTGCCCTCTGAGTGTGGAGAAGGGAGTTGTCTTAGGTATGGTTCCGTGTAGATAAGCGGGCCGTCTGTTTACTCTTAGAGATGTAGAAGTGACAACAGTTGCCTGGAATTCCTTTCACAGTCTTTTTGTCCCTTTCCCAAACTGATACAGGGCAGCAGGAGCTCAGGTGAGCACCTGTGTCTGTGACTTCTCTGGGGGCCATCCCATGCTGTGTAGATGTGGGTGGGACTGGCAAACCTCTTGTGGGCCTGTGTTTTGCTGGGTGGCAGGCACTTAGAGTACCTTCCTGTGCCTGTCCAGATCTTTTCCCTGCCCTGCTTTGTGCTCTGGGAAGTGACTTCTGTGGGCTGTGGCAGCCAAGCTCTTGCTCTTAGGTGTCTGGTTAGCTGTGGCTGATGGGACGTGAGCGGGAGGCCTGGCCAAGTCAGCCCCCTGGCGCTGGTTTGGGTCGCCAGAGCTGCTTGGCCTTTTGTGAGCGGGGGTCATACCTTCTATTCAGTGGCCTCTGCCAGCCAGCTCCAGTTACAGATCTTTCTGGGTTCTGGTGACCCCCTTAGCTGCCCCGAAGGCCTGGGGGTGGCGGCGCTTCCTGGTCTTGCCGCCAGGGCCTGTTCCACCTCCCTGGCTGCCCCCTTGATGTCCTGCCTCTGCCTGGGAGGACAGTTCTTCTGCCCAGTCCTCTTGAATACCTAATGAGAAGTGCTGCTTTTTCGCCTGAACTCCACTGATCATCCTCACGTGTGTCCAAAACAGATTGGAGGTGGCTTCCCTTTCTGCTCTCACCGCCGGCTGCAGCTGCCTGTGACAGCAGGTGCAGACCGGGACTTGTGGCCTTGGTGTGGGCTTGCTGGGAAGGGGTGCGGTCCTGGGGTCCTAGCATGCTCCAGATGCGGTATCACCACTCTGGCAGTTTGAAGCCAGCATTTAGAGCAAAGAACCTTGACAGTGAGTACGAGGTGGTTGTAGAATTTTGTTCCTTGTTCTTCCCTGGCGGTTATCACCATGATGCTGACATCACTCTGCCCCTTAAGTGTCGTCGTCCCTGAGGAGCGGTCTCTTCCCTGACTCTCCATCTACCTCTTTCTCTGGAGAGGACACCAAGTGTATAGTGAAAGAGTCACTTGCTCACTAGTCTTGAGCATTTATGCCCTTCCTTTTCTGCTAACACTCACTGATTCTAGCACTCGTCCTGGAGAACGTGTTTATTTAGTACTCAGTACGTCTGTGCGTTGGTGAGGTACTGAAGGCAACAATAAGTAAGTAAGTGCAGGCGGTCCCCTGTTTAGGACAGTTCGATTTGTTTTGTTTTGTTTTTTAAAGGTTTTATTTATTTATTTTCAGAGAGAGGGGAAGGGAGGGAGAGAAACTTCCATCAGTTGCCTCTCAGAAACCTCCATCTGGGGACCTGGCCCGAAACCCAGGCATGTGCCCTGACTGGGAATCGAACTGGTGACTCTTTGGTTCTCAGGTCAGTGCTCAGACCACTGAGCCACCCCAGCCAGGGCTTTTTTTCTTTTTGGAGTTGCAGTGGAAACCATGCGTGGAATTTTAACTTTTGATCCTTTCCCGGCCTCTGGTGTCGTGGCAGTCCGCATGGCAGCCTGGCGGCCGGCCTCGGGCGTCGAGAGCAGGTGGGCTGTGGTGTTCCTGCCTCGGGTGAACTTCAAGGCGCTGGTCCAGCTCTAGGCAGATGTGAGTGTTCTGAGCATGTTCAGGGAGGGCGCGGCTGAACCTGGGTGTTTGGGGGTGAGGTGGAGCACGTGCACTTTCGGCTCCTGTGGGTGTATGTGGGCCGAACTCCATGGGGAGGCGAGGGGCGTCGCTAAGGAGAGGAGCAAGGAGGACACCATGCTCGTCCCAATCCCTTGCCGTGCTGCCTTCCATCACCCAGACTCCTTCACTTCGGAGGAAGGCCGGCTGGGCTGTTTCTCTTTCCTCCCAGCCGCAGAGCAGGGGAGGAGTCTCACAAAGGGAGCACAGATTTGTCAAACCTGGCATGTTCTTGGGTCAGGCTGCAGTCCTGTTGCAAGCCCAGGCGTTCTCTGTCTTTAAGTGGCCGGTGTGGAACGAAAGCAGAGGCCCGAGGAAGCTGCCGCTCTGGCTAGTGTTGCCATCGCACGGCTGGGTTTTAACTCGATTTACCTCGCTTGGAAAAAGAGATGGCAGCTCGGAGGATGGTCCCCCCATGACTGCTACGAACTGTGAATTCCTCGTGTTCTCTTTGAATTGCAGCCTTCGGAAGCGCCTGCGCATGTGACGACTCCTGACGGATCTCTCTCTCGCCTAGTCATCTCGAGTGAGCTGCACGAGGGTTCCCCACGTGGTGCTGCTCTGGGGCGTTACCCTGGTTCTCTGGGGCAGGGAATCGGGTTCAGGTTGTTACCGTGCACCCTGTTGGAAAAGACCAGAGTTAGCAGAAAGTCTCTGAGCTCCAAGATTTTAAGAGAATCAGTTAACGTAGAGTTTGGGTTTTAGGGGAGGGATTTGGAACGGTGATTGCCTGCTCCCCCCTCGTGTAGGTGGCGTGGTGCGGCCGGGGGGGTGGAAATGCATGGTGCTGGGGATGCGCCGGTCAGGGCTCCGTGGGCCTCGTCTCTGCTCTGTTCAGAAGCAGCTTGTGTCGCGTGGGTGTTTCGGAGTGGTGCCGACTCCTGGCCTTCTGCCCCTCTTCTTTCCCTCTTTGCCTTATTTTTGTTTCCACGACTCCCACCGCACCCCTGCTCTCTCTCCTGCTAACACCTTCCCCTCAACCTCCTCGCTGCCCAGGTTCAGAGCCCAGAAGAATGAGAGTCGTTTTTGCATAACTGAGACTGGCCTGGCACCGGGAGTGACTTGTTCTTTTTAAACGCACGCTTTTCCCTAAGACGTTAGCGGGACCTCGGAGCCTAGCGGTGGACTCGGGGTTCCCTTCCCAGCTCCCGCGCTCACTAGCTGTGGGACAGTGGTCCATTCCCCCCGTGCCTCAGTTTCCTCGGTTGTGTTGTGGTGTGAATACCGACCGTGCGTAGTGGTTGCGAGGCGTGAATGCGTCCTCGTGGAAAGGGCTCAGAGCAGCGTGTTGCGCTCATGTGTGATGTGTGTTTGTCAAGTAAAGTTAGTTCTCTATAACCCTGCCGGCTGTAACTTCGTGATTGTTTCAGCAGAAGGAACATCAGCCGGTTCTGTGCTGGGAACAGCCACACTCACAAACCCGGAAGCGTTTCCCGCGAGTGGCCGCGGCAAGCTTTGAGGCTGCCGAGCATCTTGCAGCGGCACTGTTTGTCCGCCCTGTGTCGAGCCGCACGCGAGACCTCCAGGTTATGCACGGGGCAGTTGGTCTGGGCGGGCCCACGTGCTCCGCCGCCGTCTCTGTACCCACTGCCCAGGCTTTGGAGATGGTCACGCCCCGTGTGCAAAACAGGCTTCATGTTCCTGAGATTTTTGAATGACCTTAGTTGTGTATCCTCATTTGTGTAAATTCTATTAACTTGATTTCTCTCTGCAATTAAGCAGCCAGCAAAGGAAAACAACCTACTGTGTAACTGTAATCTCTCTCTTACCACCTCTCCCCCCTTGTTTTTCCAGTCAGGTACTTGCTTCGATGTGTGTTGTTCCGTGTTTTGATGTGTGAGCATAGCGTCCCGTCTTTAAAATGCCGATTTTGCTTCATCTTTCACTTCCTTCATTACGGAACCCTGCTCCGTGCTTACTGCAGTGCTGGGAGCTGTCAGTGCCCCTGGGAAAGGTGACAGGGTCTCTCTGCTGACTTGTGGGACAGCTGCAGGTGTCTGCAGGTGCTGTGAGAGAACAAAGGAAGCCTAGGAGAGAGTGAGGTGTTCTGGGGCGGGCACCTCAGGAGGGCTTCTCGGAGGAGGGGATGTTTGAACTGAGACTTCAGGAAGAAGCTGGAGAGGATGGGTCCAGGCACAGGGCGGGGAGCCACGGGCGCTCTGTCACGGAAGAGAGGCCAGTGCGGCTGGAGTGTGGTGTGCATCCAGGGTGTTCTCCGTAGTCACTTCTGTAACTTGCTTTCAGGGTCAGCGTGGGTGACGGTGACTGGTGGTTCCGTGCTCCCGGGACGGTGCTGGGCAGCCGGGTGGGTTTCGTAGGTGGTGGAGCGGTCGGGAAGCCCTGCCTATGGGAACCAGGTGAGCGGTGGTGTGGTCAGGAGTCGGGAACTGCGTTTCTGAGGACCGTGACTTTGGAAGGCAGAGGGGTCGGGATTTGGGAAAGGTGGCAGTAAATGGAGAGGGTGAGGAAGGAGGGAGGGAGTGAGGAATTAATTGTCTATAAAAGCAGTGATTATGTCAGGCGGCCTGAAGGTTTACACCCCTTCTGTTCTGTATGAAGTGGCCGTAGAGTCGGTCTCGGCTCACTGTGTTTGAGCATGTGTCTGCTTTCTAAAGGAGGCGCTTTGATTTTTGTAGCTCACACTCCCAATAACTCCTGAGAGGTTGCCAGGAGGGAGATCAGACAGGAAGATGAGAACTCATTTGTCCTGTTCAGTAGCATGCCCACGGACCTTGTCTTCTAATAGCATTGCTGCTGCAGGCGTTCCTGTACAGGGAGGCGAGACCTTTGTCCTCGGTGCCGACAGGAGTCACGTGAGCAGTGCAGCCACCTTCAGCGGCTCCTTCTAGCAGATACAGTGAGAGCCTCGTGGGGCAGCGCTCAGCTGTCAGTGCTTGGAAATGTTTCCAGGGTGTGGTGCCCGGGAAAATGACATATAGGAAGTGTGTAGCGGATGAGCTCTTGAGATAATTGGCAGCTTGTTCGGCCAGGTTCTGCTGGCCTTTTGGCTCACTGACGTCAACAGGGAGGGAGGCAGGCTTGCTGGCTGCCTCGGTGCTCCTCCGGGCCGGAGCAGAGGGAAACACCGCCACTCCCCCAATGCCTGCGGGAGCCTCCCGCAGCTGTCACTGGACTCTGCAGGCACCAGCCGCCTTCAGTGCCCTCACCCTGTGCTCGCAAAAGGCGGGGAGAAGTGAAGCAGAACCTGTGGACCTCAGGTGGCTTCTTGCTTGCTGCTGAAATCAGACTCATGAGAATTGAGGCCTGTGTGGCATGTTAGGGCCTGACATGTCACAGCTCAGAGGTCACGGAGAGCCAGGGAGACAGGGCCTTGTAAGGGGAGGTGGGTGGGTGTTTCAGTGAAGTCAACCTGCATTTCAAGGTGACCTCTCCGGAGACCAGCTTTCCCACTGCAGCAGGGAGGACACCGCCCTGCGGGAGCGTCGCTTTGGCCAGTGCCGAGTTCCAAAAACAACCCCCAGGGCCCACGGAACCCATGGGTGTTACCGGGGAGGAGAGACCGGGGTGGCACATGGAGGCACCTAGGTCTTTGCCGCTCGAACCAGCGGCGGCCAATAAGCCCGAGCCCGCCACCCTCCTGGGGTGTGAGCTCTGGCTCCACCAGTCACTCCTTATAGGGTGGCAGGCGTCCTCGTTAGTGAGGACGCTGATGATGGCCCTGGTGCCTCTGCTTCCTGCCCCGGAACCCTCGGGACCGCGGGGGAGGCGGTGTGCGAGGCCTGCATTGCCATGCTGGTCATCGTTGTTGTCCGGTTAGTGAGCCAGTCCGGTGCCGTGGGCCCCGCCTGCAGTTTAAGTTTGACACTCGCACACTGGTGGTTTTCTTTGGAACATTATTTAGTGTGATTCTAGCTTCAGTTTAAACGGTGTTGGAATCGGAACCCGGCTGGTGTTTCAGTTTTTCGTGCCCAGCTCACTGTAAGAAATACCTTGATTACTTCCAACCTGTTTCTCTCCGGAAGCAAATGCTTCGGTCCGACCTGCCGATTTCACGTGTAGGTGAGCAGTGGTCCCGCGGCTCCTGGGAAATGAGCGCCGGAGGTGGGTGAGGACAGCAGAGAGCCAGAGACCTGCGGGGTGGGCGGGGTGGGCGGGGTGGGCGGGGCCGGGCAGCTGTCAGCTCCCGCCTAGCCTAGCGGCTCCCAAGCTGAGCTGAGCAGGTTCTGCTTCTGGGATGGAAACTGGCGCAGCACTGACTTGCTGTGCAGGTCGGGGGAGCGAACTTGACCGGTCCTCGTTGTAACTTCTTTTCACTCACAAGAGTGCATCTTGTCTTCTCCCCATAGATTCAAGAAATGAAGTGCGGACTGATCACGCCTGTCTGCGGTGTCTGCGCAGCCCTGATTTTAGGTCATAGTCTGCATGGACGCTGTTTTGTTGAATATATGCCTAAATGTAATTAAAGCATATACTTAGAAAAAGATTTTATTTATTTTTAGAGAGGGGGAGGGAGGGGGAGAGAGAGAGAGAAACAAACAAACATCCATGGGTTGCCTCCTGCATGCCCCCAACCAGGGACCTGGCCAGCAACCCAGGCATGTGCCCTGACCAGGAGTCGAACTGGTGACCTTTTCGTGTGCCAGGCAACACCCAACCCACTGAGCCACACCAGTCAGGGCTAAAATATATACTTTTATAATATTTTTCCCTAAATTCTTTTTTTTTGGAAAACACAGTATTTCAGTGACATCCCAATTTGATTTGGGAAATATACCTGACTTGGTTATGCAGTGTGGCAGCGCAGCTGACGTTTGATGTATTTTACTTGTCCTCAAGCCACACGTATAACAGAAAGGAATTTTAAGTGTCTTCCCTCTCAGATGCTGCCTCTGTCTGGCCCAGTGGCCCAGCTGAGGAAAGGCTTCAACTGCGATGCTGTCAGAACTCGCTGGGCAGGCTGTGGGTAACCCTCACTTTGTAGCTCATGGCCAGTGTTTGCATTGACACTGACTTCACATCCCGTGACGTGAGTGAGGTGCTGAGCGCCGCCATGGCGCACGGTCGGAATGCCGGCTGGCTCTGACAGAGGACGAGTGAGTTACCTTTTGTGAAGGTCATTTGTGTGCATAGATTCCCCCCCTTGCTTAGGACGTGACATTGTGAAGGATTTTTCGGCGAGTGGAAATTTGCTTGCAAAAGCCTGTGCGAAGGGCTGGAACGGGGAGCTGGTGGTGAAAGTCGCTGGCTGGGAAGCCAGGTGCTGGTCCTGCCTCTGCTGCTCCCTGTGGTCACATGGGCAAGGGCACGTTGGCTGTGTGTGTGATTTTGTCACATGCAGATGTCAGTGAGAAGACCCTCGGCCTTGCTGGTGTCACGGGATCCGAGTGGCAGCAGACCTTGCCCAGGAAGAAGAGTCAGCCGCTGTGTGGTGTGCAAGAGGCACCCTGAGCACTGCAGGGCACCGTTGGGGGTCCAGGACTGAGTCCAGCCTGGCCCAGAGTGCAGGGAGTGTTGACAGCAGGGAGCAGAGGAAAGCTCCAGACTGATCGGAGTATTTAGGGAGCAGTGAAAAGCAGAATGGGCCCGATAGAAAGTAACACAGGGCCCCTGCTTGCGTTTCTTCCTTTCTTCTGCCGCACAGGTACAGGGCTTGGTCAGTGTGTTATTCTCGTGCCAGCGCTGCCGTGGGAGAGGGGAAGTGCGCCGCCTCGAGCCGAAGCAGAGTGCGAGCTGGTCAGAGGCAGGGACGTTTCACGGAGGGAGGAGGTGTCGTGTCCCAGGAGACGAAGACAGTGACGCTCTATATGAAGAGGGTATGAGTGGCACTTCGGGGTGGCCCCCCTTAGTTCACAGCGTCGGTTCCTTTATCCGAAAGGGGCTGGGTCTTCATCTGTAGAGTCTCCTTGGCCTGTGGCCTGGCGTCCACCACGTAGTGGGTCCTTACCGTTTCCACAAAGACTGGTTCCTCACGCCTTGTGTGCCAGGCTGTGTCTTAGCTCGCTGAGATGCACCTGAACAGAGAGCGACCAGTGAGCGCTGTGACGGGGAAACCCAGGCACTGTGGCACTGTATGAGGAGGGCTCGGGGTGAGAAGAGCAGGACAGCTTTCAGGGGCTGACTTTGGCTTCGGGGCAGAGCAGTAGCCCAGAATGGAGAAGAATCGGTTTCTCAGGAAGGCCAGTGAGGGGCTGTTGAACCGGCGCAAGCGAGAAAGTGGCGTGCAAGTGGGCAGCAGTGGCCGGATGGAGAGGAGTGGACGGTCGGGAGGCCTCTTGGAGGTGGAGCTGGCCGGCTTGGGCGCCCTGTGGAGTGTGGGTGGTTGGGGGGACACCGTCGGGATTGTTCCGACTCTGCCAGCCTATGCAGATGGCTGGGTGCTGGTCCGTGCCACCGAGGAGCTGGGAGTCCTGGGGGGGCCCCCCTGAGCCGAAGCAGGAGTGGCTGGTGCCCAGTGAGCTATGTTCCAGGCGCCTTTGAGGTCTCCAGGAGGAAGTGTCGGGTTCCGTGTGAACGAAGGAGCTGGCGCTCACGAGGGGTCTGGTTTGGGGGACACCGGCACTCCGTGGTGACTGCAATCACAAGCACGGGTGACATCCCAGGAAGGTGTTGCAGCAGGAGGAGGAAGGCAGGTTGAGGAAGAGTGCCCGGCTGAGAGGGACACGCCGAAAACCAGGAGGGTGTTTCTGGAAAGCCAGTCGAAGGGAGTGACTCAGCGGGCTGTGGTGACAATGTCCACATTCTCCTGAAAGGCCAGCAAGGGTCGGGTCTGGCAAGTGCTCCTTGGGTCTCGTGACACTGAGGCCACTGGAGGGCTGGGGGGTGGGCAGCTGGGGCAGAAAGGGGAGCTAGGGTGTTGGGATCACCTTAAAAAGCAGGACTGGGCAGGGAGAGTGTAGTAGCTTAGGGGGAAGACCCCCAAGTAGCGACTGGATGGAGAAAGGCGCCTGGAGGCCCCTCTGAGAAGGCTCCAGGCTCGGCCTGTGGGGCCCCCGGTTCTGAGGACGGGGGTGGGGGGGAACATCAGCTGGGGCAGTGACAGTCTGGGGCAGTGGGTGGCTGGCTGCCTTCATGTGCGGGGTGGGGAGGGACAGGCTGGCCGGAGAGGAAAGACTCCATTCTAAGTCGGCAGTGGCGTGGGAGGCGCTGGGCTGCTCCACAGAGCGCTGTTTGCTGAGAGGAGCGGGTTACTTGCCGCGGTCGTTTTCCAAGGAGCTGTTACCAAGCACCACGGAGTCTGGGGTGTGCGGCTGTGGGCCGGGTGTCGGGACCGTGCTGGGCGTGGTGCTGGCCCCGCCCTCTCTGCCCGTCCTGCGTGGGCTGTCCGCCCTGCGCCTTAGGAAGAACCTGGGGGCATCCTCCCGCCTTCAGTTCACCTTCCCTGTGAAAAGACTTGAGTGGCACATGCGTACGTTTTTGGGAAAAGCAGATACCTGGTTTGCTACCGCAGTAATCATAACCATTAAAAAAAGGAATTGACCAAACTTTCTTGGCTTGTGTGCCTTTTAAAAAAAGTGTGTGTGTATTTTAAACAAAGCTTACTAATTTAGATATGCCACTTTGGTGACTTCCTGCCAGAGTAAGAGTTTTTATATTTTTTCTGGGACACACCTCAGCATAACCTTGTTTTAGTTTCTGGACACTTGCCGTTTGGCATAATTTCAGACTGGACGTGATGGGTTTGCATGAATACCTTTAAGTTTTAAAATACACAGCGCACTTGTCAGTGAGGTGGTGGCCTGTGAACTTAAAGCAGTCGAGGTCTCAGATTTTTTATTTGTAATTTCGATTCTTCAATTATTTATTTCCCATGTATGTTTTGAGCGCTGAGATCACCAGCTCTGTACCAGAATGGTGAAATCAAGTGAGTCCCATTTCTTTTCTACAAGCTCAGTTGCTGCAGCAGTCTCCGCAAAGGTTGTAAAGTCTTCCCCAGCCCCAGCTGCAGCCTCCTAGAGGCGCTCCCGTCCTCGCGTTCCCGGCAGACGGGTGGCAGATGAGCATGAGGAGACAGGGATCCCACGCTTCTCGCAGAATGCAGCCATCACTGCTGAGTGGGGGACCCGACGGCCCTCCTGCCCAGCCCCGCCCAGGGGGGCTCTGTTGGTTTGGGGACCTCTGCAGGTGGCTCTCTGGGATGGGAGTCACGTGGTTGGTGCAGAGAGGAGTGACTCCACTGGTGTTCTTTCGGAACGTACAGTGCTCTGTTCACACGCCTCAGTGGGGCTCAGGCAGGACCTGGGGGATGCAGCTTCTTTAAGGACAAGACCGAGTGAGGGCTGTGGAGACGGCCCTGCAGAGGGAGCCCTCCCCACTCGTGCCACCTGACCCCCTGCCGCGTGCTGGCCCTGGGGAGCCCGAGAGAGAGAGAACCGGGTGCAAAGCATGTGCAGTTGGTGTTCGGTGAAGCGCTCCTGTGAGTGCCGTTTCTGGAGTTCCCGATTATGGCTTACCTTGTTTACTTTACTAGAGGGGCTCCTCGTGTCTCGTTTCATAATAGAGTTGGCCGTACATTTCATGATTGCAACTGTGGAAATACAGGGCATTTCACTGCATGAGTTTACATCATGTACTTGAGGGCTGGATGTGGAATACTGTCATCATCAATAAGATCTAGGCTAGCTTTTTAAAGAAATTATTCATCGACTTCCAACTTTTCTAAAATTAATGTAACCAGTTGGTAAACTCAAAGAAGCCCAGAAAATGAAATAAATATCACTACTAACCTCACCGTCACCCAGACATGACGTCTTGTGACCTGTTGGTCACAAACCTTCCCAGCGCTTTTTTTATGTGTGTGAACTCACACTTAACACACACCTTAAAAAATTGCTATATTGCTGCAAATACTGTTTAATTTTTAGCATAGGCTTCTGCAAATTACTTTCAGTGTCCATGTGGCGCTTGGTCGGTGTCTGGCACAACACACTTCCCCTCAAGTTTTAACGCTAAGGTCGAGTGCGGTGCTGGTGCCGCTCCTCTGTGTGTAGCAGCACCCTCGTGTAAACCCCGGAAATCCTTCCTGGGTCGTCCCGCCCTGACGGCCTCCTTGAGTTCTGGCCTTTGTGCCCCTCTGTCCCTGCCAGTGCCCCCTCGTTAACAGAGGCCCCTCCACCCCTGCGAAGGTGGGCACACTGTTCTTAAATGGGCGGTCGGCTGTCCAGCAGCGAGCGTGCTGGTCTCCGTGGGACTCGGGTCAGGCCACACACGGACGCATCTTACTGGCTGGAGAGCAAGTGCTCCAGGGTGTGACTCACGTGTGGGAACAGGGCCGTGTGTGTCTCGGGCCCACAGGGACCCGAAGGACAGCACGGTGGTGTGGCGGCTGGCAGGGAGTCCACTGGGAAGAAGAGTGCGTCACGTCCTCTCCACAGGCCGGCTGCTGCGTGGGGGACTCTCCCGGGCTCTCTGTGCGCGGCACTTCTGGGGGTGCACGGCGAGCATTCACTCACATTCACGGTGGGAGGAGACGAGCGCGGGCCGGTGAGCGGTTTGCCTGTGCGCACACGGACAGGGACTGGGAGAGTGCCAGTGGTGCGGTCCACAAGGTGTGGGGGCTGCAGCGCCCAGCTCTGCCCATGGCCGCGGGCCACTCGGGGGGAGGCCTGAGGGGAGGCCTGGGGTAGCCGCCCGAGGCTGCGAGGGCCATGCGAGTTAGCTGGGTGTGCGGGCGTGGGGCTAGTCGCCATGTCGAGTGTGCAGGAGGTGAGGGAGCAGAAGCCAGCACTTGTTTGTTTCAAATGTACACATAGTAAAATTCACTCTTTTGGGATACAAGTCTATGAATTTAGACAACTTAGAATTTAGAGGCACATAACCACTGCACAGTCAAGATAGGGAAGGAGCAGCCCTGGCTGGTGTGGCTCAGTGGATTGAGCGCCAGCCTGACAACCAAAGGGTCACAGGTTCGATTCCCAGTCAGGGCACATGCCTGGGTTGTGGGCCAGGTCCCCAGTAGGGGGCGTAGGAGAGGCAACCACACATTGATGTTTCCCTCCCTCTTTCTCCCCTCTCTCTAGAAATAAATAAATAAAATCTTTTTAAAAAGGGGAAGGAACAAAAAAGTTCCTCTGTGCTGCCGTCTGGCTGTCCACTCCCCATGTCCTCCACCTTGGGCAGCCCCCGGCCCATCCTGTTCCTTCCCGTCCTCTGACGTCACACAGACAGAGTTAGCCGTACTGGGCCCTTCGCGCCGGTCGCGCCACTCTGCGTGATTCACGGCTCCTTAGGCGCCACCAGTGTCCTGAACTGTTGCTGCTGTTGTTGCTCTTCCCCTTGCCCCTCCCCCGCTCTGATTTCCTGTCAACAGAATTTGTTCTGGCTGAGAAGTGATTGCAGTGGTAGCTTCAAATACCAGAGAAGCCCAAAATAGACTCTTGATAAACCCTGGGAGAGGGTGGAGGGGGAGCAGATCAGCTGCCCCTCCCCACGACCTGCCGGCAGCCCCTCCTCGCCCTTTGCAGTCCAGCGGACGCAGGACTGGCTGCTGCGGCCTTTGGGAGCCTGAGAAAGAAGAGGGAGCAGCTGTCGCCATGCAAGGGTGGGAGGAATTCTTATTCCGGCCAGCTGGCTCCCAGAGCCTTCGGGGAGGGAAGCAACAGGTGACCGACTTCTCACTTTTTATTTTCGTTCGCGCACAAGCAGGCTGACTTGTGCTTTGTATAGAAATCTCAGGGTTCACGGTACACGAACCTGCCCTTACCGTTGTGGTGAACGGTTTTTAAAAGCTCTGTAAGTATATACACATTTATTTTAAGCATCTTAACGAACCACGAGACTCCAAGGTTGAGGATATTATAGTTAATTATTGACAGAAAACCACGAAAAGTAAAAACTTTCCTTGGTAAATGTCACTTACATTCAAACTGCCATTTTCCCCTTTTGTCCCAACTGAAACACAAAACAAAAACCCAGCTGGCTAACTTAGCACTTTTTATAGTAAAACCACATCAGCCACAGGGAGGTGGAGACGGCAGGCTGGGCCCCGGAATGCAGGTGTCTCCAGGGGCCTAGGGTGCCCTGGGTGCTGGGCGAGCCGGCCCTGGGATTCACTGTCCCATGCAGAGCACCCCTCCCCCAGCAGAGGCCTGGAACCACGCAGAGCACCGCGCCCTCTCTGCACTGAATTTGGTGCTGTGTGAACGCACTTTCACCCGGTTAATAAGTTAGGCAGTGAGATGGACAGCGGCAGTGACACGACAGCACGATGGGAGCAGCGTGCTGCAGGACAGTGGCGTGGATGTGGCCCCCTTTCCCGCAGACTTGGCCTCCCTCCCCTGCGGCAATGTGGGCGGGTGGCGCCCTGCCCATGCTTGGGTGCAAGGAGGGGGGCTTCCAGGCGATGCTTTTGGACCAAGGTCAACTGCTGGTAACTGGAGAGGGTGCGAACTGCAGTGCACCCAGTCTCTGCCACTGGCCCCTCCCACCTGGCCCCAGGCCCCACCCCATCTCCCTCAGTCCTGCACCTGCTCACCCTCACAAAGGACAGCTTTCCCCAAGCCCTTTCTTGCTCAGAGCCAGGGTTGACTTTTCATTTCCTAGTGAAACATATTCAGATTATTTATCTGGAATAAAAAATAGTCATTCTCTAGTTTTGCTGTCCATTTATATTTATTTCTCTTATTCCTCATTTCCCTCTATCCTGCTTGAGTTGGAACATTTTTAAAAATTTGATTGGCTGGCGGCAGATTGAGCCCAGCTATCAGTCTTGAATTCATCTCCAACGCCACTCCCCAGGGCAGGTGCTGCAGTGTCTTTTTTGCTCTGCGAGACCCTCAGTGACGGCCTGCTCCTCGTTTCCAGCAGATGATGGGGTTCCCACTGTGTTTAGAAGGGTATTGGAGTCTGGGGTGCACCGTGGACTGCCAGGGCTGACAGCCCGTCTGCGCCCGAGTCCTCCCCTCCCCAGCTCCCCGTGTCCTAGTGTCCCGGTCCCTTCCGTGGGCTCCCGGGGGTCCGCAGCTACGAGGCTGAAGCGGCACCCAGCGCCTGCAGGGCGAGCCGGCATTGCTCGACGTGCTGGGGCAGCGCTGGTTGGTAAATACTTTTAATCTCGCCCTTGTTATGTGTCTGGCTCTCATTAAGTCACTTGTTCTCTGTGAGTCATCCTCCCGTCTTCAGAGTGGGGTGACAGTACCTGTTTTTCAGGGCGACTCTTTGTTCGTTAAGCACTTGTGGAGCGCCTGCCCATCCGTGCCTTCTTGGGTCTTGTGTCCGAGCGCCATGTGGACGCAAGGACCGTCGGAGTGGCCTGTTTGGTACTGTGCTCACAGTTTCCAGCAGGGACAGGGGCGATGCTGATAACCCACGCCAGCTGACCCTTTCTGGGTGGCCCTGGTGGTCTGCCTGTGCTGACCTCTCCTCCTACCGCCTGGATCTGGTTCCTCCCTCCATCCTCCTTCTCAGTCCTGCTCACCCCCACCCGCCCCCGGGCCCACTCTTGGAGCGGAGTGCATGCACCCTGGACGACCGCAGAGCAGTGGTCTCCTCCTGCCCTCTCTGTCCTGCCGGTGCTGGCAGCTTCTCCCCGCCTCGCTCTTCGTCAGGAGAGGTGTTCAGCTCGTCTGTCCCCTCCTCCTCGTGCACCCTGTCCGCCTCCCAGGGCTGTCCTCCTCCCAGGGCTGTCCTCCGCTGCTGCAGGTGCCCCGGGGACCTGCTCGCTGTGGTTTTCCGAGCAGCTTCTCTCTGACCTGGTGGTTAAGGCCTGTGAAGTCCGTGGGCCCGTGGCCTCGTTGGCCTCGATTCGAAACCTTCTTCAGCCTGAGGGCTTTGGGCAGGTGTCTCCACCTTCGGCCTGATGCAATCATACTTACCTTTGTGAGGTTCTGGAAGGATTGAAAAGTTGCGCCACCCAGCACATGGCCAGGGCAGATGGCGAGAGTGCAGCGAAAGGCACCCGCTCTGACCCACATTCTAGAGCAGCGCCCCGTCTCCCCGGGCGTTACCTGCTCACTCTCTCTCCCCACTCCCCTTGCCTGCACACGCACGCCTTCCTAGCTGGCCGTGTCAACTTTCTCTTTCTCTCGAAGTTCATAGCTGTTGTCACTGTCTCTGAGCGATAGTAATAAAACCCCACGGCGTCAGCTCTGCCCTTCATGATTGGGCGTTTTGGGGATTCCCCTGTAGTCCGATTCTGAGCACCAGGAGGCGTGTCCAGCCGTGCGCCCAGCACGGCCGTGTGTCAGGTGATCAGGGATACTGACCAAAGGCAAACCTCCCTGTCTCAGGTCGGCTGGTAAACGTCGAATGCCTTCTTGGGGACATCTGATGATCCTCCCCAGAGCGGGAAGGAAAGCCTTCCTGTCCAGAAACCACACATGACTTCTGTCCACTAGCAGGAGGGTTTTTCATGTGATTCTGGACAGAATTTGCAACACCTGTTTCTAAAGAAAGCAAGAAAAATATCACATTTTCCCCAAAATGTATTTTGTTCCAACTGAATTAGATGCCAAATAAAGAACATTCCTTAAGTTTGGAATGAAAAGAACTTTCTAAAAACTGCCCAGGTCACACAAAATAGTAAAGAGCCAAAAAAAAAATGTTTTATTTACTTTTAACCTTGGACGGCCAAAAGGAGAAAATGAAAGGGTTTACAGAAGAGAATTTCACGAAAGTAACTATGGAGTCGTCAGACCCAGACGCACTCGTGGAAAGATGCGCAAACATGGTTAAATTTACAGACGCTGGGTGTTCTCGGGAAAGGAGAGTATTTCTCACATACAGGTTTATCCGCCACCTTTCTGGTGAGACATCAGCTCCTAGAAGTAGTTCCCTCACTGAGCACCTTTCTTGAAAGTGTCGTTGAGGTTCCTGGGGGCCCCCCTCCCTGGTTTGCAGCTGGGTGTGGTCAGACAGGAGGGTGGTGCCGGGGGCGGGCACGTGCCCTGGGTGGCACCTTCCCCCCACCAGAAGGGGGTGCCAGCAGAAGGGGGTCTGTCACCGGCCTGCACACCGCCTGCTCAGGTGTGTGGAGCCATGCACTGCAGGGGCCTCTGAGAGGGCCCTCTTCTTCTCGTCTGTGGGTAAGGGATGGAGACCCGGGTAGGGGGGGCCTCTGGGGAGAGGCTGCGGGGCTGTGCGAGGTGAAGGGAAGGAGCTGTGTGCTCCTGGGTGAGTTACCTCGCGTCTCTGAGTCTCTGATAAAGTCAGCCCAGAGATATGGTTACTGCCCTTAACAATTTAATAGTTTGCTGTATTTGTGTTCTTCCTTTTGTTAAGCCTGTAGCAAGACTGATCATTAACCGGTGAAAAGTCACTTGGTTTTGATTTGGTTTTTCCTTTGTTTTCTGTTTCATTCATTTCTGTGTTCCTTTTACTTTCTTGGACTTCTAAAAATAAGTTATTGGGGACTGTAATGATAATGGAAAATATAATAAAGATTAAATAAAAAATAAGTTATTAGATGTTTCATTAATTTCTAATGTATACATTTTTTAATTTATTAGAGAGAGAGAGAGACTCGATTGGCGATTCCACTTGCTGACACCTTCACTGGCTCACTCTCGTGAGTGCCCCGACCGGGGATCGAACTTGCTGCCTCAGTGTATTGGTGCGACACTCCAACCAGCTGAGCTCCCTGGCCCGGGCTAATGTATAGTAAATTCAAGGCTTTACCTTCTTGTGCATAGCATTTTAACTGTGTACTTTCAGTTTTGATTTGTGTTTTCATGTTCCTGTCAGGCTATTTTATAATCTACATTTTGGCTTTTTGACCTATGACTTCGTGATTTTTAAGTTTTCAAAAGTACAGATTTTGGGGGACAGTCTTTCCCCTTCATAAAATTGTTAAAGTTAGCAATAAAATACAGGCAGATACCTGGCAGATAGTAGGTTTTCAACACATGCTTTCACTTTTCCTTAAAAAACTGCTTTTGAAATCAGAACTTTTTTAGTAAGCTGAATTAATAACATAATTTCAGGAAATAACAAAAGTTTTTTCATGGTGGGTGATAAAAATCTTTAAAATTCAAAATCAGTGGTCTGGAGCTTCTAGTATGAAACACTCAAACGTGGAAGCACACACGGTAGGAAGGGTGGAATCGCCTGATCTGATATTAACACCATCTCTAGAGTCAGCTATTTAAAAGTCATAGACACAAATATTTTGTTTCGTATAAATGAAATTCTGCTAAATATAATGTTTTTACAGGTTATTTTGCCTACTTAACAGTACATCGAACCTATTTCTATGTGTGTGCTGCTGATTCTGATACTTTGTGGCAGGAAATCTGGCGTCAGAGCACGGGTTGCACGAAGGTGGTGCACGGTGGTGCCGTGGCCGCACCCCGAGGGAACCCGTGTTAGGTGCTCAGGACGTGGCCGGGTCCACAGCCCTGCCTGGACCCACCTGAGGGGGCCGAGGAGGGGACTGACGGTCTCCTCTTCTTCTTTTTTCTTTCATTTAACATCATGCGTGGTTGCCTCTCACACACCCGACTGGGGACCTGGGCGCAACCCAGGCCTGTGCCCTGACTGGGAATCAAACCAGTGACCCTTTAGTTCGCAGGCCGTGCTCAGTGCGCTGGGTCGCACCAGCCGGGGCCGATGGTCTCTTCTGAGCGGTGAGCTGGAGACTCAGAGTCACACACACAAACAGCCTTGGCGTGAACCCGTTCACGCCGAAGCATGCCTTTCTCTGGGGCATGTTCGTGTCTTGTGATTCTGGTGTATGAAAGGCTGCACGTCTGGCAGAATTGCTGTTTAAGGGTCTTGTGAGCGAGGCTGCCCTGATTATTTTAGGTGCTTCCAGCAAGAGTAAATGTTTTCCCTGGTGGTTCGGAGAGCACACTGTGATTTGTGCTCTGTGCTGAGAGCCGGAGGAGCGTGGCGACGGGGCGGTGCAATGGGTGGGAAGGACTTGCTGCCTTTGGAGGTGTGTGGCGCGCTGCACGTGGTCAGGCTCGTGCCTCGTGATACAGTTTCCGGTCAGATTGTTTCCGGTGGCTCCAGGCAGGAGGCAGGGCAGAGATGGGCCTGGGGCTGGTCTTTACCTGTCAAGTCCTGTTCTGAGGCATCAGCTCTGCACTCTTTACCCTCTCACTTGGAAATCGGGTCCTCCCTCTTTGCGGCAGGGAGGCGGTGGACCCTGTTCAGGGTGGGTCAGTGTGGAGGCTTGGACTGGGCCTCCAGCCTCTCCGGGTGTTGAGAAGAGGAAGCAGCTCTTTAAGGACAGCCACGTCTGACACTTGCTCGGTGGTGAGGCTGACCCGCACAGAAGGGAGATGAGTGCCTGCAGGGCCCAAGGAGCTGGTCCACGGCACGTGTGTGTCGGCGTGAGCGCTGGCAGGCCTTGGTGTGCTGGGGAGACAGCTGGGACAGAGCCGTGGAACACCAGCAGGAAGTGCTTCCCTGGCATAGTCTCGGACTTGAGATTGTCGGCTGGGTTCGTTTTTTTCTTGGCTTGGTTTAATTTGAGTCTTTTGGAGAGAAAAATCACTTGAAACTTTTCAGGACCTAACGTTATGGTCACACATGGTTGTTCCTGATGTGCCTCAGAGGCTTTTGCTTACTTGTTTATCCATCTGCCCCTTTGCTCACTCAGTGGCTCTTCCTCGGGTGACCCCCAACCCTGCACCGAGACCCCGGTGGGTCTTCCTGGACCCTGTCTCCGCGGTCGTGTGTCTTGGTGTGCCTCCGTGTGCAGACTGCTCTGGGCACTGCCCACCGGCCCTTCTAGCTGCCCGAGGTGGGCTGCTGTGTTGGCCCCCTCCCCCCAGCCCTGAACACTGGGCTCTCTGTGCCTTTTAGAACTGGGGGTAGCAGCTCAGGAGGTCACTCTGTCTCTGGGGAACCTGCACTTTCTTGCCGGGGGAACCCTCCTTCACTAGGCTCTCCAGTCGCTGCCGCCTCAGGGTGCTGCTCCCGCTGGGGCACATCTGCTCCGGCCTGAACCCTCTTGGTGTCTGGCCTGTGGCCCCTGCCGCCCTCTCTCAGGAAACACGTTTCGGTGCTGTCTTTCTCCCCCCTTCCCTCTTGTAGTCCTTTTCCTTACCCAGCACTGTGGCTGCCCCGGGGTAGGAATTGACATACCTGGAAGACTAAGGGGAGGAGGTTTCCCAGAGACCAGAGGTCTGAGTCACCTGGTGGTGGAGCTCGATGTCTGTTTAACTCTCTGCAGTGAGACCAGACCTCGGAGGGAGCAGAGGCCGGCGGGGGCGAGGCGGGCAGGGCAGGGCCATCCCTTCGGTCCTGATCCAGGTCTTCAGTGCGCTGTGTCCCAGAGTGAACATACCTCGTGCCCTCCTTTCCGCCCGTGTCTCCACATTGGGAACCAAGTCTGCTAAGTCCGTCTTTGCGGTGTGCCCAGAGTCCTCCCGCGGCCGTGTGCGGTAGCAGCTTGCACTCTGTGTGACGGGAGTAGGTGCCGGGGGGTGGGCCCAGTGGTCACTGGGCTTGTTGGAGGGGGAGGGAGGAGACCCCCACCCCGTTCAGGTGCATGCGCTGCCCCAGCAGGTCTTGCAGGGGGGGCCTGGCAGCAGGAGGGCCACACGGTGGGCCTGGTGAGCTGAGGTGCACCATGCAAGGCCCGGCTTCTTACCAGTGATTGCTCTTAAGGAGGAATTTTAATTAGGAGAAAAACAGTCTAAAATTACTAGAGTCCAAAGTAGTTTCTGTATCCTGGCACATTAAGAAAAGAATACACCCGTCCTCGGAAAGGGCTCGTCTGGGGAGGGGTCTTCCTATGACATCACCTTCCACGCGGACCACCTCCTGCTTGCCCTGAACGTGGCATGGAAAGCATCTCCATAACAGACAGAGACTGCTCCTTTGCTTTTCAGAGTGGAGGCGCATGCTCACTCCGGGAGTGGGTGTGCCTATGTCTGCGTGTGTCCCTCTGTCTCTCCATTGCCGTCCGATGGGGCCCGCCGCGACACCCTGCTGCTCCTCTCAGCGGGTGGCGGGGCTGTCGCTCTGTCCACATGGCAGCAATTGCGCCCCAGCTCACAGGCCGCACCTCCTCTGTCCTCTCTCCCCCGCCCCCCACCGCCACCGTGGTCTCTGGTCCCATCTCCCTGCGGATCTTAGTGCTCAGCTGAAGGCTTTATCTCCGTTGGTCTTGACCTCAGGCTTTGCTTTCTCTGAGAGCCAACGGTTCGCATATCTCTCTCTGCTTACGATCTTCATCCTGAATTTTATTTAGCTGTACAGCAAATTTTTAAGCAGAGCCCAATGTGTGCTTAGTGCGAAGGATACAAGGACAGTCTTTGCCCTCCAGTTGCCAACAGTGCAAAACACGATTCACACTTGTGTCACAGACGTGCGGGCCAGGCGGCACGGGCCGGTGGCTTGGCAGCGGGCTGGACTTGGAGGGGAGACAGGAGGGCAAGCACCCCCCTGGTCGGCGGAACGTAAAGGGCGGGCGGGGGCAGGTCGGCAGGAGTCCGCGCAGGAACAGCGTGGCCGTCGGTGACAATGGCACAGGAACAGAGTGGCACACTCACAGGGCAGCCGCCCGCGCGTGGTGTCCCCAGGGCTCTGCCCACCCGTCCTGCTCCGAGGCAGCAGCGGGTTGCCTGTGATCGGAGCCTTGCCAATGGCCGGGGAGGGGGGGATGAGGCTGTGCTGGAGAAGGTGCCTGCTCGCCCCGGGGCCGTCTTCCCAGTGCTCTCCGTGGGAAAGGAACTCTCTCCCACCACACCCCCACGCTGCGGTGGCCTCCGCACTGTGACCAGCCCTCCAGCTGAGGCATCTCTGCGTCCAGACGCTCGTCCTGTGCCCGCCTCGTTGTCGTCGACGTCAGTGCGGGCTCACACTGTGCTCCTGGCTGTCAGAGCCGTGTTCGTTAGATGCTCCCTTCTGCCTAAAGCAAATCACTTCTCACGCCCCTCATTTGCCCTGTTGCTGACCCTGAGGGAAAGAGGACAGTGGTATTTTATTTCCTACGGGATGAGTTACTTTTCGGCCGGGATTGTAAAACATAACTCTTGGTGGCAAACACAAAAATCTCAAGCCCACTTCCTCCTGAAACGTGAGCCTTCGCGGGGTTCAGAGTGACGCACAGCGAGGACTTTGTCCCGTGGAGTTCGAGCTGTTAGTGTGAACGTGGCGTGTGTTCTGTGCTGAGCCAGCTTCTCGGGAACACAGGGCCCCGTGGCCCTCTGTCCTGGTCCCAGGTCCGGCCCGTGGACTTTGCCCGGCCACCTGCCTTCACAGGAGGCCACAGACTCGCTGACTCCAGAAACAGCCTGTGCTGGGGGCCGTTCCACCTCCAGGTCCCAGGCAGGCGCCACTGTCCCTGAAGTCTCGTGGGAACCGTGGGGACCGTCTGGGAATAGTGGGGAGGGTGATGGTCCGCACCTCCCAGCGTGGAGGGGAGGGTGGCTCAGCATGGAGCCCATGCCTGGCACGTGTGAGCACGTGGTGCATGCTGGCTGTGCAGTGTCACGCGCCTCCGAGACTCCCCACTCACGCCCGTGTGCCCGGCGGGTGTGCTCTGGCCGACCCTGCGAGTCCTTCCCCGCCCCACCTCCAGCTCTCCTCCAGCCCCCGCCGCTCCTGGCAGTTCCCCGCGCTTTCGGGCTCAGCTCGGCTGCCTTCTCTTTTTCTCTGACCGCTCTGGTTCAAGCACACCTCTGAGTTCTGTAGGGCTTTTGACACCATTTTAGAAATTAGTCTATTTTTTCTTTTATGGTATTTCTTTTACATTGTACACACAGTGAAATTCACTTTTGTGGTACAGTTCTTTGAGTTCAGACAAATGCTTAGTATCTTGGTACCACTTTTTAAACCGTTTCCCGAGCGTATGTTGTATTTCAACGTGTGTAACTTCGGCTCGGGAAGGCAGCGCCTCTCTCACACTCACCTATCGCCCTGCGTGGCATCGCTCACCGTCGAGTGTGCAGTCAGCGATGCGTGAGTGTCTGCGCAGAGCCGAAGAGCACGGTGGACTTGACTGTGTGCAGAAGCTGCTAGCTGCGGTTATTTGATTTCTCTTCGGGTTTTCATCTTATTTGGGTAAAAAATTCAGATGAAAACTATTCCTGTTTAACTTAAAGTGACTGGGGAGGCTTGCCAGGGCTGATAAAAACCATTTTTAATGTGTCTTTGGGATAAAAAGGACTTGCTTCTTTCTGTTTTTATTATCGAATATTCTTATGGTTTCTATTGTTTTCTAATCCTATTAATTTAAATTTTAATGTGAAACAGAATTTTATATCTTTCCCCTCCTTAACTATATTACATTTGGCTGTTATGATGCCAAGATTACTAAGTGTGTTTAGTGAGTTTCTCTTTTTTCTTGAATGTACTTAAGATATTAAGCAATTCAATTAAAAGTGAATTAGTTACACAATGAAAAATGCAAAACCGTGCTGTTTCCCCACTTTACTTTCCCCTGGGCCAGTTTTGCTCTACTCCTGATTCTCACGTTCAGCGTCTCTGAACTCAGAGGTCAGTGCGAGGAGGAGCATGCGCGCCGGGCGGGGCGGGGCCGCTGGCTGCCTGCCGGCGCTCACCCTGGGCTCCGGGGAGCATGGACCTTTTCCCAGAAAGGGAAAAAGATGTTTCAGATTTGCCCCCCCCCAGTAAGCTTGGCTCCTAGTGAAGTGACTGCAGTGTAACCATGTGTATCTCTTTTCGCTTCCCCAACAGCTTCCATGCCTATGGCTGTTCTAAATTTGGGCCAAATATACCCATTTCAGAGAGGCTTTTTCTGTCATGACGACAGCATCCAGTACCCGTTCCATGACAGTACCATCACAAGCACTGTCCTCGTCGTAGTGGGGCTTGGTTTACCCGTGTTCTCTGTAAGTAAACGCCTGCGCAGGCAGCGATGGGTGTGCCGTGCTGGAGGTGGATGACGCGGTGGGTGGGGTGAGTCCTCAGCGCGCCCGCCACCGGCGTCCACGTGCTGAGTGGTGGCCGGAGAGCTCTGCCCGCTGCTCTGACCAGGGGCGGTGTCCCCAGTGAAAGGGGGTCTGCCCCGAGCAGCCGGGCGCCGTCGCGAAGAGTTGCGGGATGGCTACTCTGGCGTGGAAGTGTCCACGTAAGTCATTCACACCACCTCTTTTCAGCGTGCACGTGAAGACGCTTGCTAAGCTCAGTGAGCTATTTTGTGCTTGATGAAGAGTATAAAGCTAAGGTTGTGCTTGTATTATCATGTTATTAAGTGGGATTTGAGGCCACGATAAAGGAGACGGACTTTGCTCATCAAACTTGAGAAGACAACGCAGCAGAAGGGCCGTGAGCAGGTGCGCAGCGTGCGTCCTTGGGGACATCGGCGCGGCATTACTGCTTTCTGGTGGTCCCGCCCTTTCGCGGCCACCGGTTTATAGGATGGCGTTGGGTTTCATTGCTCTAGGTAACAGGAGTTTCTTTCCAGGTCAAGTTACACCGGTAGGTTAATAAGATGTTGACTTAACCTACTTCCTTTATCCTTGGCGCTGATTCCTAGCCAGGCCGAGCTGAGCCCGTGGTGTGACTCAGAAGTGGAAGACAAGGAGCCAAGGGAAGACCCAGCCCCTGGGGGGCTTGTGGGTGCAGCAGGCCTGCCGTGTTCCTCCTCGGGCCCCCTGTCTCCCGCCAGCTGTCTTCCCCGGGGGGAGAGTCGACTCAACGTCCTCGTCTTACCAAACTCAGCAGCCTCCTTTCCACAGCAGGACACGCAGGCCTGCCTTTCCCTGTCCTGCCCCCGGATTGCCTTAGAATAATAACCTGGTTCTTTGGATTTCTAGTTCACAGCTTATTAGTTCATTTTCTGTAGCAGATTTTTTTATGGTCTTTAGCACTGTATCCGGAAGGTGAAGGGAACTTTTGGTTTGTGGGGTTCCACAGTGTAAATGTTTTCATATGTGGTACGTGCATTCTAATTTGATTAGAGCCACTTGCATAGGAGTGAACAGGGAGAAAAGTCTGGGGTTTGATTTAAGAAGATATTTAATCTTTTCCTAAGACGCAAGTGCTTCCACCGTAACTGATAGCTTCTCTTTCAGCTGGTGAAACGGCGCAGAAGCGCCCCGGCCTGCCCGGCGGGAGGCGGGGTCGGTGTCACTGAACGCGTGTGAGGTACAAGCTGCCCGGGCAGCCGAGGCACTGAGCGGCTGTCGCCAGCTGGTTGTTCTAACCTGCCCCGTGTTTGAGGAGGGCAGCGCCGGGGGGGTCGGGAAGAGACGTGCAGTCATTTGCTTGTGTGTTCCATCTTCTCTAAAGAAAAGTTAAATTATAAAAATCATGCATATTTATTAATGGATTTAAGAATATCTGTTACAAAGGGAAAAGGAAGTCACCCTTAGTTTGACTACTTGAAGATAACTGCTATTTTGGTGTTATTTCCTTTAGTTGGACGGTTTTTTATATCATTGTGAGTGCACTGGAAATTCAGTTTCATGCCTTGCTTTTTTTACGATGTGTATTTCTGAGTTATTATAAATACGAAACAGCGTGAATTAAGAAAAACACGACCCCCGGTCCAGATGGCGGTGCAGGTACATGCTGCACTCACCTCCTCCCACGACCACGTCAGAGTCGTGAGTGAACCGCAGCGTAGCCACTGATCGGGGCCGCCCGGGGCCGGGGCCGCCTGGGGTCGGGCCGAGTGGCAGCGTTCAAGAAGCCACCACGTGGATGCCGGTAGAAGGGCAGAGACACACAGCAGGGTAGCCCCGCACCCACGTGTGGGCAGAAAAATCTGGAGGGACATCTTGGCTGTGGAGGGGCCCCCTGAGGAGTGAGGGGTCCCAGCCCACACCAGGTCCCCCAGCCCAGGGTTCCAATGCCAGGAAGAGAAATCCTGTTGACTTCTGGCTATAAAAACCAGTGGGGCTTGACTCTGAGGAGGATGGAAGCTTCTGGAGTCCCAGGCAGTTCCCTTTAAAGGGCCTGCCCATGCACAGACACACTTGGACTCACTGCCTCTGAGCTCCATCTGCTATGGTGGCGGCAGCTTGAAAGGCAGCAGAGACACGGGGAGGGACTGAACTGCCAGCATCAGGGCGACAGCTGGGGTGGGGGCAGCCTTCTCCCTGGCAGGAGTCCTGGCCAAGGCCGCTCTTCCTTTGATGACCCCCCCCCCCAGCGCTGGCAGATGGGTGCCACATCTGAGCCTCCATCAACCTGTTCACCCACCCTGGCAGTTCCCTGAGGCCCCGCCCCGCTCGACTTCCAGGCCCACCCACGCCGTCTCCAGTGGCAGGAAGGCCCACCACCACGCGGGTGACTCCGGCTCTGACATGGACTGCCACAGTCAGTGCCGACTCCAAGGGTGGGCTCGAGGCCGAGGTCTGTGGCGACACCGCCCGCAGCCCACCTGTCAGCCGCAGTGAGTGTCCCCGGCACCCGCACTTGCACCAGTGGGCTGCGCATCGAGGGGAGTCTGTGGCCCCTTCCCCCACAAGCCTGCCCTGCCCTCGGGCCTGCCGAGGTCTGGGGGCTTCTTGCTAAGGCAGGGCTGTGCAGGCCCAGCAAGGTCAAGGTTGAAGCCTGCGGGAGAAGAGGACTCGGAGGAGCCCAACAAAAGTGGGGTCGAAGAGAGGCTGTGATGACAAGTTCCGTCGATGACGAGCTCCGCCCTCGGCCTGTGTTGTGTATTAAGGTGTTAGCGTGGGATAGAGCGACTCTGTAAGTGTGTCTCAGTGTGCAACGCACTCCCCCCCGAGTTCATTCAGAAGTGCACGTCACACGGAGCCCTGTCGTGTCTCCACCGTTGGAGGCGTCGTCCACTCCTGGGTGTGCGCTGTTCCCGTCTCTGTTTCCGTTTGACGTGGCTGCTGTGCTGCCTCTGCCATGTTCCCCCCCAGTGGGCACAGGTGACGAGCCCCATGGGGTCCCCGTGGGCTGTCTGCTCACCGTTGTGTCCTGAGCGCCTGCCGACTGCAGTGCTGGGCATGTGACGGGCGCTGAACAAATGCAGGAGGAAGCGCAGACTGGAACACATTTCTGGTAAAGGGTTGTATCCCAAACATGCGAAGAGCTTTTGGAACTCAGCAGTTAGAGAACACACAACCCAGCGACAGGTGGGGGAGGATCTGGACAGACAGACCCTCAGCAGAGAAGGTACATGGAGGCAGATAAGCGCATGCAGAGGCACCCAGCAGCCTCCTTTGTAGGGAATTGTCCGTTAATCCAGCGATGAGACGCTACCGCCACTCACTGAGCAGAGTGGCTAAAATCCACAACACTGACAACAGCAAGTGCTAGCGAGGACGTGGGGCGACCGAAGGTCTCGCTCCTTCCTGGTGGGAGCACGGCCCTTGGGAAGACGGTCTGGCGGCGTCTGTCAGAAGAGACCCGGTGCTAGCATGTGTGCCCGCCGTTGTGCTCACAGGCGCTGACCCAGGCGAACGGGCGGGATGCTGACCTCCACACAGACGGCAGCCCGTGGTGTTTCCCGTGCTTTGTTCTCAGTCACCCAGACTGGCACGCGGCTGTGGTGCCCTTTGCTTCGTGATAGGTGAACTGCGGTCCGTCCGGATGCTGGGGCCTCACTCGGCACTAAAAAGAACTGAGCTACGGAGTCATGAAAAGACAGGGAGGAACCTGAAGTGCCTGTTGCCAAGTGAGAGAAGCCAGTCTGAACAGGGTCATACTGTGTGATGCCAGCTCCGTGCCGTTCTGGAAAAGGCAGAACTGTGGAGATGGGGATGGGCCAGTGGTTGCCGGGGGCCCGCGGGAGGACTGAGGAGGGACAGGTTGTTGGACCGCAGAGGACCCGGGGGCGTGGAACCTGCCGGCGTGACCCTGGAGTGGCAGAGGCAGGGCGGTGAGTGTGTGCCCGAACCCCCAGGCTGCCCTGGACGAGGCCTGAGCCCCGGCAAGAGCTGCCTGCCCCGCTCATGCAAGGTGTCCACGGTGGCGGCGAAGGGTGGAGGCTGTAGAGGCGGCGTTTGTCTCTTACTTTTGGCACAGTTTTTAAATATACCCAAGGCTTTTTAAAAAAGTAGTAATTTTTGAAAATTAAAACACATTGCTCATGAGGTCTGGTGAGGTGTCAGTGCCCTTTGCTTGGATAGCAGTAGCTAAGATTACACGGGTGGTCCTCACAGTCAGGGAGTAGTTATGCATTCGTTGCTGGAAACTAGATGACCTGGTCAGGTATGAAAAGTAAAGTTTCAAGGCTGAGATTCATATAATTTATTTATTCATGAACTCACTTTACAAGGGTGTTAGTTTTTACCTGAGACTGTTGGTTCTTACTAAAGGAAAGGAACACAACAGTGACTGATAGTTTAATAAGTAGAGTACACCTTCAATTTATAAGACTTAATCTCGCACAGGAGCACATACAAATTCAGTGCCAGTTTTCAGGTTTTATAACGGAAAACAACAAACAAGGAACCAAAAGCTTGTGGCACTTAACAGCCCCGTAATTAGGGAAATACATGTGTGGGATGTATTTACTGCCTCTTACGTAAGGGGCCATTACTGTTTAAAGTTTTATTATGCAATAGCCCTTTAATACACTGGACATTTTTTGGATTTCTGAAAAAGAAGAGGTTGAACTTAGAAGTATCTGTTAATAGTGAAGATTTTATCTAAGCACAAGTTCATGGTCTGTATCCATTCAGACTCTCGGAGCCAGAAAGCTGTGGGTTTTTGAAAGGCTGTGCGGTTTATGTCTGCACCTCATGTGACTCCCTCCGGGGAAGCCAAGGCAGCATCTCGTCGGGAGACGCTAAGGCACACGCGGCCGCCTGTGCCGTCCAAGTCCAAGGGAGGGGGTCAGGAAACGCGGGCTGCCCCCCCCTCTGTCCGGGCTGGCCAGCACTCGTGGAGCTGGGCTGGGTTTGGCACCGAGTGCTGTGAAGGAACTGGGGTTTTGAGGGCTTTGGGTCTCAGAATAGGGGATCGCGGGCCTCTGAGGGAAAGCTGACTAAGGATTATTTAACTGCTTGTTCGTGTGATGTGGCTGCTGCATACAGACACTAGAAAGCCCCACGCCTCCTCTGTGTCGAGGAGGGGGCCACTGGCCAGAAGTGTGAGCCGAGAACCGAGGGCAGGGTTGGCGACGTGGGCCACAGACAACAGGCGTGGTGTGGCCCAGGGACTGAGTGCTGCCCGAGTCCTCAGTGTGCGGGCGAGCAGATGCAGCGTCCTGGGGAGGGGACACCCAGGGGACAGTCTGTGTCCTTGTCACCGCCAGTAGCTCAGGTTGCCTGCCTGGCTTTCTGCAGAATCACTCAGTACTCTGATGTGGCCAGATTCCTCTGGGCTCCATCTTTAAACGAGAACGTGAGAAAGTTCTCTGCCATTTCTGCCTACCAAGGTCGAACTTTCACATTTAGAACGAGGTGAGACAGGGCCTCGGGAACGGCGTGTGCTTCTGGCCTGCCTCGAACCGGGGTGCTCTGTCGCGGTGGACAGAGAGCTCTGTCTGGTTCCACTTCCGTTTCCGGAGCGGCCTGCTCCCAGAGCGGCGCTGGGCTGAGAGGGCCGGGTGGGAGCGGCAGGCCCGTGCTGGGGTCTCGCCCTCTGTGGGGTTACGGTGAGCAGAGGTCACGGACGGGCCAGAGCAGCGGGGAGAAGGCTAGTCACGGCTCACTTCCCCAGTGGAACACGTGGCAGCTTCGGGGCTCCGTGCACCAGCCGTGTGTTTTGTTAGGTGTGCACATGTGTGCAGCACACGTGTTGCACTGGGGTGCTCACCTGTTGGGCTGACATACCTGAACGTGTCCTGTGATAAGATATCAGAGCCCGAGAGGAAGGAAAATAGTTCTGTCAAGTGACTTCTCTGCCCCTCAGGGCGCGGGCCCAGTGGGTTCCAGCGGCAGGTGCCTGTTTTGGGTGGGCTCCGCAGCTCTGTGGCCTGAGGGGAAAGCGGGGCGGGGGCCGGGGGGCAGTTCGCTGGGAAAGGCACTTACTTTGTTCTCTGTGGAGCTCTGCTGGTTCCCGTGGAAAAGGTTACAAAGCGGCAGGTCGTTGTTGGGTCTGGGATTTCGCACACGGGGTGAGGGAGGGCAGTGTGGGAAGCTGCTGGGTGTGTCCTGGGCAAGTCTGCTGCCCTCGGCGGTGACTGTTCCCAGTGCCTGTCTCGCGCTGACCTAAGCGGGGAGCGGCCTCCCATGGACACAGCGAGTCCTGTGAGCTCATGTCGGCCTCCTCCTGTGGGGGGTGAATGCAGTGGGTCTGGCAGGGAAGGTGAGGTCGGGCTCAGGGAGTGCAGTCAGTGGACACACTGTACGCTGTGCTGGTCGGGAGGGTTTCTGAGTCCTGCTTGGGACTCTGGGTTGACCGTTGGGATGGCCTGGCCCTAGTCACTGCATCCATCCCCGTGTTTCTCTCAGCTGTGCAGTGGGTGCTCCGTGATTCGTCAGAAAGCCAGGAGGAGAGGATGTGTCCCATCGATGCGAGTGCCACCTGTCTCAGTCTGCCCGTGTTCTGAAGGAGAGGTTGCTGACGCAGCCGCCTCCTGGGCCCATGTCCCTCCCCGGTCCTCCCCACGTCCGCCCCTGGCCCTCAGCGAGGGCTGGAGCCCTTTCCTGGGGCCCTGCAGCCCGCCCTGGGCATGGCCCTGGCTGCTGTTGCGGCTGCTGCTGCACCCTGTGGTGTAGTGGCCTCCTCAGGACTCTTTCAGGGGTGGGCTGGTCCCCCCTCCCCTGCCAGAGTCCCAGGAAGTCCTCAGTTCCCTCAACTTGGCTACTTTGGAAAAGGTCCTGTCCTTTCTCTGTCCCCGCCATTGGCCTCTCGTGGTCTTATCCTGGGCCACGTGGTTTCCAGCCACTTCACCCGCCATCCCTTGAGTTTGTAGCAGTCCGGCCTCCGGCAGCCGTCCCCCTGGAAACAGCTGCTGTTAACGACCTGAGTTTCCAGGCTGTGGCATCCAGTGGTCTTCATCTTATGTGGTCACTCAGCAGCATTTACACACGTTCAAAACCTTTTTATTTTGAGATCGTTTTAGACTCACACAGAAGTTGCAAAAACAGTTCTGATTTCCCGCGTCCCCTGGCCCAGCTTCCCCCAACAGTGAAACCTTAGCTAACTGGTGGAATTGTCAGTGTCACTAACAGACACGCAGACCTTGCTCAGATGTCACCGGTGTCGACACGTAGAACCATGCATGGTTCTGGGGGTTCAGCACACATCGAGGTTCGTGCATCCATGCCCACAGCCAGGGTCCGTTGCTGTGCGTGGGCCCTGGGACGCCACCTGTGTGGCCCCTCCAGAGCCTCGTGCCTAGGCAGACCCCGCCCCAGCGACCCTGGGCTCCTCGCGGGCTCTGTGGTTTCGCCAGGTGTGTCAGGTGGGAGGACTCGTGCAGTATGTGTCCTGGTGAAATCGGCTTTCTAGAAAAAAAATGTCCTTGCTCTGCCCAAGTTGTTGCATGAACCTGCAGTTTGTTGGGTTTTTCTTGCTGAGGGGCATTGCTGCATGTGGACCTGTCACAGTCGGCCCCACAGTCTGTTGCGGGGCATTCAGTGTTGACTACACGTGAAGCTCACGAAAGGCGTCCCCCGGTGTCAGGGTGGACGCAAATCTCCGTTTTCCTGAGGCAAGTGCCCAGCAGTGGCGTCACTGGGCACTTTGGCGAGTGCCGTTCTCCAGAGGCAGCACCGCTGCGCTTGCCCGGCCCCTGCTGGTGCGTCCTGTTTCCGCGCTCGCAGGCGTGCACGCTCGCAGGCGTGCAGGGACGTCTCGGCGGGCTGGGACCCGCTCGGCTGCAGCAGCTGCCGATGTGGCTCACCGTCCGTGCGTCCTGTGGCCAAGCGACGTCCACAGAGTTTGTTGGTTCTGGCGATGGCTGCGCAGGTCCGTGCATTTTGTTCTTAGGAAAGGGAGTGAAAACGAGTTCTGTCACTGAGTGTTAAGAGAAGCACTGTGTGACAGGGACAGTCGTTGACCCATGAGAAGGGGTCATTTTCAAGGCGCACACACTCTTCCAGGTAAAGGAAACATGCTTGGTTTGGATTTAACAGAAGAGCTGCTCCAAGTGTCTGAGTGGCCTCTGGGGCTCCGTGGAGCGGCCGAGAGTGGTGCGTGTCACCGGCACATGGGGCGTGGCAGCAGGGAGACTTGCGCAGGAAGGCTGTGGGCTCAGCAGTCAGCTGTGCCTGCTCGGACAGAGCCGCCTGCGCATCTTGAGGCGGGCCTGGTGGGGGCTTCCTGCTCAGCTGGGGGTCTCACGCACCACAGGGCTGGTTGGTGGGCTCCAGGCGAGTGGACGGGCCAGCCTCAGTGAGGCAGAGGGGAGCTGACCCCCAGGGTTCCCATCCAGGCCGAAGGCAGACCCTCTAGGCAGTGAGTGCACGGTGCGGCAGGCTGGGCAGGGAGCAGACGGCGGGCGGAAGCAGGGGGCTGGTGTTCGGGGGCTTTTGTGCTCTGTGGTCCGTGCTTTCCTAAGGGACTCGGTTTTACCCCCAGATGCCTTTCACGGCGGCCGTGACCTTGCCATGGCCAGCCCAACCACCAGTGGATAAAGCTCCACTGGGTGCTCTGAAGGCCCAGCCAGTGACCATGACCTGTCCCCCTGTGGTGGTGAACAGACGAAACTGGGGGGACAGAATGCTGTCTCCCGTTCGCAAGCTGAGTCTGTGACCACGGGTTTGAACCCAGTGCTGGAAACCCTGTGATGAGCTGACACACATGAGAAGGGTTCCTTTTTCTTCCTGAAATCCACATCGTGTGTTTGGGCAAGAACACCGGGAGGAAGTCGGTCTTGGGCAGACTGGTCAGTAGAGGCCTCAGAAGCATCGTGTCCTGCAGAAAAACGGCTTCGCCCTGCACTGCAGCCTCTAACTCCTGCCGCCTGCACTGCTGCTGTCCCCCCACGCGTGCTCCGGGTCCCTGTCACGGGCAGTGCCTCCGCACACCCGGCCCCCGGGGAGGCTGCTGCCGGTAACCGGCCGGGACATTCCCGCGTTAATGCTGTTTTCGTTTGTTCCTTCCGCCAGCCGGGTTGCCCTGTGCGATCCTGACCGCACGGCACACCCCCTTCCAGCGAGGCCTGTTCTGTAATGACGAGTCCATCAAGTACCCTTACAAGGAGGACACCATCCCCTATGCCCTGCTAGGCGGAGTAATCATTCCGTTCAGTGTTATCGTCGTAAGTCACATCCGCTTTTCTCAGACTTTCACTTTCCGGTCAGCTGGCTTATTTTTGTGCTAACCCATTAATGATTGAATGCGTAGCCCTGTGAAGCAGTGCGAGTTTTTAACCTTTAATCGAAGGTATCATCTGATCGAGGTAGTTTCCGCTGTCGTGGGCGGGGCCAGGAGAACGGCAGGGTGTGATTGGAAGAACTCACCGAGTACGTGCAGGTTCTCGGGCACTGGTTTTCAGAAGTCTCCTTCGCTGTGATTGTAGTAGTCACGCGAGAGACGAATGGTGATACCAGTGTGTTTCTGCTTCATGCGTGGGGCAGCCCTTACTTTATCATGCATTGAATCTGTGTGTACGTACCTCCTGTCTGCTGCCTCAGTCCCCCGAAAACAACATTGCCAACCAATGTTAAGACTTCACTTAACCCACGTTTACCTCAAAGAATTTTTAGGCAAGCCGAAAATGGGAGAGAAAAGCTCAAGTTCTGTACATAATCGGCAGTGAATGTGAGCGATCTTTACTGGTCCTGAAACAGCGGGAACTATTCTTTTCAGGGTTCCCGGCGGGAACGCCCAGAGAGTGTGCTCTGGGCAGAAGACTTCAAGCGACTGACTGGATGGTTTTTATGACCTCTCAACCCAGAGGTGCTATGGTTTCTGGTAGTTTTATGCTTTGTAATTTGGGACTTTAAAACATGATTTATCTGAGTTGAAAGCAGAAAATGCGGTCTCATCCAGGGGATGGGCAAACCAAACAAGGACGTCGTTTTGTCATTTGGGGAGTTAATTTAAAAAGCAGATGCTTCTTAACTTAGAAATGTGATGTCTTATTCAAGAATGATCACAGCTCCTTACAGACTGGAAGTTGATCAGCTCATCACTTGTGGGACATGACCAATGAAAGAAGCCTCTGCTCTACTGACCTTTGCTGCCCGAGGCCGAGCTCCTTGGAGGCAGAGACAGCCCTTTGCCCTTCTTGGTGGCCTCGCGGCCTGGCGTAGGCGTGCGGAGCGGCTTGCAGTCACGTTGGCAACTCGCATGCACAAGGGCGAAGAGCTAAGAGACTGGGGACCCCTTGCATCTGGATGGGTCTGTGCACTGAGTTCCCACCACCAAGAGAGAAAAAGCCGCACCAACTGAGGTCGTTTCTCAGAAGCCCGGGGAGGATGTCAGTAAGGAAGGTGTGCGCAGCCGTGCCAAATATTACTGAGGTTAAGGCAAAATCTGTTCTGAAGTTAAGAAAAAACCCTCCCGTCTGATGAGACAGTGTTGACTTCTTAGAGGGACTCAGTCGGATAGAGAGGGGAGGTGGAGGGAGGGGTCAGGAAGGAGCGGGAACACATGGCAACTGTGAGACAGCTGGTGGTGCGGGGTCCAGCAGGGCAGTAGGGGACTGTTAGCTTTGATCTTCAGAAGTATTCCGGCCACTCCCCCAAGCATTGCCTTTAGCTCTTTAATGATTAATTCCACCTTTAGAGCAGGAGTGAGTGACGTGTGCCAGGCACCTGGCCCGAGACCCAGCCACAGATCAGGTGACTTAAGTGCCGCCTCCTCCAGAGGCTGAGAGTGGGCGTGAACGGCCCAGCGGGCAGGAGAAGATATGCAAATGAAAAAACACACGGCTCCCTGAGTTGGTGAGACACAGACACATCCCTACGTCTAGTTGGGAAGAGTTGTTAGGTGCGCCAGAAAGTTTGTTTGTGTTCCTGTTAGATGGCTGTAGTAGTGCTCAGTTGTCTTCAACTTCATTCAAAACAGTTTTGTCAGATTGTATCGTGGCAGCTGTCATATCAGTGTGCATTAAAGAAAAACATTAAAATTGGTGAGTTTTTGTGTAGCTATTTTAATATTGAAGACGGAAGAAAATATGCAACGTTTTCGGCTACAAGTTCTGTCCAGAAAAAGTGCAGCCATTGTTAACAAGAACGGTTCATGTGACATCGATGTGACCTGACGGCCGAGGAGGGCGGACTGGAGTGCGCATGCGTCAGCCGTGACGCCCCCCCACTGTGCTTGTCAGCGGGGGCGGGGTGGTGGATGCCGCTGAGTGAGCACATGTACTGTGTGGCTGTCGCAGTCAGAACGACTGCGTGACAGATCTGCCTCAGATTTTGCGTTGAGCTGGAACACACCTCCCCAGAAACTATTTGGATGATAGGTTTTCAGGGACGGTGCAGTGAGTGCAGCAAAGTGTAAGTGTGGCACAGACACTTCAGAGACGGTCGAGACTCTGTTGAGAGTGACCCACGATCTGGAAGGCCTGCAGCAAGCAGAACCCCTGAGAGTATTGAGCGTGTGTGGGCTGCCATCAGCCAAGACTTCTGGCTCTTTCTGAAACCAAAATCACCTTCAAAAGAGAAGAGATTTTAGACCACCAATGAGATTCAGGAAAATACGATCAGGCAGCTGATGGCGATCCCAATGAAGGATTTCACAGAGGAGACTGAACAGTGGAAGGGACACTGGGAGAACCGTGTGAGGTCCCAAGGAGCCTGCTTTGAAGGAGACAGAGGCATCACTGTCCCGAGCGCAGGGTTTCTTGTGTCTCACACCTTCTTCAGTAAATGTCTCTGTTTCTCACATGTGACTGAATACTTTCTGGACAGACCTCATATCACCCTTTATCACTTCAAGGAAGGTAAAAAGCAGCTGAAATGCAGGAGATGTGTGCAGCATATGGAGAGGGGGCTGTGACGGATGGAACGTGTCAGAAGTGGTTTGTGAAGTTCGGTGCCAGAGACTTCTCGCTGGACGATGCTCCACCTGGCAGGCCAGGTGGAGTTGATAGCGATCACATCAAGACAGTAATTGGGAACAGTCAACGTTCTACCACATGGGGGAGAGCCGGCAGACTCAGAATATCCAGATACTGGTGAAAATGAAAAATGTGTCTTCTATTTCACGGAAAACACTAGACGGACCCCTTGGCCAGCCCAGGACCGAGCCCCTCTCTCTCGCCTGCTCCTCTCAGTGAAGACGGAGCACGAACAAAACACCAGGAGAGGTGGCCTTGCGTTTGTCAGCTCAGATCCTCCCCTGCCCTGCGTCAGGGCGTTCCAGCTGCTGCTCCTGCGCACCGGCTCCGACTCTGCACGCTCTTGGTCCGCGGGGTCTCTGCGTTCTTAATAATGCGACGGTGACCAGGAAGACTCGGGCCGAACACTTGTTTCCGGAGAAGACGTGACTGTTTTCCCCAGGACAGTGGAGGTGTGGGTGGGTGTTCCAGCCGTCCAGACTGCGATGCGTCAGTAGACGTGGTGTCTATTTTAAATGACCAGTGGTCAGCTCCATGGCGACAGGTCGGAGAAATCCTTTCCTGCTGCTGATCCCCCGGAGCTGGAACACTGGAGCAGCCCAAGGCAAGCCTGCAGACTGAATGCTGGGCCCTGGAGGCAGCCGGGGAGAGCCCGCAGAGCCCCATGCTGCACCGAGGAGGCTGCTGTCCCCAGTCCTGGAGCCCTGCTCTCCAAGAGGGGTCGGATCGAGTGGCATGTGGGGAGGGCTGCAGGGAGGAGTCAGTTTCTGTGGGGCTGGTTTGAACGGAGGGCGTTTGCCTTGTACTCGGAGGCTGCGGCATCTGCAGCTAGAACGCGCTGACCCCCGCTCTTCCAGCTCTCCCTGTGCCACTTCTAGCTTTTCAGCGAACTGCCGGGCAGTGACAACTGCAGAACTCGTACCCTTGCTGTCAGAGTGACAGCGTTCTCATTGTGGAACCTCGGAAGCTGCCGAGCCAGGTGAGGAAAGGTTCTCCATATCAGGTTCTTAACATCCTTTTTGTGAGGCAACCATCCATGTCACCTGTGCTGAGGCCCACACGAAGCCCACGGACCCCCGCTGAGCGGGACCGCTCAAACGCTTTGTATACCTGTTCACTTTACGGGAGTTGTTTTCTCGTAAAATGAAGCAGTGAAATGTGCATGTATCTTAAGCGAACCTTGGTGACTTACCTCCCCACCTGGGAATAAAATGGCAAGCAGACTCGTTCAGGGGTTTACTGTGGTCTCAGGCTGCTAGAGTGTGCGTTATTTCGCCAGCAAATGTAATGTTTATGATGTTGCTATTCAGTCTTTTTAAGTTTCTCAGGGCAGTAGCCTGTGGACTTGGGAAGCGTCTGGAAACCTTTCTTTGCCTCGACCCTCTTCGCACTGTTGCAAGGTCGTGTGCCTGCCGGGTCGGACCCAGAAAGACTCGCTCCGCTCCGCAGAGCCAGTGACGACCCCGAGGACGGCGGCACCGTGATGTCTTCCTGCAGGAGAGCGTCCAGCGTCCGCTTGACCTTCTCCAGGCCCTGCCAGCTGACCTCCGTCCTCTGCCCTTGGCCTCTGAGGGGAACCCCGGTCCGGATGTTGGAGTTCTCCCGCTCACACTCAGCCTGCTCATGCGGCAAAAATCTCGGTCCCGAGGAGCGCCAGCCAGCAGTGAAGACTATGGGAGCGCGTGGATGGGGCGCCTACCTGGGAAGGCTCCTGTTCTCCGGACAGACCCTGTTTCTGTCCACAGCGCACCGCTGGCTACTTATTAAAGCCACTTTATTTCAGTGCAAGGAGGGAATGAGGTCGCACTGTTTTAGACGGGCTTCAGAGTTGCTGTGGCTGGGCCGTTGCTTTGTCAAGAGTACCCACCACTGATCTGATGCCTTTTTGTGGTTTAGTTGCCCCGAGTTGGCTCTCCACTTGGGGGGGAAAGGGAGGGCTGTTTTTAAGATAAAGGTTGTTATTGTGACTCACCACTCTCTCTCCCACTTGCAGCATTGCTCCCCGGCCTGGCCGCTGCGGTGACACGCCGTCTCTCTGTCCTCTCCAGATGGTGGTTGGAGAGACCGTATGCGTTTACTGCAGCCTCTTGCACTCGAACTCCTTCATCGGGAACAGCTACGTAGCCACTGTCTACAAAGCCGTGGGCACGTTCCTTTTCGGTGCGGCCGCCAGCCAGTCCCTGACCGACATCGCCAAGTACTCCATCGGCCGGCTGCGGCCGCACTTCCTGGACGTCTGCGACCCGGACTGGTCCAAGATCAACTGCAGCGACGGCTACATCGAGAACTACGTGTGCCGGGGGAACGCGCAGAGAGTGAAGGAGGGCAGGTGTGTGGGGGCTCGGGCACCAGCGCCTCGTGTGCCCTTCGCCGACTCGGATCGCACGCGGGGGCGTTCCTTGGGGTGCTAGGAGCATTTCCCGTTTCGCAGAAGGACCCAGAGCCGGGCTTTCTACTACTCTCCATGCCCTGGCACGGGCCAACCTGTGTCCTCATTGCCGCCATGGAGGGGGCTGCCGTGTCCGGACGACCTCCCGTCTGATTCCCCCTTGATCGCAGGGTCGTAGGGTCCAGAGCCCCTCCTGCCCGACGGCCGGTCTCCTTTACTCCATAGCCGGGTCCCCGTGTGCCCGTGAGAAAGCCGTGGTGAAGTCGAAGTGCGTGCCGTCTCTAGCTTCTGGGCGGGCCGCTCTGACTGGTCAGTTTGCCCCACACTGCACCCTTTGGGTGTGGCTCTGCAGCCCATGGGACGGCATGCCCCGCTGAGGACGTGCCTGTGCTGCGTGGTGGTGCATGTCGGTGGGTACGGTGCGGCGGTGGGAGCTGGGCCTCCTGGCCACTTGGCTTCTCCAGTGCTTGGCATGTGGACTGGCAGGCGGGCTGCCCGCCGGCTCAGACACACAGGAGCAGCCGCCGGGACGAGCCCTCGGCTGTGGTGGGGTGCTCTCCACCCTCACTCCGACGCACCCGCCCCCTCCACCCCCAGCCCCCTCTGGGAGCCCTTAAGCGCAGCTGCGTTCACCTCCGGTGCGGAGTCACTCAGGTCAGCGGTCATCCAGGGTCAGCAGACGTCCCGAGGGGCCCAAGAGTCCGTGTTGCAGGCTTCCTGGGCCGTGCAGACTGTGTGAACCGTGCACGTCTGTTGCCGGGGCAGGAAGAATCGCCACAGACAGGCCTGGAACGGCAGGGCCTGGCTCTGCAGGAACCGCGGCATTCGGGCTGTGGCCTGCAGCGGCCTGCAGCTGCCCTCAGGCGGGCTGCCTACGAGCGTCCTTCAGACTTTCTGTGCCCCTGGGTTCTCCAAGGAGACATTCTGTCAGGGCCTTAGGGGGGCGAGAGCTCTGACTGTGGTTGTTGAAATACCGCTGTTCCTTCACTCCCATCACCTTCTGCCTCACCTTCCTTTGTGATTCTGCTGCTCACTGTGACGTGTATGTGCTGGTTTTCTGCTCCGAGTGCCCTTGTTTGTGTGAGACGTCTGTCTGTCTCTGGGAACCCTCTGGGCCTGAAGACTGGTTTGTCTGGTGTTACCGCCGAGCCACTCCAGTTCTCGTGTGCTCATTGTTGGGAAGTAAGTCTTCCCCGTAAGTAAAGCTTTCAGTGTGTTTGAAACTGAGAACTTCAGATGTCTTCGTCGGATACTTTAGAGTGTGTCGTCTGATCTCGTTTCTTCTTTTCAGCTCAGTCCGAATTGCGAAACACCCCGCCTTCTCATTAGTGTTTCTCGGTTCCAGGTGGACGGTGCGGTCACCCACGGGGGCCCTGGCTGCCGCGTCGCTGTCTCTTCTGTTCATCGCATGTCTTCTCTTCACGCTGGAGTGTCGTCGGCATCCGACGTTGTGTTGGTTTTAGGTGTGACTCTTTCCATCTCTCTCCATTTCCGTTCCTCCTACACTGCTTTCTTTTGTCTGGAATACCACACAAGTGTTTTGTAGTTGAACGTTTTAAGTGTTCTACTGACATTGTATCTAAACTTCTCGGTCAGGTTTCGGTGTCTCCTGAGGGAGTACAGCTACCTCTCGGTGTCACAGTTTGGGTCCAGTCAGGGCGGACTTCCCGAGGGGAGAGTCAGCCCTCCCTCACACAGGAGCTGTCCCTGGGAAAGTGTGATTCCCACCAGCGTCTCCGGGAGGAGGGGCGCTGCCTGCGTGGTGCATGCCCGTGGCTGGCTTTCTGTCGTGGCACACGGTTCAGTTGCACGTGGGCTTTCTGTTACTTTTCTCTTAAACTTTAAAAAGGATGCCAAGAATGCAGAGCCTCTTCAGCCCAGACATCGTCCACAGCTTGCTGGGGTCACGGCATGACTGCTGCCCAGCATGGGTGCCCCCACAGCCGCCCTGGCCCTCATTGCCACGTCCTGACTCCTGACACAAGGGGCGGAGCCTGGATGAGCCGCGTGGTGGCCATGCAGGAGTCAGCGCTCCCCCTCGGCCGAGTGCCTGCTACAATTTTGGGTTTTGGTCTTGATTTTTTTCCCACCTTTTCTCTTGTTTTCTCTGTCCCCTCACCACCTGCGTCTCCCGCACACATGTCTGCGCGCGTGCTGTCCGCCGTCACTGACGCCGCAGCACTTTCCTGGCTCCGTCTGTGCGGCCGTGGCGAGCCAGGCACCGACGTGGGGGCATTGTGGACACGTCCTGCCGGCCATTTACCACGGCTCGTGGACTCGCGTCAGCCCCCAGGGGCCAAGGGGGCAGCAGCGGGCCACCTTCCCACTGCGCGCAGCATCGCTGTCGGGCCTGGAAAGATGTGGCTCCGGAGCTCCGGTTTCTCCTCAGACTCTTGGGCTGGTGGGCTTCCAGAATCACCTGCAGAACATGTTCCAGCAGGTGCCTGGGCTCTTCCCCAGGTGCTCTGTTCAGAATATCGGGTGGGGCTCAGGAGTTTGTGTTTGTGACAAGTTCCCAGAGGCAGCTGCCGCAGCTGCCGGTGTCAGGGCGGCAGTGCCACAGCCTCGCCGGCCACCTGCTGTCCCCAGGCATGGGAGCTGCAGGGCCGCCAGACAGGTGCTCTGAAGGCCGCACAGCCAGCTGGTCTGTTTGCGATCATACGACACAGAGCCTGCGGCACCTTCAAGAGACTCACTCACCCCTTTTCTGGCTTGTGTTTCAGTGACGTTTGTTTAGGTGTGAACCCGTGTTCCCGAGCACTTGCAGGCCCTGGTCCCAGGCCAAACGAGCCCAGTAATCAGTGCAAAGTTGTTTCTTCTTGGGTGATGGCAGCTCTGTGTTTAGGAGTTTAATTGCAATGTGTCTGGTTGAAAGCAAGACATACATTCCTTTTTAAGTTGATTTCTGGTTCATTCCAGTACTTAAAAAAAAATTTAAATTGTAGTAAAGTTACCCTTTTCTTTCTCTTTTTAGTGCAACCCACAGGCAGGTAGGCGCACCTGGAGTCAAGGGCGTGTCTGCAGCCACCAGAGCCCACTCTCACCTGGCGGCTTGGCTGTGGCCCTGGGCCCCCAGCCAGGCCTGCCGGTCTGTGTGCATGCTTGCGCCCCCCGAGCTGGCCCTGCTGTGCATCTCTGTCAGCCTCGGGGCCGCGCGAACGTGTCCTCATGCGGGGTGCAGGGCAGGCGGTGCTCAGAGGCCCCTGGCTCCGGGAAAGGACAGGCCCTGTCAGTGCAGTTAGGACGAATGTGACTTCAAGGCCAGCACCTCTTCCCACGTCTCGTCCTGTCATTTCTGACAGCAGCCGCTGCCGGAGCTCTCAGACCCCTGTGTGGCTCTCACTGGACTCGCGGGGAGGGCTCGTTGAAACACGGCTCGGCCCCGGGGTTCTGACCCAGCGGGTCGAGGCGGGCCTGGCCGGTGCCTCTGTGCAGCCCCGGTGGTGCCGGCTGCACGTCTGAGGCCTCCAGACGGGTGGCAGCCACTGCATCCTGGGCTCTGTGCCTTCCGTCCCGCGGTCTCCGTCTGAGATTCTGATCGAGCATGCACAGGGTTTCATTCTGCCCGTCCACGCCTCTCAGCCTCTCTTCTGCGTTTGTAACCCTGGTCTCCCCAGGTTCACCTTCCGCTTCGTCCCCCTCACTGTGTTCATCTCTCACGCTGAAGTCACCAGACAGGCACCACCTGCAGACGGCGTCTCTGGTTCTTCTCCAGACCTGCCTGGTCAGTTTGGACTCTCTGCCCACCCGGCCCCTACCGGCACCCCGCCTGCAGAGCGTGCTGGTCCCTTGGTCTCTGAGGGTCATGGGCGTTTGCTTCGCCTGCTGGCTCTCACTGGAGCAGCCTGGCATGCACGCCGCACTCATTAACATAGTTAACATCGCTCGTGCCCGGGACTCCCACCTGTGAGGAGTCTCCGGGACGAGTGAGCTTCTCTCCTGCCGGTGATGGTGACGACAGTCCATGTTCCCTGCCCAGCTTCGGGCCCTGGAGGGTGTGGGGCGGGTGTGGTCTGAGGGCTCTGCATTCCTTCAGAGAGCTGCCCTCTGACCCCGGGGCATGCGGATGTCATCCATGGGCTCTGCCCTTCTGCTCCGCCCTGGCCATGCCTCCCTCTCCTGGGCACCAGGTTCAGAGCCATCCAAGCCCTGGCTCTGGGGTGCTGGCCCGTGGCCCTGACTTCCAGGATACACGTCAGACCCGGAGCATGAAGTCACTCCACCCTCAGAAAACCGCCTTTCCTCTCTCACCAGCTCAGCTGTTCATTAGACAGATGTGTGTGTGTGTGTTTTAAGGTTTATGTGTTTATAATACGTGCTACATGCAAACATGCGCATACATGCATGTGATACAATAGCACGTTTAGCCAGCGTGTCAGTGAGTACTTCCAGTCCTCCACACTGCCCGGAATAGAAGCAGGCTCTTTCAAAGCAAGATTTAGGACTAATAAAATCTTAGGTAGTATCAGCTGCTTTACCGCGTGAGACACAACAGTTTGGCAAAAATGGTTCTTAATTGGAAGGTGGTCAGTGCTCACAAATGTTGCCAATTGTGGCTCTTCCCCCAGCTCCTGGGGTCTGCCGAGGCTGGCTCTGCGCTGCACAGCGGAACTTCCTTTCCCCCCCAAATCACCCTGAGACCGTTGCCTGGGGCCCAGGGCAGAAGGGCTCCCGAGCACCCTCTCTGAGCGGGGCTGAGCATGCAGGGAGCCCACCCCAAGCAGAAGGCCCTGTGGGGCTGTCGCTGTGCCTTCCCGCAGAGAGACCGGGGACCTCCCCACTGAGCGAGTGGGATGTGCTGACTAGGTGCACCCCTCTGAGGCTCCCACCTGAGCCTGCACCACGGTCCCGCGTGGCAGGCCGACCCAGCCCCCGGGGCGAGGGGAACCCTGCCCCCATGCCCTGCCCCCACCAGGAGAGGACAGGTGTCCTGGTAGCACCTCCTGCACAGCAACAGGAGAGAAGGAAGCAGAGAGAACTCAGACGGTCTGCGAGAAAACAGACTCGGCCAACATGTGAGCAGCCACCTTCCGAGAACGCTCCTTTGTCCTCTCTGTGCTCCAAAGGTCAAATTAAAAGGAGTCACACTGCATCGTGAGGCATTTTCTCCAAACATTACGTCTCAATTATGAAGTTTACCTCAGAGCAATTACCTTGAAGGACCAGATGAATTTCCCTCCTGTGACAGCCTGTGACCTGGGCTGACCCAGTGGGAGAGTGACGGTGGGCTCCGCACCGGCGCCCATGGGAGGGCCCCTCACCACAGAGGGCTGTCGCAGCTAGTGCTGTGGGGGTAGCCGAGCAGCGGGGCGCCCCCGTTGTCTCCTGGAGCCTCTCTCAGCCGAGGTACTGGAGGGCGGAGCGGGCGAGGGGCAGGGGCGCCCTCGGCAGAGGGGCTCGGTGACCGCGTGGGGAGGCGGCTGCCCCGGGGACACCCAAGCACAGACAGCCGCAGTACACCTGCCTCCAGCCCCAAGAGGTGGCTGCGCTCCTTCCTGGAGACACGGTAGTCGGCAGCCTGCACCCACAGCTCTGGGAACTGGCAGTAATGCTCTCTGGGACCTGTTCAGAACACGCCGTTTGTCCAGACCACATGACACTCTGCACTTCCCATCTGACGTGAAAGCACAGGAGTGACCACAAGGTTGTGCACACTGCCAGCAGCGGCTCTGCGGAGAGACCTCGGGCGTGGTCTCATCCTCCACGCCGCCTCTGCCCAGGGGTTGCCAGCCTCCAGTCCAGGGAGGATGTCGTCCTGCGTGACTCCCACTGCTGCGTTCCCGTCGCTGCGGACCTCTGCACACACGCCCAGCTCCTGGGGCAAGCACAGGGCAGCGGTGTCGGGAGCTTGATGGAGGCAGCCTCAGACCCGCAGGAGGTAGCAAGGACTGAAGCAGACGAGTGAGAAGAATTTCCTGCTTGATCACGGCAGTGGGACTGCAGAGCATGGAAGACCGTGGTGGGGGGACAGGAGAAGTTACGGAGAAACGATGGATAAACTGGAAAGGAAAAGCAGATGGCTTACATTTCAACAGCAAGGGACCCAGCCAGAAGATAGTGTAATGTCTCGAAAGAGACGAGAAAAAATCGCTTATCTGGGATCTGTACTCAGGAAAGCCGCCTTTCAAGAAATAGCGCAGAAGAAAGGCGGTGCAAACTAAAACACAGCTGAAGGCGTAACTTCGGGCTGCTTGAACTTGGGGGCGCGCAGCAGGCTGAGAGCAGGGTGAGGAGCCCTGTGGTTGACGCCCCCACCCCGCGCCCCCAGCCCCCAGTGAGGCCCGTGTGGAGATGAAGTGCTCTGCGGGGCTGCTCCTGATGATGAGTGACCCAGGCGGTGCCTGCTGCCCCGGGCCGAGCGTGGGCGAGGCCGTGGGGCAGTGCGGAGTGGAGCTCAGGCTTGTGGTGGGGTGGCTGGTGGTGAGGGTGGGGGTCGGCCCGTTTGGTGTGCTCCCCTGGGGGAACGGACCGCCCGGGCTGACCCCCGGCAGGGGAGAAGGCCTGGCTTGGCCCTTTGAATGGGAAGCCCTTTCCCAGCGAGCTGCATGGGCCGGGCTGCCCACTGGTTCGGGGCCTCCTGGGGCCTGACCCCCGGGTGAGTGAGGCCCGGTTTCAGAACAGCTGAGTGCTGTCAGCTCTGTAGGTTTCCTTGTGGAAAAGCCTGTCCCTTGGATGAGGCTGCGGCTCTGGGTTGGGCAGAGCCACGGGCCAGACTCCTAACCCTCTCAGCTGAGGTCACTGGGGCACAACCAGCCCGCATTTCGACCCGTCTTGGGGTCTCGAGAAACTTTGCTGCACACAGCCCTCCGCTCATGGGGAGCTGTGGGCAGGGGACCGCGTCCCGAGAGCTGCACCTCCAGCAGACCCGCAGGAAGAGTCAGGCTCAGAGGGGGCAGGCGTGATTTAAGATGGTGACCTGGTGTCTCAGTCTGGCAACTTCCTTTTTCACAGAAACAAAGACCGAGTTGCCACGACCTGTTCGGTGACTCATGCAGGTGAAGGTTGAACAGGGCTCCTTCCCCCTTTGTGTCCTGTGTCCTGGTCACAGGCCCAGACCCAGACTGTGGCCAACTGCTCGGAATAGATTCTGCGTGTGGATCCCCGATAAACACGCGCCGCCACCCCGTGTCACTGGTGACGGGGCACTGACGGAGCCGGGACGGTGCGGGCACTGCAGGATTGGGGCGTGGGTGGTGTGGCCGTGTGCAGGGGCAGCCCCGACAAGGCACTTCGGGGACGCCGAGCCTTTAGGACATAACTGTGGCTGGGCTGCGCTGGCTGTGACTCCCCGGGGGCTCCTCAGTGTGACTCGCTCGGGCATGGGCGTCAGGTTTCAAGTGAGGGTTTGTACCGACCTGTGTTCTGTGGCCCAGAGTCGGCAGGGAGGAAGTGACTATCACTCATGTTTTGTGCAGACTGAGCCCAGTGTGACTGTGCAGTCTAACCACAAAGTCCCGGTGGTTGGCACAGAGAGCTAGAATGTTCTCTCCTGAGGAGCATGTCTGACCACAAAAAAGACTGTGGGCTCGGTGGCCTCCTCGCCACTCTGCTGTGGCGTCTGTGCCCCCCGCTGTGCGTGGCCAAACACACACCTGCCTGAGCAGTGGTCGCCTGCAGGGCCGTGCAGGGTGGTATCTGAGCCGTGTTCGAGGGCCTGTCGTGCTTGGCCTCGTTCTTGCTCGGGCGTGGGGAAGGGCCGGGAGACGCGGTCTCACGGCGCGTGTGCCCCATCCCTGCACGGCCAACGCCCTGCCAGTGCTCGCTCGCCCTGGTGAGCGGGACTCAGGGTGTGGGAGTCGGGGGGCCAGCCTGTTCCATTCCCGAAGTGCTGCGGCCCTGGGTTTGCGAGCGTTCACCGTTTTTAGGTGGGGTGGGAGGGTGTCGCAGGTGCTTGCAGACCAGGACGTGGGGAGAGACAACTCACTTGGGACAGGAACGTCGGTTGGCGCGATTTCAGAACAAGTGTCAAACGAAAGTGCTTGATCCGAGGGAATCTAAGAAGAGGTGTGTGTGCATCAGGAATGCCAACACGTCACTGTCTTAAATTCTTAGAATTAAGAATTTATTTATCCTTTTAAAAAATGGTCCACTTCCGAGTGTTCCGAAGGAGGCCTCGCTGGGGCGCACCCGGCCAGTGGGAACCAGCCCTGAAGTCGCCGCCGCGCACGCGTGTGTGATGCGGCCAGGCCGCCCGTGCCAGCCACGGCTGGGACCGTGCTTGGTGACTTGCCGCCCACCCCGGCTGCTCCGCACAGTGCCCACCACACCGGTGCAAGTCCACCCCATGCCCCACCCGCCCCTGCCGTGGGACGGGGGTGGGGTGGGGCCACGTGCAGCTCAGGACACCTCTCTTCTCCCCCCAGGTTGTCCTTCTACTCGGGCCACTCCTCCTTCTCCATGTACAGCCTGCTCTTCGTGGCGGTGAGTGTTCGCACGGTGCAGCGGGGGCATGGGGGAGCGGGGGCAGGGGGCGAGTGCTCGCCTGTCTGTCCCCCCATCGGCTGTGCAGCTCGGTCACTGGGCCTGCTGCCATGCAGGCAGGTGCAGGGGAGAGGGGACGCCGTGTCTGCCAAGCCGGGCTGGACCGATTCAGAGTCCTGCATCCTTCCATGAGAGGCGCGGCCAGGCCGTCGGGGCGGAGCGGCTGCAGAGCGGGGCCAGGACAGGCAGCCTCGCCTCGGAAAGCAGGCCTTTCTCTGCAGTGGCCGGGGACCAGCAGCCGGTGCTCGCAGCGCCTGCACATGCCTGTCCCCTGGGGCGCAAGACAGCTTGTGAGGCCCCCACAGATCCCACGAGAGACCCAGACAGGGGACCGGAGTCCCCTCTGGACGAGACGGGCCTCTCCCTCAGTTTAGTTCTGGAGCCTCAGCAAGCAGAAGAGGGGGGCTCTCCAGAGCACCGGCAGCCCTCACCCCGCTGACCGCCCGCCTCGGCTCGAGGCTGCTCCTCACAGCCGGCTGCCGCCGCCCTGAAGTGCTCACTGGGGCCGGAGGCAGCTGCGGAGAAGGGCCCAGAGTGGGGAGGGTGCGCGCCTGTGCTGAGCCAGCAGGGCACGTGGGCTCGGACGGGCATAGCCCGCTTCCGGAGGACTGCAGCCCCGAGGAGTCACCCCTCCGGGAACAGAACTAAGTGTGTGTTAAGAAGGGTGTCTGTATTGGGTAGAAATCAGGCCAGAATTCTTGTAGTGAGTCCAGGTTCACTAAGCAGTGTGCACAGGGTGAAGACCCAGGCCCCTCCCCATGGCACCTGGGCTGCATGGGCCGAGGGGTGGACTCAGGGAGGGGACCTTCTAGGGCTGGGGTGTGTGAGGAGAGTCAGGTGACGGGCAAGGGCGTGGGCGCTGCTGCACGCAGAGCGTGCTTGCCTGGGGTCATGTTTACATGCCCAAACGGTTCTTAGTCCACTGCCCCAGGACCTGACGGGGGGGGGGGGGGGGGGGGGGGGGGGGGGGGGGGGGGGGGGGGGGGGGGCGGCGGCGCACCTGAGGGTCAGGGGTGAGGGCCTCAAGAAGCGGATGTGGTCCCGGGCCACGTGCTGACACAGCACCACCTTCGAATGGGAATCCTGACGCAGGCGGCAAGGGGCGGGCCTGCCGCTGAAACCCTGAGAAGTTGAAGTGCGAGGGGGGCGTGAACAGAAGTCACTGGGCAGCGGGGATTTTGGTGGGTGGTTCTGTGGTGCTTGCTCACGAGGACGAACTCCCAGGTGTCTGGGTGAACGTGAGCGGCCTGCCCAGGCCCCGGCCAGGTGGCGCACTGGTAAGCGTCTGCTCCCCAGGTGGGCGTGGCGTCCAGACACCGTGTTGACTGCCCCTCTCCCTCCCCGGCAGCTCTATCTCCAGGCCCGGATGAAGGCGGACTGGGCCAGGCTGCTGCGCCCCACCCTGCAGTTCGGCCTCGTTGCCACATCTGTCTATGTGGGCCTTTCGCGCGTGTCTGACTACAAGCACCATTGGAGCGACGTGCTGACCGGCCTCCTCCAGGGCGCGCTGGTGGCTGTGCTAGTCGTAAGTACGCAGGGAGCAGCCCGCTCTTGGGCGCGGCCCAGCACGTGGGTTGTTGCGTAGAACCACCGTCCACCTGTGTGAAAAGTGGACAAGGTGGGGCCTGGGGCCCCGTCGCTGGTGCCAAGCCAGGAGGGCCCTCTGCACCAGGTGGCGGACGCTCGGGGCGGGGTGTTCTGGGTGAAAACCGGGTTTACATGGAGCTCAGCTGAGACGGGCAGGGTGCAGCGCCCAGTCTGGAAGAGCCCTTCTAACAGCTCCGGTCGGTCTGGGCCCAGCGCGCCTGTCCCTCCCCCGTGCTGGTGGTTGCTGTCCCCCCGACCTGCCCCCTCATTGCGGCCCTGCTGGGGGCTCTCCCACCCGCTGCAGTGGGGTGTGTGGCCCCACTCTGAGTGCAACCTGTTGTCCCTGCAGGTCGTGTACGTGTCTGACTTCTTCAAGGAGAGAAATTCCACTTTGAAAGACAGGAAAGAGGAGGACTCTCACACCACTCTGCACGAGACACCCCCCGCGGGGAACCACTACAGGACCACGCACCAGCCGTGAGCCCCGCCGGCTCCCCAAGGGCTCCTCTGCCACGGGCGAGCCTGTGGAGATGCTGCCGCCGCACCTGCTGCCACTGCACCCGTGTGCACAGCCACCCTCCAGGGGGGCTCTGACCGCGCTCAGTTCACGAAGAAACTTCCAGCCTTCCACTAAAACAACGCCCCACTGTACATTTTTATTAAAAATGTAATGCTTATGTACACACGTGTGCATGATGGTGCCTGATATGCGCACACACCACATTCCACGTCTGAGGACCCCCGCCACCCACCACCACACGTACTGGGGCGAGTCCCTCGTCGCCGCGGCTCACTACAGGTAGAGGCTGGCGGCAAACACAATGTCTCTCTTGATTTTGGTGATTCCTGAGGAAAGAAAACATGGTTCTGTTTACCCTCTCCAAACCAGAGAACCTGGTTCCTGCCCTTGGGGTGTTGAAGACGCGCCCCTCACCCCCCCACACACACAGGAGACCAGCGGTCCGAAAGCCCCCACGAGGGATGGGACACTCAGACACCAGACCCCACCTCACGACGTGACCACAGAGTGCGCACGCATGTGGGGGGGACGTCTGTCCAAACACACTCATCTGGAGGACTGGGCTGTCACAGGACTAGCCCAGATGCATCAACTCCCAGCCTGCGGGCACCGTGGTTCCAGTTCCCAGAAGGGGCCCTTCAGGACCGGGGCAGGGCAGGGACTGTCGGAGTCTGGGCGGCGAGGCCCACCTCCCTCGGGGGCACAGCACAGGCCACTGTCTGCAGCCTGCCCCCCAGAGGTCACTGGGGCTCTGTCCTGCAGATGGGCCAACATGGGGAGCACGGACCCGTCCATGGGCCCATTTTCCCCATGAGCACCCCGGGGTCCAGCTGTCCAGAGCAGTACTCGGCACCAAGCCTGCAGGCACGGCAGAGGGGAGCTGAGGTGCCCTTCTCCTCCCTCCCTGGGCCCCATCACACGGGCCTCCCGCGTGTCCCCGGGCACCAGGAACACAGGCAGGGCAAACAGCTTCCCCGGGCCGGGCTCCCCCGGGGGACTCCTGGACTGCCCGTCTCTGCCATGCCCGCTCCTGCCGCCCTCCCCCTCCATCTGTTCCTGCCGAGCCACCACCCAATCGACACATCTGATGGCTGACTTGTCCCCTGCCCCGCCGCCTCCCAGCTGGAACGCAGGCCCCAGGCCCACAGGGCTCGGTGGCTTTCGGCTGACTGCTATATCCCCGCGCACCTGAGACAACGCCTGGCACCAGGAAGTGCCCAGTAAGTACAGGGTCCAGCACCAGTGACGCCCCCTTTTTATGACAATTTTATGACACAATCATAAGCATTCTGTAATGTAACGATATCCCACTCAAGCACACCATCTGACATTTTAGGTGAAATGTTCAAATAAAACTTTACACCATTATACCCACATTATTACCCTACCAACCGCCCCTTAAGGTCTTCTGCCAGATCCTGTATTTGGAAATGCACCTGGAAGGCCTTAAGTTCCACCCACGCGCCACCAGAGGCCCACCGGGCCCTCCCAGGGAGGCAGAGCCCGGCCCGTGCACCTGCAGGGGCGAAGTGGGCGACACCCACCTTCCGCGAACTTGTTCTCCAGCTCCGTGTTCCCAATGGCTTTGGCCGCCTGGCACATCTGCCGCAGCAGCTCCTCCAGCCGCCGCATACAGCGGATGATGCTGCCTGTGGGGAGGGGGCAGTGCATGAGGCAGGCACAGGCAGGGGCGCTGGGGGTGTCTGGAGGAGCCAGGCCGCCTGCGCGGCACCGGGAAGGGTCTGCAAAGTGCAGGGCTGCGGGCTCCTGGGAATACCTGCTCCCACAGCAGAGGGGGCGGCTGGCCTGGCTGGGAAGAGCAGCACAGGGCATAGCCCACAGGCCAGCAGGTGGCCCGCCCCGGCTCCAAGGGGGCCAAGGGGGCCAAGAGACGCAGGAAAGCCCCACAGGCTGCCTGGTCAGGGCCCCGAGCGCAGGGCTGACTGGGCACCGAGGCCCCGTCCCGTCAGGAGGGGCAGTGGGTTTCCCAGCAGGGGAACGACAGGGCCCCCCCTCTGTCACCTGAATACAGCGCCACTGACCACCGGGGCTTTCCCCCCACCGTGCCCCCGAGGTGGCTGCAGGGGAGGGGAGCCGGCCCCACCCTCCTGTGGGGCCTGAGTCCACGAGCACTCACGAGCAGCTGAGGCTGCAGAGTTTCCAGTCGGACCTCACGAGGATGGCCTGGGTCCCAGCCTTCCCCACCCTGGCCCCCGAGAGCTGCCGGCCGGGCTCACGGCCCTCAGGTCTGCGCCTCTGACTCCAACACCCACACAGCAGGGCCGTCAGCGAGAGCGGGTGGGGCCGACTATGAACTCAAGCCTGCGCAGGCGTCGTCTGTGGGCGTCCGGTTCCCGCGACGCACCTGCCGCCACGCAGCGCGAGGGCTGCATCCCCCTTCAGCGTGGGGTGTGCTGGGGGGTCGGCGAGGGACGGGATTCATAGAGCAGAAGGGCGCCGGAGCTGGGACAGCCGGCCCCCCATCCGTCAGCACAGAGCGGGGGGGCGGGGAGAGGGGGGCTCTCCCTGCAGGACGCCCGAGGCCAGGACACGGCGAAGGGCCTGGGCCAGGGCACTGGGAACAGGAAGACGCTGTCTGGGGAGGAACCTGGTCACAGACAACCAGCACGAGGTCACCCCAACGGACAAACGGGACACGGCCTCACAAGGACACAGCCATCTCCTGGGCACGGGGCGCTCACCTGCCTCAGACCTGCTTCAGACCTGGTTCGAAGCCTCGAGCAGTGCTGACAGGAGTGGGAGCGGGGACGACCAAGGACACGGGGGGCGCATACCGACCTGGGCTCAGGCCCTCCCCTACTCCACACCCTGCCCCCGGCCCCCTGCCGAGACAAATGACACCCAGGGCAGTCAGCACTGCGGCGTGCTCTCCCTGACCAGGGGTCGTGTCCTCTGAGACAAGAAGCCAGACTCTGGGAGGCTCAGCCCTACAGGACAGACCACAGGGAGCCCTCCCACCTTACAAGGCGCTCGGGGTCCCGGGGAAGGCCCCGCCCACCTTCATCAATGCCACTCAGCTCCCAGGGGCCATGCTTCCTTGGGGGCGTCCACAGCAAAAATGACAACTGGGGCGGAGATGAACGACACAAAACCCAACCTAATACTTGGACTGAAAGGGACACCCCTGGGCACGGGCAGGCTGAGGGCCCCCCAGGGCTGGAGGAGGGCAGAGCCACTGCTGGTCACCAGGCGTGAGGCGTCAGGCGAAGGCGGGGCTGGGCCACACACGCCCCGGTCACAGAACACAGGTGAGGCCCAGCGTCTTCTGGGCACGTGTGCTGCGGCAGGGCCACAGTCTCTACTTCAGTCCTCTGCCGCCTGCCCTTTGCCACCCCAGGAGACAAGCACTGCTGCCCTGCCCTTACAGCAGGGAGGCAGAGACCACCCCGAGGAAGTGACGGGGCAGAAGGGCCTTCCGGGCAGCGGCTGTGCCTGGGGAGGCTGCTCCCGGGCGACGGCTACAGCCGGCCCTCCCCTCAGCACTTCAGGTCGTCCTCCCAGACTGTGCTGACTGTCCCACTCGGGCACAGAGAACAGAGACGTCACCCACAGGACTGATCTCACAGGGTGTCCTGGACTGCCAGGGCCGCTGCCCTTGACTTTGCTCAGGACAAACACACGAAGTGCTCCCCTTCGAGAAGCTCCGTGTGCTACGACACAGTGTGCCTTCCCGGGGAGGTGACGACGGATGGCCTCTCCCGTCCTGCGGTCTCTCCGTGGATGGCACGGCAGGCCACCAAGTCACACCGGGAGGGCAAGACCAGAGAGTGAACCCCACACACGACCGAGCAGGGCCCGTCCGACCTGTGACGGCAGCAGCTCTGGCACAGGGTCACGATCTACGGGAAGAGTCTCCCGAGGAATTCAGAATGAGCAGACTACACCTCTTAAACAGCACAGAGAACCTGGGTAAGATGTATCTGACCTACACAGGCACAAAGATTCCATTATTTTTTACCCCAAATTAAAAAAATATGACTCATGCTCCGTTAAAGCACGTGCGCATGGAGTCGGCCCTACCTTCAAAGACATCGGTCATCTTGCAGATGTGGGCGAACGTCGCCCCGGTGGCCCAGGTGTGCACTACGTCCATCAGGTGAGGTTTGAAGGAGCTCAGGTAAGTTTCCTCATCAATCTCCAACTTGGCCTCTGCTGAGACTTTCGCAATTCGTTTAGCACATTCCTTTGGAGACAGAAGGGGACACTCCTCTCGCTGAGCTGCCACACCACTGTCCCCTTGAGTTGCAGAGCAGGCACCCACGGGCCCCTTCTCCCTGGCTGGCAGTGTGCTTGCCATCTGGACTCCCTGCTCAGAAGGAGCCACAGGCCCTTTCCGTCCTATGTGGTGCCTCCCCGTCACACGGAAGTGGTTGGCCACAGAAAGCGGGTCAATGCCAGGCTTTCCCCTGGCTGCGTCTTTTCCACCAAAACCGGAAACTCTCCCTGACAGTCCTCCCAGGGCAGCACTGGAGCTGCTCCGGTGGCCTCGCTGATGAACCAGAACCAGACTTTCAGACCCATCCCCCTCTCCTTGGCCACCCAGGAGGCCAAGAACCCCTGCAACTGCAGGGACCCCCATGGCTCTGGAAGCTTAAACTTCTCAGTAATACCTAGGGACTCCCAACGTCCCACTAAGGGGCCTGTTTCTACGACCCACTTCTTGTTCCTCTTCGGAAATGCTGGGAAGTTCACCGTCCTGACCTTCCTGCACACTACTGAATGGGGAGACAGAAACCACTTCGTCCTAAGAAGACAGTGACACGCAGGACACCGCTCCCAACCCCAAGGAAATGGAGCAGGAGCTGGCGGCTGCAGGGCCCGGCCCGCCCACACCAGGCCCGCTGTTCGCACGCAGGGCAGCCCCACACAGACAGTATGCCGCATGGGGAGTGAGGAAGGCGGCCGGGGCACTGACACAGAACTCGCAAACAACGTGACAATGTGCTGTGAGCAGCACTGAGTGACATGGAACACTACCACCCCCTACCCCAACGTTGTCAGTCCTGAGGCGAGCTGTCTCTGCCGGACGATGAATGGCGTATGCGGACGGTCAGGAACCGTCCGCTACTGCTCAGTTCACAACACGCCCCTCATGACACACTCGGCTTGAGAAGAGTCTCACCTGCATCTGGCGAAGGGGGCCGGCCAACTGCTCGGTCAGCTTGGGCATCTCGCTCGACTGCGAGAGAGAAGGAGGTCAGAGGCCACACCCACGCTCACAGTGCCGTGTGCGCACGCTGCCTCAGCACCAAGTTTTCATGGTGCCCATTAACGTTAAATTACAGCCCTCAGTGGTATCTGCATTTATTTTCTAAGCAGTTCACAGTTCACGAGAGCGAAAACGCACAGCGCTCGCCCTGAACTGTTGTCCCCTGTCCTGTTTCGAGGACAGTGTCACACCACTAGGTGTGCGAAGGGTGCGAGCCCAGTGCTCCCTGAGACCACAGGTGGAACCGAGGGACAGCAAACAGGGTGGGCGTGCAGAGCAGTCAGGTCACATCAAAATTGCTGTGAACCGTTTCCTCACGGGGTGATTTCGAAACAGCTCTGGCTTCTGGGCAACCCTCTCTGCAGAAACGGGGAATCCGGGGTGAAGAACGTGAGAAAACACGGCCTCGATGCTCCCTGCGCCAGCGAGTTCCAGCCTCCACCGGGGCAAGGCAGTCCCAGCGTTAACCCGAGTGTGTGCTCCCGACACTGACTCCCCACGGGTGGGAAGCCTGTCAGTTTATCACGATGCACATAAATTTGGACAAGCTGCTAAAACGCTGGGGGCTGGCTTTCTACCCCGTCAGGGAGAAGAGAAGGCCGGGGACTGGAAACCTGCAGGCTGTGGCTAGACCACAGGCAGTGCTTGTGAACAAGCTTTCACGAGGACAGACTCACTCCACGCAAACAAAGCCACTGTAAGAGTGGACTGTGTGCGTGTGTGAGACAGGACCTCAAACGATCACAGGTCACTCTGCAGGGCAGCGACTGTAGGTGACCTGCAGTAGATGTGCCTTCATTCACCAGCACTCACGGGGACTCGGTCCGACGTGCATCTCTCACACTCACGCGCTCGCGCGCACACTCACACAGCAGGAAACCCCGGGCTGGGCTCCACGTCACTCCTGTTCAGACATGCAGCGTGAGGGAGGACGAGCAGGCAGAGCCCCCGCTCCACAGGGGAAAGCACTCGAGACTGTGGGAGGTGCTGCCGCCAGGCTGGCCCCCGGCCCCCAGAGCAGAAGGTGCTGGTCCTCCCCGGACCCCTGCCGTGGGGCTTCACCGTCGCTGCCCGCCAGGTGGGTGCGGCGTGTCCACCCACCCTCTGTTCACTCTGCACTCGACCTGCCCTTGTGCTGGAGGGGCCCCTCCAGGCCCCCACGTCACTCAGCACCCCACCCCGACACCCCCGTCTGCCCTGCCCCCTCGCCCTGCCTGATGTGACCTGCGTGCGCCCAATTTCTTCACCGTCACCTACACCCCTCGGGTGCGAGCACCACGAGGGGGAGACTCTGGTGTCCCTGCTGATGCAGCTGTGATGCTCTCGGGGACCGGGGGCAGGGAGGAACGGGCCCACCTGCTGAGGGAAGTGATGGGCCTGGAGGACGGCGGGCGGGAAGGCCAGGCCGTCTCACTCCGTCTACTTGAACTAATAAGCATGTGGACAGCGAAAGGCCTCCTAGAACACGCAGCAGCGTGCACAGTAAGTTTAGAGGGCAAGGGTCTTGTTCTGTCACTTCCTCGCAGTGTGCGAGCTGTGGAAAGTGAGCTGGGGAACACGTACTTGACCTTTCCGAGATAGGCGGCACGTCAGGCTCTCCTCCCTGAGGACAAGCTGAACGTGTCACCACCCGCGGGACACCTGGTGCTGCACCCGCTGCGGGGCCTGGCGCCCTGCACACCCCAGCAGCACTGCAGGGGGCTGCCGGCCCACCCTCACTCTGCAGGAAACAGCGCTCCCACAGCCACACCGTGCACGCGGCACTGAGCGAGACCACGGCAGGCGTGTGGGCCAGAGCGCGGGGCGTGCCGGGGCAGCGCACTCACGTTCTCCTGGAACACGAAGCAGCTCAGCAGGGCCGCCGCCTGCTCCGCCGACAGGTCGTTGAAGAGGCCGTTGAACATCATCTCGGTCAGGAGCAGCTCGTCAGCGCTGCGCCCGCGGGGAGAGAACCAGTTCACACGTCAGCGCGCGGGCACACCCGCACGCGCACACTTACAGGGGCTGCCCCCCGAGGGGCCGGCGGGCCCTGCACCACCAACTGCAGCCGGTGGGCTCTCGGAGGGCGTCTCCTGGGATGGCCCCGCCAAGGCGAATGCCGGGCCACACGCGTCAGTAGGGACGAGAGGCCGCCACTCAACTTGTGGCGGTCAGCACACAGCCGCCCCCACCCGTCACCACCTGGCTCTGAGGGCCTTCTCAACCGTCTGGGCCTGGTTCCTTCCCACACGAGTCAGGAAGGACGGGGACGAGGCAGAGCTGCCCGGGTTCCCCAACCCCCCAGCTTGCAGAGTGGCACCGCATCTGGAAGTCACTCCTCTGCTCCTCCGTGTTTTGAAAACCAGGACACGGAGCTGTCCACAGTAAGACTATGACTGAGTGAAAATCCCACATGCGTGACAACAGAGAAGAAAGGGGATCAAAATGCCGGTGGTGTTTGCGTCAATGAATAAAGACCCCTGAGATCCTGAAACTGTCCTTTTCCAACCCCTCTGTTTCCCGGCCGGGCCTCCCGCCCCGTGAAGGGCACGCCCGCCCCACCACGGAGGGAGGAGCAGCCCATCTCACCTGCTGATCTCGCAGGCCACGCGCCCCTTCATCTCGATGACGTCGGAGGACGTGGCGAACCCCAGCCGCCGCAGCACGCGCTTGCGGCACTTGAGCTCGTCCATCTGCAGGACCGTCCTCGCCTTCTTGAGCTCCCGCTTCGCTGACTTGATGTCCAGGGCGATCTGCGGCGAGCACAGGCAGAGGGGCTCAGTGGGGGACACAGCGCAGTGGGGCCCCCGCGCAGCGGAACCAAAGGCAGCGCAGAAGGGCCCCGTGCCGCACGCTCCGCTGTCAGAGCTCCGGCGGGGGGCGGACGCAGGAGTGGGCGGTGCTCTCCCAGTCGTCCCACGAGAGGAGGGGAGAGCGTGTCCACGTTCGTGAACCACGAGGGAAAGGGCAGTAACTACATGGGGAATGTCAACGTCCACTGGAACACGGGAGGCAGCGCAAGGAGCTCTGGTTCTTGTTGAAGCTCAAGCGGTGCAGCTGGGGGACAGGGCAGGGGGCACAGGAGGAGGGCACTGGCGGGTGAAGAAGCACCAGGAGGCAGACGGAGGGGTGGCGGATTACTGCCTCTGTCCCGGAGGTGGGGAGGCTGGGTCAGGGGTGTGGGCACCTCCAATGAAGAGTGTTGAGGGGTCAGAAGGCAGGGCTAAGGGATGTGAAATTTATTCTGCACTCACTGGAGGTCATCAAAAGATGAGTTTTCCCCTAAAGTATTAACTCTTTGTAGTTTAAATTCATTAAAATTTTCAGCTCTAGCTAGTGTGGCTCAGTGGATTGAGCACCAGCCTGCCAACCAAAGGGTCACCAGTTCGATTCCCAGTCAGGGCACATGCCTGGGTTGTGGGCCAGGTCCCAGTAGGAGGCGTGAGAGAGGCAACCACACATTCATGTTTCTCTCCCTCCCTTCCCATCTCTAAAAATAAATAAATGCCTTTAAAAAAATTTTCAATACAAGCCCCTTACAGATGCCTGGGTGGGGGATGCTACATTGGTGTGGCCGCAAGGACCACCTGAGGCTCTCCCTCCAGCCTGCTAGGTGCAGGTCCTCATTCTTGCTAAACTGTAATCATGCTCCCTGGCAGTTTGGGGCCCCACCTACCAATGTAAAGCTCCTTCGTCTGCACTCTCCCTGTGTTGCAGAGTCGCTGCAACAATGTATCTGGTCCACCCCTCAGCCCTGCTCCAAGGGCCTCCTTCCTCCCTCGGCTGACCTGAGTAGCTCCGACCATGCCTCGCTGTGGCTTCCCACCACATTCTCCACAGAGTTTTCCCACCACCGGTCAAGCAAGCTCCCGTCTGTCTGCCCCATGCTGTGGAAATGTCCAGCGGACCCTCTGGTGGCCGTGGGGGAGGAGGGGGGCGCAAGGCCAGTGCAGGAGCAGGCAGGGAGCAGCTCTGCTGAGTCCAGTGGGAAGAGTGAGCCCCGCTCACCACTAAGCGGACTTTAGGAGCCCCCAGGGCCAGTTGCGTGCACCTCCCTATGGTGACAAGAGCCTTCACGGTGGCCAAGCACGGGGACCCCGTGCCCTGAGAACACAGCTGTGTGCCACAGGCTGTGTCAGGTAGACTCGCAGAAAGCGAACACTTGAACTACACGCACTACCCCACCCAGCCGAGACGCCTCCACTCACACAGGCACTCGTTGAGTGCCACACGCCCACTTCACTACGACGGGCCAGTGCAGGCGCTGAGACGCGCACGGTCCAGTCTGGGGGGCGGGGCGACAAATGCGACTGAGCGGTGCAGGCGCAAAGGCATCCCGGCGCACTCGCAGGAGCCACCTGCGTCCGGGAGGGAGGAACGATCGCACAGAACAAAGGTCCCAGCTGCAGGGACGTGGGCAGTGGGAGGGAGTGCGCTCACTTCCAAGAGCTCTTCCTCAGTCCTTATTCAGAACACCTGTCAGAACGCCTGTCCTGCTTGGAGAGCACCGCCAACTCCCAAGAAAAGCTGAGCTACCAGAGCTCCGTGCCACCGGGCTGGCCGCACGCAAAACACGGGCGGGAACAAGTGCCACGGGCACAGAGCCTGGAAGCCACCCGCACCGCCGGTGCCGACGGGAAGGGGCGCAGCCCTGTGGGAGACCAAATCGGCGGTTTCTTGAAGTTCAGCCTCGGGTCACTGCACGCCCACCTTCCACCTGAGTCCACCCAGAAGATATGGGAACCCACGCCCACAGGAACACGGGGACACGAGCGTTCATGGTAGCGTTATTCCTAATAGCCACAGGGGACCTCAAGGTCCACCAACTGACACGTGCCCAAACCGGGCACAGGACGCTGTGCAGTGGGTGAGTGCCGCCTGGAGCGCCCGCAGGAGTGAGCCGCGCAGACGCGACGCTCCAGGAGGGACTGACACCGACAGCCACGTGCCGTGGACTTCAGTGATGGCCACATCCATGGGTCTGCAGTGGCCAGGGCCAGAAGCAGGGGCAGGGGGTGACCACTGACTGGCACGAAGTTTCTTTTGGGGGAACGGAACGTCCCGGGACCTGACAGTGGTTACAGCCGCAGACAGCTGTGGACATAGTAAAGACCACTGACTCGTGAGCTTTGAGAAGGTTAACATCACACTACGTGGCGTACATCTCGTAAAAGACACGGCTCAAAACCCAATCGAATGCCAGACTAGAGTGAGACGACCTTCACCGTGTCCTACGAGCCGACAGCTACTGAAAAGGCAGTTCCCTGTGCGTGCAGCCTACAGAGCTGAGAGGAGAGGATGAGGAGCACGACGCCCTCGTCTGCCCCGGGGCGGCCGCACGCCCCGCCACACCTGCGCTTTCCTCTCGCAGAGCGTGTACACGGCCTCCAGGCCAGGGTCGTTGTGCAGCGGGTGGGAGTACATCCGGTGCTCGAAGGCCTCCACCTTCTGGATGACCTTCTTCAGGCCCTGGTCCTGGATGCCCATGTCATCAATCGGGTCCAGCAGCGGGACGCCGTCGGGAAACCGCTTCTGGACTTCCTGGAACAAGGAGTCTGAGGTCACTCTTCCCTGAGAAACACCACCCGCCAGGACTGCACGGAACCGGAGTTTTCCCTTGTGTTTCTCTCCACGCACAAGACACACAGGTGCTGTACAGCTGGAGCTCGGACCCACCTGCCTCCGCCCAGCTGGGGAGGCCCGGGGGCTGTGGCGCTGCGAGCACCGGCCCGGGACACGCCTCGCCTGGTGAACTATCCAGGGCACAGGCTGCATGCTCCCAATGCGGCACACCTCTGCAACAGCCCATGCGGGCAGCCAAAATGCCTCGTTCTCTCCGACAGCCCCTCCCTGAGCACCCCCTACGTGCAGGAGCTGTTTTCAACCTTCTGACCTCGTCCTTGGGGCTGACTCCCGACTTGACTGCACTCGGGACAAGCACGTGAGTTTAGAGAAGGGGCCGCTTGCAGTGGCGGGGGGCGTCACCCCAGGAGGCCTCGAGGTAAGATGGGATTGGGCCGGTGAGGGATTAAATAAACAGGTGCGTCTGTGAAAACTGTTATGTCACGAGAACGGCTCCTTTCAAGGACTGCAGCCCAGAGAGGCCCAGTGAGCGCCCCGTGCCCCACCTCTGTGTGCCCGAGCCCCACGCAGAGCCTCCAGGGCCGGGGGCGCAGGTCCACGTGCTCATTTGCTGAGCAGCCAATCAGGCTCTTTTCACTGAAAATAAAATACTCCAGAAAATCGTACTTTTTTTGTTGAAAATACAGCTGTTTTGCCCACTTATTCACTACACTAAACACGGCCAAGTGTCTGGGGTGGTGACTGGACACACTGCTGTTGCTCCTGCCCAGCGTCCTGTGTGAAAGGCCCCAAGTCCACCTCGAGCTCCTTTGGTGGCCCTTGTGGGACGACCGAGGGGGTCACCTCGGCTGCCACCCCCTCTACTGGAAAGGAGTGGCCCTGCTGGCGGCGAGCGCAGCCTTCTGAGAGCCAGCCACGTCTCAGAAGGACGTCAGCCGCCTGGTCGCGTCCCCTGCCCCCATGTGCAGAGCCGGCGTCTGCAGCCGGTGCGCCCACCTGGATCGACTTGAGCACGCTCTGCCTGTTGTCCAGCGGCCGCAGGTCTCGGGGGATGTAGAGCCGCACACTGCTGATGGCGGACAGGAGGTGCACCAGGACCGGGACCACCTGCCGACAGCGGGGCTCACGTCACAATCCCCCCGCCTCCCGCATGAGGTGTTGGCCCCTGGAAGGTCCCCTCCCTGCTGTCCCCGACGCCTTTGCCGCTCGCCCAGAGAGGACAGGACGCCTCGCGTTCCGCACAGAGCGGAGCTTCTTGCTTCTTTATAAAGTCCTCTTTACAGCACCCCCCCCCGGGGGAGGATCCGTCTTCGTTGTTCACCTAGCTCCTTACCCATGAAGTGCCCCGCCCCGCCTCATTAAGCTGCAGCCAGCACAGCCCCTCGGTGTCCTTCGCAGAGCGGGCTAAGAGCCATAGAGAGTCTCCCAGGACTGCCCTGTGCCAGCTGCGCCTCCATCAAGGAAAACTGTGACAGGAGCAGAAAGGCACTCTCGGGGGCTTGGGGGCCCGGGAGGCACCCCACAAAGGCTGTCTGTCCCCACGACACCTTGTCACCATTGGCCACGAGCGTGGAGTGCTGGGGTGGCACCGCACTCGCCACACCACACCACGGGCAGGTGCTCCGAGGCCCCTCAGGCACAGTGAACACGCACCACACAGTGCAAGTCCCGGCCTCATGTCAGCCAGCGGTAAAACAAGCACAAGGGAGACACTCACACAGGCTTCTTAGAAGCTGCAAATCTGCAGAACAGACTGGAAGACTGAGCCACAGAGGCCGGCGGCTAACTGGGCCCCGGAATACCAAGCACACTCTGAAATCCTCATTTTAAAGCGTTTCATAACGAGCAGCCCTCCAAAGCACTGCCCACCCTGAACCCCTTGGACACTCGGCGGACCCCGAGGAGCAGCCTGAGTGGCTGGAGCGGCACCCATGACTCCCCACAAACCAAGCTCCTTCGACCACGCCCCAGTGCGATGACCCTTTCCAAGAGGCCAAGGCCACACGCCATGTGCCTGACCCGGGTCTGAAAACAACGAAATCCCATGATGCTGTCAGCTTTCAAAGGCACCCTGGAAACCTACAGCGAAGTGTTTACCTGCAGTCACCTCAGTTATTCTAACAGGATAGGAGACGTCAAGAAACATGGGACCTCCCATGGCAAACTGAACGTCTTGTGTTTGGTCGAGAGCACGTGTGAATTATCACGTGACTTTAACCACGGACCCCCAGGCAGGAACCGTTCATGATCAAAACAGCACTTCAGTCCTTCTCACAGGAGTTCGACACCCCACACGGATGGAGTAAAGCCGTGTAATCATCTGGTCATAAAAATAACGAGATCGGTTTTATGGCCCGGGTAAAACCTGACTTCATGTGAACACTTAGGTTAAAATTCCTTTTATCTTTCCCTTTGTCATTATCAGCCTTGCCACAGACTCGATCAGAGAAAGAAGCTCAGGTCCCAGGCATCGTTTCACGGAGGGCTCTGACACCCCTGGAGCAACTCGAGAACTCCCGGTCTGGGCACCGTGGCCACACCTCCGTCCCGGCTACTCCAGAGAGCCCAGCAAGCGCACGTCGCTCTCGCAGCACCGCGACACGGAGAAGGGAAACGGCGCACCTGCATCTCTCCCCTCTCGTCGGGCTTGGCAGGTCTGGCCGCCTCGGTCGCCGAGTTCTCCAGGCTCTCCCGGCTGCAGCGCAGAAGCACCTCCACCACGTAGAGGGGGTCCAGCTCCCCGGAGCCGGGCTGGAAGGACAAGAGACGGGAAGGTCACTGACTCTTGGGCGTGTGCTGGGCCCCGAGCACAGTGAGTGGCACGCGCTGCCAGTGGGCGCTGACTCCGGAAACGCAGGCCCCCTCGCCTTCAGCCACTCCAGGGGGTGGGCAGAGAGAAACCCCCTGATACTCATGGAGTCCAGCAGCATGACCACTGTGGCATAAGACGCCATCCTAAGTTTCTGACACAAGTCTGTAATTGTATTTACTAGTGCACCGGAGCTTTTTAAAACTGGAATTATCAGGATCACAAAACCAGCCTACATCTCCAAACCACCCGAGTAAACCACACAAACACACTGCAAGCAGGTGAGTCTGCTGCGCGCTCACACGCCAGCGCCTCAAGAGTGTGGTTTCATGTGATGCCGTTAAACATTCTCTCGTGAGACCTCAGTCTCGAACGAGACCCCGACTCCTGGAATCTAAGGACTAACTGAGCCTTCCGCACCGCAGTAGCGCCTCTGAGAGCAGCCTTTCAATAGTGATAAAACCCTTCTTCTCTTCAGTAAAGAATTCCCCTAGTGACGCCCCTCACCGACTCAGCTACCTGGCCAGGGCCCCCTCTCTGCCTTTCAGTCCAATATTCGAATCGTCTCCTTTGCACAAAACAGACAAAAGCTATTTTGACTGAGGGACACATGGCAAAGAAGTGACTGCTAGGCCACAGGTCTGCGGACGACAGGCTGTACAGAGGACGTGGTGGACAGGGTGGATGGGACGGCTGGCTGCAGGTTCAGGCCGCCCCTCTCCTAACCCACTAACAAAGTCATCCTCAGTTTCACATCTAAGTAATCTTCTCAAAACATTTACGTAATGACCGAAATCACCTTTATTACTGCCTTCATTCAGAGAACAAGTAAAACCGATCAGCTCTCCTAATTTCTTTAATTCTCTAATATATACCCAAATCAAAATTCCAATCTTCAGAGTCAAAAGCTGATTTTTCTTATTTCCCATTTTAAAATGACTATTACATAAAGGACTGATAAACTCCAACAAGAAACATAAACTGTCATGAAATTAAAATTTGTTTTTGTTAGGAAAATAAGCCATACTATTTTTAGAACAAAATTTAAGATTATTAAAAAAATTAATTCCTTGTGGGAGGATTTATTACATCTTCTCTTAAGGTAATACTTTTTATACTTTGATCAACTTCATGAGTCTAAAAGAAAAACATTTCACAAATAGTCTATATAATACTGTCATTTAAGAATAATGGTTTACCTTAACATTTGACTTCTTTGAGAAATTCACTACTACTCCCCAGCCAAAATCATCTCCTTCATTCTTCACCTGGAGAGAAAGGGACGGAGGCAAACAAGAACACTTATGTCCAAAAGGCAATTGCAGACTTCCTTTTACAGGCTAGGAAAACCGAATCTTCCTGCTGAAGCATTTGTTGAAAGACCACTGTTAAAGTTGCAGAAACGGTATGGACCCTACAGGAAAAAACCACGGCCACACTGGGAAGACCTCGGAACTACAGCAATGGGAACCTCGCCATCGGCAAACCAAAGCTGAAAATGACAACACAGTGACTCTGCTCTGAGAACATCTAGCTTATTAATAAATTCGCCTTAGACTTAACGCTGCCTCAGCTGTAACTAGAACTGCCTTTACTTTTAGATTTTGTAACCAGAAGTATTTTGTGTGTTAATTCCAAAACTGTCTACTTCAACTTACATCCCCCCAAAGGAAAACCTGACTAACGACGCCCCTTAGTCAGAGGCACAAGAAACCAAGGAAACGGTGTAATTACCGCAGCTCAACCACCGTAGCAGGAGGCATTCTACCCAGAAAGGAACAAGCAGCTGTTCCAAAGCGGCGAACGCCAGAGCCGCCGCGCTCCGGAAAACCACGCACCTTCACCAGGCGGCCGGGCTGCAGGAACGGCAGGCAGTACTTGGGCTTGTGGATGTAGTCCTCGATCTCCTTCCCCAGCCGGGCCAGCTGCTGCCTGATCTTGTAGTAGACGACCACGCTCTCCTCGTTCGGGATCGCTATTCTGTTGTACTGCTCCTCCGAGCTCTTCACCTCTGTGAGCAGAGACACGCGCGGGCCGCAGTCACGCGCCCTGCGCCACGGCACCCGAGACGCCCCCCACCGCGCAGGCCTGGCGCCTCGGCCCGGCGCGAGGGCCCCACTCACTCTCCACCACCCCCGGGATGGCGCGGTAGTGCTGGAACTGGTAGAAGGACTTCTCCAGCATGTACTCGGGGTTGATCTCCTCCACGCGCAGCAGGTTCAGAACCATGTTGTAGGTCAGATGGAAAGCGCTGTTCAGAGGGTCGGCTGAGCCCTGAGAGAGAAAGCACGTCAACGTTTTAGGTTGTTCAGATAATTTTACACAAAACTTTTCACCTGTTAAACTGCTTAGTAATTTATGTTAATGAATGTTACAGAAATGTATTAAGTTCTTCCCCTTAAAATGAACAACACAAAGCGGTGAAACAGTTTGTCTTTGGGAAAGGGAAGGAAAAAAACAAGATGGCTAGCAGGACAGTAGCAGCTGAAATACTGTCTGCTGGCCCCGGCCAGGGCTCCGTTGGTCACAACGCTGTCCCAACACACCAAGGCTGCAGGTTCGAACCCTGGTCAGGGCACAGACGGGAACCAACCAATGAAAGCATCGATAAGTGGAACAACAAACCGATGCTTCTCTCACTCTCCTTCTCTCCCTGAAATACAACTTTTAAGACATCCCATCAGCCAGTGTGTGTGGCCCTTTGTCATCTATGCATCGAATAGCATTCCGTTTTATGGCCCCCGCCCCCAGCGGGCAGGCAAAGAGGTCGTGGTTATGTATCCCTTCCTGGCTAAATCGCTAACTGCTGGTGTAAAAAGCGGTCTTTTCCCTCCTGGCACAGTGACCGATAAGGTTCGAGACAGTGGTTTCTCCGTCAGCTCACACCCTCAGTCAACGCCAATGAGTGTCTGAACAGGTAAGAGGAACAAGCCTTTCAGGGACCAAGCGGTGGGCTTGTCACTGCAGCACAGCTGGCCACTCAGATCGGCAGTCCAATGGAGACCGGCAGTCCAACGGAGACCGGCGTCTCCAAACTCGCAGCTTCCTAGAACCACACAACACCGTGCCGGGTTCCTGCGCAGTGTGGTGAAGCACCTCGACACTCGGGGAGCCCAGGAGCTCGGGCCGAGACCCGCAGGCCGGCCCAGCTGCGTGCAGAACCGGGACACGGGCAGATGGCGCTGCACGGGGAGAAGGAGCAGAGCTCCTGCCGGAGTCTCAGCTGCTGGAGTCTCCGCTGCCTGCCGGCTCTCCTGAACACCCCAAAAGTCAAGAGCCAGTCACCCTAGGACATAGTTAATAAATCCTCAAACCTTGATTTTTAACTGCTTTCCTTGAAAATAGGGCCAAAGGGAGACCTGAGGTTAATATGAAAGCCACATTCTTGGGGAAGAGAGAAATTAAAGACAACTTCAGCCACCTCATGATTTACAAACAGACCCAGCCTTTCCTTTTCTGTCACTTTTCCTTTCCATCACTACTTCCTCTGCAGACTTCCCTACTCTGGACGCTCCGTGTGAACAGGACCGCACAGTGTGTGACCTTGTCACCTGCACAGTGTCTTTGCGGCTCATGCACACTGCAGCACGCATCACAGGCCACTCCTTGTCACTGACGGACAGTCAGTGCTCCAGTGTGGACACGCCGCATCGCGTTCACTCACACGTCAGCAGGGGGACATCCGGGCTGTCTCTGCCCTACGGCTCCTGTGCGTAACGCTGCTGTGACCTCCTGGTCCCCAGTCTCTATGCACGTTTCTGCTTCTCTTCGGCGTGCACCTAAGCGAACTTGCTAGGTCATGTGGCAATCCTGAATTCAACCTCTGCTGGACTGCCAGGCTGTGCTCCCTCCGCAGCGGCCCCTTTCACGTTGCCACCAGCAACATGCGGGTCTGTCTCCCTGCACTCCCACTGACACTGCCCCGGTCTGTCCTTTCAACTTACAACCAGCCCGGCGAGTGCGAGGTGGTCGCTCTCACGGAGCCAGGGCTTCACACGTGGCCCTCGGCGCGCAACCACGCAGGCGACCCGAGGGGGCACGAGGCTTGGTGTCACACGACAGCCATAGAAAGACTGGCGCTGCGTGACTCCACTCACGGGAGTGTCTAACGTGGTCGCGGATGGCAGACAAGGGGGGTGGGAGTCACCGTCACCAGGCTCAGAGCCCGGCGTGAGGAGACGAGCTGGCCCCGGGGCCTGCGGGACAGCACTGTGCCCACGGTCGGGTGCCCTACACGCATGCCCGTGCTCAGAGGGGGCATCTCTCATGTTCCCCCCACAGGAACGCTTTAAAGCTTCAACGAGCGGAACACAACAGGACTGCCCAGTTGGAGATGAGGAGTCCAGAGGGCCCAGGGCGAGGGACGGAAACCTGCACCCACAGGGCCAGGCACTGCCGCTGAAACGGTGCCTCCTGCAGTCAAACGGCCCGGCTCGGTTCCCCCCACACGCGGGGTGCGAGGAGGGGCAGTGCCTGCGGCATCTGGCACTATTTGCCAGCACAGAATAAAAACAGCAGTTTCCAGTCTTGTGTCGTTTTCCTGACGTGAAGTATCAAAGCTACACAGACGTTTAAAAACAGACTCACTTCCGCGAGCTAATCTTTCAAATACGATCTCTATAAATGTGTGCAAACGAGCTCCAGCTTCGCTCGTGCAAACACAGACACCCACACACACACGCACTGGTCACCAGCTCTGCGTCTGCGTCTCGGCCCCTCCCTGCAGTTCCCACGTCCGAGAAGTCGGGCGCAGTCCGCTGCAGAGACACTGCCCCCTGGGTGTCTCGTCGGGTTTTAAAGCTTCATTTATTTTTTGTCTTGAATTTCTATTTTTCAAATACAGTTGACGTTCAGGATTGCTCTGTATCGGCCTCAGGAGTTATGCGCTTGACTTACACAGTGGCCCCCGGTCCCTCCCGCCCCAACCCGAGACCGCACACGGTCCTCACAGATCTCTGTGATGTCACAGCATCACCGCCCGGGTCCCTCGGCTGTGCTTCGCTCCCCGTGACCACTCTGACCACCGGTCCGCACTTCTCAGTCCCTCCACCTCTCCACCTTTCCTTTAAATAGCTAGCAAGCTGGCAGTTAATTTTGTATTTTTAATTAATCTTAAGTTTCCTATCTTATTAACAGCTGCCTCCAGGGATTTAGTAACTTCTTACATGGAGAAGAAGAAGTAAAGCAACCAGGTTGAATGTCCTTAAGAAGCTCTTCAAAAGAAAAAATAAAAATCTTAAACAATCCAAAACACAAATATTAAGAAAGCAAAACAAATAGGATAATTTGAAGTAAAGCTTAAAAATATTAAGTTAGTATCAGGACAGCTACGACCCATCAACAGGTGAGACAGAAGGGCAGACTGCAAAGCTGACTGGTCAGGCTCCCTGGGCGGCCGAGGGGGGCGGGCCGCCCACACCCTGGGACCCCAGGCTGTACTTTCTGTCCCGAGGGTGGAGGGCGGCCTCTGCAGGGAGCAGCGCAAGGTCCCCTTACGCTGGAATGAAGGGCAAAGGGACTGCCACCCCCTGCCCAGGGCCTCCACATCCCCTCCATGACACCAGCCGCTCTTCCGGGGGAGGACAGACGGACAGCAGGGTATGAGGCGGCAGCCCTCTGAGCAGCCCCCTCCTCGACCCGGCCGCCCCAAGCCCAGACAGCTCACTCAGACAGGCCCCTGGGCGGACAAAACTAGCCCCGGGGGCTCCTGAAGAACTGTCCTCGGCCCCCGGTGCTGGCGCAGCGCCCGAGTCCCGTTACCTTAAGCAGCTGCTTCCCCACAGTGGGGCTCATCTTCTCGTCCACCATGAGGATCACGATGCCCCTGTCGTCCATGCCCCGCCGGCCCGCGCGGCCCGACATCTGGATGTACTCCCCGGAGGAAATCTGAACAGACAGAGCCAGAAGATACACGTTTAGGAAAAACCGGGTAAAAACAGTCATACAGTTTTTCCTACAGAATACACAAGCTGAAGTTACATATTCCCTCACCCCACACACACAACGACCCCCCCCCCAAACCTGACTAAAAATGTGAACTTTTAGGAGAGTGTAAGTGAAAACACAAAAATGCACAACACACTAACAAATAACATTTAAATTTTAGCTCCAGAACGCTCAACTGCACCAGAGCCACGGGGAAATACTAGCTTTTTCACTGGCACAAAAATCCGTCTTTAAGTGAGACGCTCTGAGGAGCGGTGATGTCTGAAAAAGCCAACAAGGACCACGCTACACAAAACGCTGCTTCTGCTCTGAGCGCAGGGCCTCCCGCTTCAGGAACTTGAGCCCGTGTGGAACCAGCCGGGCCCCGCTGTGTGCCGCGGAGAAGCCCAGTCCTCTCCTGCCTCGCAGTGTGCGTCCACGGCAGGGCCCGGCAGGGCCCACCAGCACCAGTGACCACCCAGGTGCAGGGAGGCGATGAGCCGCCCGCACGCAGGTTTCAGGGCGGCACCGGAGCACCAAGGCACCGGGCAATGCTGTACCTCACGTGCTTGCACACTGTCCTCCGGGGGAGGAATCCGCAGTTTCCCGAGTCTCAAAGCCCATCTGGCCCGAGCAGCAGTGAGCACTGTGCTATGGGGAGGCCTATCACTAACAGCATCAAACCCAGCCAGCTTCCTGGGAGCAAGGAAGGCACCAAGAAAACAGCAGCAGCAAAACCAACCCTAAGAAATACCAGAAAGGAATATTTGCAAAAGGCAGTCTGATAAAATCCCACAGGGCAAAGGGCATCATTCTGACACACTGTGATTTTTAGATTTCGAAGTCAGGGCTGGGGCTCCTCGAGAGAGGCTCCTTCGTGCCCCTACCTCCCCACCGCACCCCGCATCCTCATGGCGGCTCCATGGGGTACAAGACTTGTTTACTCATTTTCTTGTGGTAGCAGTTCTGTTCAGAGAGATAAGTAATTCTAAACTGACAGACTCCAAAGAACTTTTAAATTTACGTTAATTTAGAATATAAATCAAATGACTTTTAGCAGCTTCAAAATTAAAAATCATATTTCACATGCATTTTAAAAAATTCAATTCAAAAAAGCTACACGTTACAGAAAATTTCTGAAGGCTGTGGAAAAATTTCTAAAGAGAAATGGCACTCCACACGTTGCAAAAGAAAGCAAAATGCTCCTGCTTTACAGTTCGAACAAGGGTACTTTCCAGGGTTCAGATGGTTACTAATGCCTGCCAGAAACCTCTCTGAGCAGAAAAGGACCGCCATTTTCAAGGACACAGAGTTGACAGAGGAGCAGCTTAGCACTCTGAACTTCCTCTGAAAACGCCCGAGGACGGGCGCGTTGGCTTGCACTGGCACCCAGCCTGGGGATCCCCTCCCATTGGCCCCACGATGCACCTGCTGCTGCCACTGCTCAGGGTGAGGAGCACCTTCTCCAGAAAGCCCTCCCTGACTGACCCTTTACATGCACGTGACTTTTCTCCTCCCCATACCTACTTTAGACTCCATAATGTAACATTTTATTGCATGTCTGTCCACTTCCACCTGATGACTGTTTGCTGACTCAGTCACCTGCCTCTAAAGTCAAGAATTTACTCTTTACCCCCACTCACTGTTGCACCCTCAATCCCAACGTTCTCTTTCCTCCTGCCCTGGACACCCTGCTGGCACCACTGCCAACCTCAGGGCAACTGCGCCACCGCACCTGCGGCCACCACGGCAGAGGTGCGTCACGCCCCGAGACCGAGGAGACGCACACCCTGCATGTGTGAGACCATTCCAGCCGCCCAAGGTTCCCGGAACGCTCACTCCTCCCTCATCACCGCTCTTTCACAGGAAGTGTCTTTGTGGCCAAAGGATAAAGAGGCAAAAGATCTGAAGTTTAACTGTTAAACGTGTTGTTAGCTCAGGCACAAGTTCACGAGTATTCCAAACTGGAAATCTCAAAGACTGCATGAGCCAAACTCATCTTAGGTAAAACAATTAGAAACTGAAGTTATTTCAGCACCCGAATCACTTTACTTACCCATCGAAAATCTTTCCCATCAAATTTTCGGGCATTTGTAAATAAAACTGTTCTGGCCGGCATGTTAATTCCCATTGCAAAAGTCTCCGTTGCAAACAAGGCCTAAATAAATAGATAATAACATAAGTAAACATGTACCTTCAGCTGAAAAACCAATTTCATAACAGATCATCACTGTTCAGGGCTAGTCGTTACTGAGACTCTACAAAAGTACGACAGTAAGCTCTTCCCAGAAACACTTTGGTGTCTCACACGCAAAACCACTAAATCATACGTAACGTCCTCTGCGTCCCAGGAGACGTCACACTCAGGGAGGAGTCTTCCTCTAGCTCCAGGGGCACCAGCTCGGGAAGCACAGGCCTGTCACAGGCACGGCGGCAGCTGGAGACCCTGTCAGGGCCCCTGGGAGGGGACCAGAGTCAGCGGCCCTTCCAGTTCACGTCCAGGGCTTCGCTAGGCACACGCGTGCACAGTTCGGGCGCACAAGGCTGTACGCACGAGCTCAGCCACCGAGGTTCTGTGATGGGACCTAGGCCCGACCCAGAGGGAGGGGTGACTGCAGGTGCGCTGGCTGCATGGAGGCTCGCGGAGATTTCTGGGACATGTGGTGGTGACGGCCTTTCGTCTCTTTACTGCATGCACCCTTGTGCTACTTGAGTCTCATAGCCAGCTCGTGTCACTCGCAAGTGCAGGAGAAGATTCTCCGAAACGGGCCTTAACGAAGTACACAGGGTAGAAGGAACCATCCACAGGGCCTGACCGAGATCCGGGGATAAACGGTGACCAGTTCTTTACCTAAAATACCTCAAGTGTGTTCTTCAGGATGAATCAATTCCTTGTAAATATTCTAGTTGGTACTGAGGTTCTCAAGATAAATTTCTAATCTAACTTTTAAACAGAACAATTTGAGTCATACAGAAGCTTAGTACATTTTGAAGCTGTATCCCATCTCTAATATGCATTTCTGGGTACAGACATCGATGTAACTTTAAACACTAAGTGAGGCTGGCTCCAGTCAGAGCATCTATAAACCCACTGTAACCCTCCAGTCCTCCCCGAACCCACCTTGGTGCCCTGCACACAGAAAGGCATGTGCCTACGGAGTCAAACCCAGACCTCACAATGGCACCTGCCACCAAGGGCCAGCCTGTGACCACCTGCGGCCCCCACTTCTTACCCGAAGAACAGAGAGGGGAAACAAATGATTTCTACCTACAGCCCACAATGTATGAGATGAGGCAGCCGTGTTCTGGGAGTCTGTGTCACGCCACCTCACTCTACCCAAGAGTGACCCGAGCGGCTGATTCCGCTGACTGAGACCCCAAAGAGGACTCTGCTTTCACGGAAAGGGCGAAGGGGTGACACAGTGGTCAGGGTCTGCTCTCCAGCAGCCGTCAGGGAGGCTGCATGCGCCCCAGCAGCGGGAACGCCCCGCTGAACCCCTTCCTGGGGGCTGCACAAGGCCCCTTGGCACCCAGGACAGCTCCGAGCTGCATCTGGGAGCCGCCCCGTCCGAAGTGCCCGTGCTGTCTGTCCCTCGGTTCACATCACGCACCCGTCAGCACGGCGCCCTGAGGAGCCAGAGAGGCCAGGCGCTCATGAGGATGCTACACGTAGGAGAGAGCCGGGTGCGACGGCATCCTCACAGTGACGAATGAAATAGGCGTTGTGCATGTGCTGCATTGTGGGGCGGGCAATGTGCAAAAAATAAAATTCCGTCATTAACGTAGATGCTTCTGTGAGTGGTGCCGTCTCCACCTGGGAATGGCCTCACGGGTGCACTCGGCAGTCAGATGGTGAGGAAGCAGCGTGACACCACGCGCAGACACGCAGCACGCCCCTCGGTCACACCGCACAGCCTCGTCAGAGCAGCAGAGAAACAATGCAGAGCTGCCTGCAGTGGTCTTCTCAGCAGTTTCCACACCATTCGTGTGGTCAGTTCTAGGGCCCAGCGAGTGAAAGTAAAACCTTACCTTGATCAGCCCTTCCGAAAACAGAATCTCTATGGTCTCCTTCAGGATCGGAAGCAAGCCGCCGTGGTGGATGCCGACCCCCCGCTTCAGCAGAGGTAGCACGTGCTCCACCTGCAGGGGCAACAACGGTCATCTCACTGCGGGAGGCAGAGGGAGATCGCAAGCGTCAGACTCAGCACCGCGAGCAGACGGGCGGCCGAGAAAGAGCGCTGCTGAGAGCGACGGCGCGGCCTCTTCAGAGTGGAGGTGGAGGCCAGGCCGTGCTCCCACGCACCAAACCCAAGGCAGTGTGACCCTGCCTGCGTGTCCTTTGCGGAGACAGCCCGTGAGGAGGTCTGGAAGGCGAGCTCTAAACCAGCTCCGCAGACGCTCTGCTGCCTTGGTGAGACACTCCAGCGTCGCTCCAACCCTCCAACGACTCAGGAGTTACGAGGGCAACCTCTGTGTCCGCACCCAACCAACCTGAATCCTGGCCCACTCAGCCCGAACAGCAGTCAGTGACCGCAAGTCATTCAACATCACACTCCATCTATAGGTATACGAGCTACTGAGCTCGTCCTCATCAGCAGTCTGCCGACCGCCACATCTGCCCCGGACATGCGCCAGGACAGCGGAACACGTGGGGACGCAGCTCGGCCTCGAGTGCCAGCGGCTCATCCAGGAGGAAGACCTGCAAACCGACTCAGTGAGGCAATGCCGTTCTCAACACTGACGTGCGGCCGCAGCCCTGTCAGAAACCCTGCATAAGTTGCAGTGGTCATCGGCAAGGAGACTGAGCCCACTCGCCCGGCCGGGCACAGGACGAACCCCCGAGCCAGGCTGCACCAGAGTGGCAGTTCTCAGGCCCACATGCACACTGGACCCCCTGGGCAGCTGCCAGACAGCTCTCCTGACTGGGACACAGCCCAGACCCACGAGGCCAGACACCCAGACCCCGCAGAGAGCAGAGCACCCCAGGCAATTCTCGGAGCCAGAGAGAAAGACCCCCGGAGTGCGGCAGAGCGGACGCGCAGCTCCTGTTTAGACACGTGGCGTCCACGGGGCTGAGCTGCTGCTCTGCTTGGAAGCCTGAGGAACGTGGCTGATCTGCAGCCGGTGCCACGGGAGGCGCCAGACTGCGGCTGCTCCCAGCGAAGCGGACCTGGGGCCGCCCGTCGCTCTCGGCTGCCATGTGGCGAGCTCAGAGACACGAGTGCAGAAAGTGTCCCGGTGCACGCTGTGCGCGGCGGTCACACAGCCCGGAGGTGCAGGCTGAAGGTGTGCTGCCCTCCCAGCCACCCCTTCCTGGCCAACCCCAGACACAGACCTGGGGGAGCTTCTTGTCTTCATCCGACAGGCAGTCGATTGCGTTACTGAACACCTCCTCCACCATCTTCTTCTCTTCGTCTACGGGAGAAAACCCGAAGGTGCGTCAAAGACCGTGTGACATGGGGCCCCCCCTTCAGAGTTGAGAGGTTCTATTCTGTGACTTTAAGTGAGCTGATGTATAATGAGACCAATTTTACCGTGGGCTAAATGATATAAACAGACTTCAGTTTCTATAGCATCTCACCAGTGTTATAACAAAACAACGTTGAAAAAAATGTTATTTGAGGACCTGCTGTATCACTGGCTTTAAGAGGTTGTCTGTCATTTATTACTTTTACCCACAGATCAGCAGGTATTAGCTTTAATACAGACAGGTTCAGTTCGGTGATGTACAAAGAAACAATGTAGCTGAAATGTAACTGTGGATGAGGACGAGCAGGACCACTCATACACAGGGCGGGGCTGAGGGAGGGTGGGGCTGGAGAGCCCCCCCCCCCAGCTCAGCCAGGCTGTGACAGGGCCTCGCCCTGTGCCTTCAAGTGAGCTGTGTTTAAAGCTAGTATGAGACTAGGAGACTACTTTATTCGTAGGCTAGAAGTTCTCCTCCTTTACTCGAAAACCAGGTCAGGTGCGGGGCAGCTGTGCCTGGTGTGGGTTCCTAGTGCACAAAGCCCGGTGCTCTCCAGGGCGGAAGGAGCCTGACGAGGAGAGTGGCCCACGGGCAGCAGCCAGACCACAGCCCCCAAGGGGTGCGGGGCAGCAGAGCAGTGCCGGCAGCGCTCATGCTTCTTGGGGGGCCTCTCTGGATCCTACAGGGCGGGGCGGGGCACTCTCCGCTTCCAGTGCGAGAAGATAAGATGGGAAGAAAGGGGAGCAGCGGCGATCAAGGCTCTCCTGCAGCGTTTACAGTGGGACGAGCACCCCCTGCTGCGGCTGCAGGGCGAGCCGCACGTCCTAGCGCCATACCACACACGGCTCCCCGGGAGCAGACCACACCCACCCACACGGGGCCACGTCAGAGCTACACGGAAGTGACGCGGTACCTGTGTTGAAATCCAGTTTGGTCATCTGAAGTGCATAGGCTTCACAGTCTTTCTTACTAAAGCTAAAGATGATTACAGGCTGAAAATTTCTTTCCATGATCATCTTCACAATCTTGAACACATTTGATGGTCCTGCAGAAAGAGTATATAAAACCAAACCCCAAATTAACTGGAGATGGACCGTAGACCTAAATATAAAAGCTAACTCTATGAAGCTCTCTGAAACCACACAGGAGCACTGAGGGCCTGGAGGCAGCCCAGTGCCCTCAGCAGACGAGTGGGTGGAGCAGCTGTGGTGCGTTCACACGGCGGAGCACTGCACGGCCACAGCGAAGAAGGAAATCTTAACCTGTCCTGAGAGCAGGGACGGGCCCGCAGAGCACTATACTGAGTGGGATGAGCCAGTCAGAGAAAGACAAACACCTTATGATGTCACTTCTGTGTGCAACCTAATGACCAAAATACACGGACAAATGAACCAGAAACAGGCATGGACACGGGGAACAGATGGATAGCTGTCAGAGTGGAGGGGGGACGGGGGACAGGATGACAGGGTGCAGGGGTCAGCACAGGACCCGTGTGCATGACCCATGGACACGGACAATGGTGTGGGGGTGGCCAGAGGGAAGGGCCAGGGGCTGGGTGCCCGAGAGCAAAGGCAGGGAAAACAAAGAGAACAGCAGAAATGAAAACACACAGCAGGAAATCTTCATCACGGGGTTATGCAAGGCACTGTTGGATAGGACTCCAAACCACCAGCAGCAGCAGCAACAACAAACTGGTTTCATTAGAAGAAATGACTTCTGCTCTCCAAAAGACACAGACAATAAAATGAAGAGGCGGCCCTCCCGCCCAAAACAGAGAGAATATGTGCACATCACACATCCGATACAAGGGCCAAGTATTCAGAACACACATGGAATTCTTGCAACTCCACAACAAAAGACAATGTAACTTTAAAATGGGTAAAGAATTTGAACAGATACTTCTGCAAAGGATATGCAAATGGATCCTGGCCGGGTGGCTCCATGGGCTGCAGCACCATCCCAGGCACCAGGGTTGCGGGTGTGATTCCTGGCCAGGGCACAGGCCTGGGTTGGGGGTTCAGTTCCCCGTCCCACACACACGGAAGGCAACCAATCAACGTTTCCTCTATCTCGTCCCTCCCGCCCTTCCTCTCCCCAAAGCCAATGAACAAATGTCCTCAGGTGGGGGAGGGAGACGCATGAACGGCCTGGGCCCGTGCAGAGGAACTCGCACCGCCCGCTGCAGTGGCGTGCTCAGACACTGCGGCTCACCGCTGGGATGGCCGCGGTGGAACGGGCCAGAGCGCTGACGAGGGCGCAGAAGAAACACCCTTCCTTTTTTTCCATAAGACATTTACTTATTTATCTTCACCAACAACATGCTTATTTACTTTAAAGAGAGAGAAGGAAGAGAAACATGGACGTGAGAGAGAAACACACCCGTTTGCCTCTCGTATGCTCCCCAACCAGGACCAAACCTGCAGCCAAGGCCTGTGCCTAACCGGGAACTGAACCCACAACCTTGTCCCTCCAACTCACTGAGCCGCGCCAGCCAGGGCAGAGCTGCCGAAGTGGTGCGGCCACGTGGGAAAACCACCTGGCAGTCCCTGGTAGTTAAGCACAGACTCGCCACGTGGCTGAGGGGCTGTGCCCCCGGACGCACACTCGTGGGAAACGAGAACTCGCTCCCACGAGAACGGTGAGCGCAGATGTTTACAGTAGCATTCCTGGCAACAATGAAAACTCGGAACCACCCGGACTTCCACCCGCTCATGAACGGACCGAAGGAAAGGGGTACGCGTGTACAGTGGAACGTTATCTGAACATGAGAAGGAACGAAGCATCGACACGCTACAACACGGACGAACCATGAAAACATGCCAGGTAGAAGAAGCCAGGTGCAGAAAACCACACGTCATGACTCCTTTTACGCAGGACGTGCAGGTAAAAAGTGATGACCAAGGGCGGGGGTGGGGAAGAGGTCAGGGAGGTGAGAAGTAACTGCTGGGGGGGGGGGCATGGAGCTTCTTTTCAGGCGGATGGAAACGTTCTGAGACGTAGTAGTTGTGTGACTTTGGGAACACACTGAAACCCACGACCGTGCACTTCGGAATGGTGACCATCACAGCCCGAGAGTTGTATCTCAGCTGAACAGTGACTGTGCCGATGGCTGCAGAGTCCCGTGAATGCCCACACAGCCACGGAACACTGGACTGGAGCGGGCGGACTGGACAGCATGCCCACAGCGCCCAGTGAACATCACCCGGAGAAAGAAGAGTACTTGTACTCACTCTGCCTCACAGTATATTATCTCCACTGTGACATAGCACCCCGAGGGGAAAGCCACACTTTTCAAAAATTGAATTTTGAATACAATTTACATGCAATTCTCCAAATCAAAGTTCCAAGTTACCTTTAGTCCCTCCTCTCCGGCCCTTCTGATCGCCTTTCGCCAGGTCCCCTGCATCGCGGAGCACCTGCATGGCAGTGCTGAAGTTGTCCTCCCGGAAGTCCCCCTGCAATCAGAGGTTTTCCACCACTCTTACTCACACTTCTCACACTTCCCCATCACCCCGGCACCTCCTGCACCCCAGAGCAGAGCTTCCGCAGATGGAAGTGACTCAGTGGTTAACGGCTACAACAGAGGTCATGAAAACAATTCAAAAGCATGTGGGCTAAAGGTACTGAAAGGTGAGAAAGAGGTTTTAAAATTGGGAAAAGCGAACCATAAGATATTTGAAACAAATCCCGAGTCCCTTTTCTCCAAGCGTTTTTAAAATACTGGAAAAGGGGGGGAATCTAATTCACACACAAGACAACACAAATTTTCAAAATACGCACGCATGCGCGCGCACACACAACCAGCAACACCACCGCTGGACTGGGAAACTACTTTTGGGGGAAGGGAGGAGTAACAAAGACCCCCACGACTCTTCTCCGGGAGAGCCGCAGGCCACGCACGCCTGGCCCTTACGTTCTCGTCGACCACCAGGTGCAGGCCGTCCCCGCCGGCCGGGAAGATGTAGTGCTGCAGGGGCGTGGGCCGGTAGTCCGTGTAAATCACGTGGCAGGGCTGCCGGGAGGGAAACACAGTCAGCCTCGCAGGATTTCGTTAACCACTCCATAACAACTCTGTGTATCTGACCCACTTCAGAGAACTCGGTGGGAAAGAAACTTTAGAAGTCAGCATTTCAAACAGAACAACAACAAAAAAACTTACAAAAAATCACTTCAAAAGCAGGCAGGAGAAAAACGTGAAAAAACGAGGTCTAAAATTACGCTACCATCTGTTCAATTTTACCAATTCCTTCATCAGGGCCAAGTGCCCGGTTTCAGCTTCAACAATGATGCTGGACCCACACCCCAGACCTGTGCTGCGGTGAGCAAAGCCGCCTGGTGACCCAGACGCTCCCTGAGGCCCAGGGACCTGCAGGAGCACCGTGAGCATCACCAGGCCGCGCTCGGGAGCCCAGCAGACAGGGAGCAGGAGTCTGCGGACAGACATCTGAAAGGGCACTGCTGGACGGGCGGGGCGGGGTAGGCAGACAAAACCACGGGGAGCTCATTACACGGAGCAGACGCCCGTCACAAGGGCCCATGCCACTGCTAAAGATGGATGAGAAAAGCACAGCGGGGGAGGGAAAGGTCTGACTGTGTGCACAGGAGAAACCCTCCTGCTCAGCACAGCCTGGCCTTTGCCCAGCACCACGGGCTGAGCGGCAGTGCCTGGTGTTCTCCCGGCTCCCTGCACAGCAAAAGGCAGGACTGCCCAACCTGGCAGGTCACCAGGGTCAGCCAGGGAGCTTTAAAAGCTGGAGTCTCAGGGCCCCGCTCCCAGCCATGCTGGTCCACTGGACGTGAGGCGGGACTCAGCGCTCCACACTTGTGAGAAGCTACGTCGGGCCACTCTGACAAGCCCGCCTCATCTGAGAAGCAGCTTCTGTATTTAGGCAGCACCAGGAACACAGTACAAGATACAGTAGGGCCAGCCTGTAACACCTCAAACACTGAAGACATCAAGAAAGAGAACAGAAATACCTGCTTATGTAAGTGGCAAACCCACTCAGCAAACTGCCGGGCGTTGGGAACGGTGGCCGAGAGGAAGACGTAGTGGACGTTGTCGGGGAGCAGGATGATGGTCTCCTCCCACACCACGCCGCGCTCTGAAAGCAGCACACGGGCCTCGGGCCTCAGGGTCGCTCCGCTCAGAGTGACCTCCGATTACCTCCTCTCTGGCTCCACGGCGAGCATCCCAACTACCTCCCTCCTCTCCAGCTCCACGGTGAGCAGCGCAGAGACCACTGAGCACGGGCTGTTTCCAGCCACAGAGCCTCACCGAGAACCATGTTTGTTTGTGCTGGGCACCTGCCCCGCAGCACGTCCGCAGACTGACCCACCCGCTGCACACGCAATGGCCTCTGCAGGCACAGCCCAAAGGCGCCAGCTTCGGGCCGAACCCTTTCCAAACGGCCTGATGAGAGTTGCACAGCAAAGGAACGCGTGTCTCCAGGTCGCTTTGAGAAGCAGTTTCAGAGAAGCACCACTCCAATACTGGAAGGCACCTCTCATCTAAACCACCCTCCAAGTCTCCGGGGATGAAAGAAAGATAGATAGGCAGCAGAAATCAAAGTCAGCTTCTACTAAAATGGAGAAAGCCAAAAAAACCAGTTTGAGAGCTTTCCCCTAAAACAAACAAGTCAACACAGGACTCTCGATTTTAAAGTTTTGTAAAGGATGAAATGTTCAAAGGGCACATGATTACTTAAATCGTACTTTTTCAATGTGCCCAGTGCTTGAATTTAAATAATAGCTAAGTTTTAGGTGTGTACATATTACACATATAACTTTTAAATGTGTTTGTTAACACTGACCTTCCCAGTTCCGCCTAAAACTCCAAGTACACTTTTCCAATGAGGTAGTGTAACAGTTCAAGTAAAGAAATATTCGTAATTTTTTCTTTTTGATCATTTTTATTTCACAATCCCCTTTTACCATAAACACGCATTCCTTAGCTTAAAAAAACTAAAAGAACAATAAATATCAAAAAGTTAAATTTCTGGCCAAATTTTTAGAAATTCTTTAACACTGGTTAGAGGGTTATCTATTTAAAGGAAACTAGTTTTAATTCTGTTTGTTTTATTTGAACTTGCCTTTTCTTACCTAGAAAAAGTGACTATTTAAAAAGCTGCAGCTGAATGAAATCCTACTGGAAACACTGTATCATGTGTCCAAGATTTAGTGGGCTAGAACTCTAGCCACATGAAACACCAAAGCAAACTTCGTAGGAAACAGAATAGCAGCCAGATGACACACACAGGGCAAGGCATGTGGGACAGGCCGGGGGGGGATTTCACGGCCCCTCTCCCAAATCTGCATGTGCCCCCCAACCCGGAAGCTTCCCGAGTGGAAGCCCCAGCGCCCTCCTCAGGAGAACGCACAGCACGGCAACCAGCGGAGCGCACCTGAGTCTCTCATGTAATGGATCTCATCAAATACGACCCAAGCAACTTCTCGCATAACTTCAGAGCCTCTGTACAGCATACTCCTCAGAATCTAAAAGACAAACAGAAGTCTGGCATGTGTATTTCACCTACACAGAACAAGTGAGAAAACATCAGACGTGGGAACTGGATGCTTCAGCTAAACCGAGAAGGGAGAGCAGGCTGAGGTGCCACGAAATCACCTCTGTGGTCATGACAAGACAGGACGCCGTAGGGTTAATAGTGACGTCTCCCGTCATCAGGCCGACGTCCTGGAACTCCTCATACATTTCGCGGTACTTCTGGTTACTCAGAGCCTTGATGGGGCTGGTGAATATCACCCTCTGCTTCTCCCTTAAGGCCAGTGCAATGGCATACCTAAAAGCGCAAAGGAAAATAGTACTTACAAAGCCTTTTCTCTAAAGCATACAAACTTAAAAATGCTACTAACATATACACTATGGCTGACTCTTCCTTAATTACTTATCCTAAATGGACTCTGCAAACATCAGTATCGTACTCTATCCTACTCAAAGTGACAAATTCTTACTGACGAATCACAGAAACATGAACAAGTGGATCAAAGACCCAATACAAAAGCTAAAACTATGATACTCTTAGAAGGAACTATCCGGACTGACTTCAGATGTAAGGACACACAGAGTGAAAGTGAGGAATGGGAAAAGACACTCCATGCAAACAGAAACCGGAAGGAAGGAAGGGAGGAAGGGAGGGAGGAAGCTGGGCAACAAACTTAATCAGACAAAACAGCCTTCAAAACAAAGGCTGAAATAAAAAACGGAGAAAAGCATTACTGAAGGATAAAATGTGCACGTAACTGACAAAAAAGCACCTACACATATAAAGCAAGTATTAACAGACCTAAAATTTCATTAAAAAAAAAAAAGAGGTACTCACTCGGCACATACAGTTTTCCCCGCTGATGTGTGTGCAGACACTAAAACAGACTGATTGTTATCGACACACTGAATGGCTTCTCTTTGAAAAGCATCAAGAATGAATGGGTATTCCTATAAAAATATACATATATTAATATCCACACAAAAAATTCTAGCTATACATAAACACTTAAAATCAAGAGATGTTACTCCCAGAAGTATTCTGGGAGAGTAAAAAAGATGTTTAGACAACACAGAAGTTATTCTACACTGTGACCTTTCAGTTATATATCATGCTTATATACACGTCATATTAATTGTAATAATCGCTTACTCAAAAACATGCTTTGTGACACTTTCCCATACATTATTATTAACCTTCACAACCACCCGACCAGGTGCTGGTCTCCCTCTTGGACCCAGACCCGAGGCTCTGGAGCGCAAGGCCCCTCAGAGCGCGCTGGGCAGGGCAGAGCGACACCAGCACACCCTCAGCCCTGCGGGCTCCCACCTGCCCGCCGCTCTGCCTTCTGGGAAAGTCCCAGGGACAATGGGCGACAGCCCCTGAGGGTCGGCCAGGGCTCCCGAACCCTCCCTCGCACCAGCTCCAGAGTTTAGGGGTCAGTAGAAGCCTACTGAACTTCTGAAACTATACACAAAACTTATTGCACACATGAGTGTTTTCTAAGAGAAAGACTGATAATTTTCATTAGATTCTTTAAAAAGGCTAAGAATCACTGGTCTTTAAAAATCTCATATGATGCCTGCCTTTCGGTGTGATTGGTTACTGATTCAGGTCTCACACTTCAGGCAGCTGCTTCCTGGTGTACACACACACTGGGAAGCACAAACATCCCTTTGGAAGAATCTATCTTCAAGATTTTTTTAGGAAAAACGATTCACAAAACTGTAAAAATTTTATTGCCCGAAGTACAGACCTTTGCAGCTTTTCCAACTCGAGGTTTAAGTGGTAAATATTCTTCATCTGCAGGAAGAGCAACCTATTATAAGAGAGAAAAAAACAACTTACTGTTTCAGAACCAATGCATCTGGGACTCACTCCCCAGTTGACGACGGTGTGAAAAGTCAGTGATGAACTAGTGTTTGACAGGTGCAGATAGTGTAGAAATTAAGTGACTGCCTTTAAAAACAAGTCAAAAATGCTAAACTGCAGCACTCAAAAACCTCTGCTGGTATTTAATCTAACGGCAATGGCATGAAAAGCTGCTGATGTACCTCCCTGAGGAAACTGAGTTTATTCAGGTCTGGCCCCTTTCTTAGCATCTTTGCATTTTCCATGTCACTGCCTGACATTACTGCCTGACATTAACCAATGGTCAAAAAATGCTGAATGGACGTGCCATTGTGTGACACAAAACTCGTGGAAGACAACGGTACTCCCTAATTCCTGGAACAAGAACTTAGTTTTCCCCCAGGAAGACTAAGATATGGAGGGCAGTTCACAATTTCATCTAAATTCCCAAAACTTAAACCACAAGGTGGATTACTAATATATAAATAATCCACTGGGGAGGGGGGAGCGGCAAAGGCACACAAAGAAACTACAAATAATTTCTTCTAAGATCGAAACTTCAATGAACAAGTAGAAACTCTGGCAGACCGCCGGCAGATGCACAGCCCCACCACCACCGAGGTGCTGCCGGTGGGGTCTCAGAGAGGGCGCCAGCTCTCGACCACAACCAGGGACGGAGGGCAGCACACCCTGTGTAACCTAAGGCGAGGCACTGCTGTGGTGCACGTGTCAGAGGGGGAGGGGCTCTAAAGCGAGTCCACCAACCAGAGACAGCGGCTGGGGCTGGGACTCGGGTGTTTCCGGAGCACACGCCAGGAGGGAGCGAGTGGGAGAGCTGTGTGTCAGAGAAAGCCCACTCTCAGGGCAGGCGCCAGTCCCTCCCTGGAGACGCACATCCCCACCGCACATCCCCACCGTCGGGGGTCCCAGCAGGGAGAGTGAGAAGGCCACTTGTCCGAGAGAGGTAAGCGGACGCCTCTTCCGTACACCTCTGTCTCCTACGAGGGTGCAGCCCTCGGAGCACCGACGACGACGACACCGAGTTTCTGTTTCTGGGTGTGCACGCCTAAAGACCAGACCCTGCGTCCTGGCGCGCCCCCCCCCCCGCTGAGCTGGTTGCCCTCCCTCACATCTCTCCTGACGCCTTCTGGGACAAGAGCATTAGCACGAAGCAAGGAGGATGTGGGCATCTCCAAGACTGCGTCCTCGTGTGTACCAGAACTGAAGACCCCCGCTTCCTCCTCTGAAAACAGCCTGGGTGACACTGACACACAGGCAGGCAGAAGGGGAGAGGCCTGCAGTGACCAGGAGGTGAAACAATGGAAACCAGCAGAGCGATCCAGGGTCAGACCGACCTCGCAACTAGTCCCTGGTGTGAGACGGAGGGAAGGCCGTCATCACAGGGGAGCCCATCACAGGGGAGCCCGAGAAAGCGATGGGAGGGCAGGGCGTCTGATGGGACACTCCCAGCAGAGCACTCAGCAGCACTCCACCAGGGAGGGGCCGTTTCTCTGCTTTTCTGAAGGAACACAAACAGTGTTCAGTAGAAAAATGGGTATTTTAAAAAACAATGTGCTAAATCTTTACCAAAAGCCATTTTTGCTCATTTGGAATTACTCTGTTCATTCAACAGACTTTTCGTAAGACTCCCGGCTCCTGCCGTGGAGGAGGGACCATCCCGTGAGGTGACTGGCCCTGCCCTGCCAGCCACATCGGCCAGAACAGAGACGTTTCACTGCTGTCCCACCACCCACAGCCACCAAGTGCTGGTTTGTGCTGGTTTGTGCGGGTTTGTGCGGGTTTGTGCGGGCTGCCAGAACAGCCTCTGCGCACCCCTGAGCGAGCACGTGAGGTGTTGTTTTCCCTCCTCTGGGGCAACTGGGGGTCTAGCACCCCGCCCACGCGGCCCTGTCCCATCCCAGATGACCTGCCACACTGCACCGAGGACGCCCGCATCCTCTCGCTGTGCCCAAGGTGCGCCTGGTACGCACACCCCCTTCATACCCTCTTGACAGAAGACCGCTAGAGCTGCCTGCCCTTCCCTGCTCTCTCAGCCTCGAGAAATTCCACGTCACACCTTGAGTAACAACTTAAAAGGTTGTAAAGATAGAAGGCCTTCAGTGTAAAGAAACAGTGTTACACTTCCCTTGTAGCCTATGTTCACGAACTCTCACTTTTCAAGGGTTACTATAAGCTACTGAGACCACCCCCTTGCCACAGAACCATGAAGCTGCAGAATGTGTCATCAGAGCGAAGCCGGGCCGCCTGCAGGAGAAGGGGAAAGAACAGGCACTGAACACGTGCTCTGCTCGGAGTGTCCCCCGACATCCTCACGTAATCTTCACAGCCGCCCGGGGACACACACTGTTCCAAATTTGTGAATTAAAAAACCATGACAAAGGTTAACGAAGTTATCTAAGACTCTACCGGGTCAGCCAAAAAGTCCGTTTAGTTTTTTCCAGGAAATAAAAGAGAGATTTTTCATCTTCACCAATAACTTTGTTGATTTGGATATATTTTGAGCATGCCAGCTGTCTCCCACTATTGGCTTCCAATGGGCAGAGGCCGGGGGGCTGCCAAGCATTTCACAAAGCACAAGACAGCCCACAGCAAGGAACTATCTGGCCAGAATGTTACCAAGAAACTTTGCAAACCACTTCTGACACGTTCGATAGGTCACAACACCTTCTCCATACAGTGCACAAATCTTTTTTTGCATTTCAGTTGCATTTTTACCTTTTTTGAAATAATAAAGCGTAATACACCGAAAACATCACTTATTTTCTTTCATCTGCAATATTAAACGGTTACACTAAAATACACCAATTTTGGTTGAGTTTTTTTCAGTGCACACTTACACGACAGCTGTCACTACACAGTCTAACAAAACTGTTTCAAACAAGGTCCAAGACAACTAAGCACTGCCAGAGCCGTCGCACAGCAAAACCTGAGTGAACTCTTTGGCCCCGGCAACGGTTAGGAGAAGCGCTGCGCCAGGCTCCGACTCGGCTCTGGACACGACACCCCGCCGGTCCACGAGGCCCCCTGCAGTGCTCAGATGCTCCTTCCTGCTCTCACAGCCCCCAGGGCCCGCACGCAGGTCGTCCCCCGGCCGCCCAAGGCCAAGTCAGCTTTCAGAGCCAACGACCGCGTGCGTACTGTCCGTGCTCACCTCGTGGGTACAGCCTTCGACAGTTTCAACCGCCTGCACTTTCACTCTGGGCATCAGGTCCGCCAGGCTATAAAAGAAGGTGAAGCTACATTAGAACAGGTAGTTTTTCTACAACGAGATCAGCAAGCCCCCTCCCCCTACTCTTCAGGAATCAACACTGCCCAGTCACCAGTATTCCAAGCTGGAGAAGACTGGCTATTCAGAACATTCAAAAGTTTTCACACATTTCAAATATATGCTAAGAATTCAAAAGAACCAGTTAAGATCTTTCAGTGCAAATCCAGAACAATCTTCAAGTGGATTACTCAAAGAATTACATTTTAATTCCAGTAACTATTTCGAATAAAATGCACCTCTCCAAGCACTGCTACCAGTTCAAGCATGAAGCTGGTTATAAAAAGTATTACAGAGCAGAAAGCGCAGAATGAACCAGTCTAACAAGATGCTGCTGTTGCTCATCGAAGCTGTCTCCGCTCTCGTCACAACCTAAGCTGTACTTCTGTAGATTCTACACAGGCTCTGAAAAAAACTCGACTGCAGGTAAATTAAAGAAAAATAGATGTATCTGTGGTAGTTTCATTATTCTCTTATTGACTGCACTTTTGATTTTTAGTTTAAATCAATAATCATGCTGTGGATAAACCCAAGGGTTACTACAATAAGTAACAATGATTTTTAAATTGCCAGTATTATTTTTTAGCCCATTCTACTAGCTTCAGCAAAGCGCGTACCTTAAATATTTCAGTGACACAGCTATGACCGGTAGCTGCTTTTGCTCACTGCACTAAAAGCCGACTGGTGTACAAAAATCACAGAGAGCAAACTGTATGGCGGTGCCAGGCCAGAACTCGGCACAGGAGGAGGGATAAGCCCCGCGTGAAGGTCATCACAAGGACATGGGCGAGGTACCGAAGGAACTGGCATCACCTTCAAACATGCGCAGCCATTGCAGCCACCATCACCCTCCCTGCCCCCCCCCACCCCACCTCCGTGCTGCTCCTGGGGCAGTGCAAACCTAACTCTGCATGCCCCTCCCCTCCCCAGGGGCCTCCCCTCGGTTCTCTTCTGTTCCACTCTGCTTGGGACATTAATGAATAAAGTTATCCTGTTTCTTCTCTTACAAAAACCAGACTTCAACATCCTCTCCCAAAGTTGGATTCTAAGTATTGAAACATCCTTTCTACAGTCTTCCATTTCCCCAAACTTAAATAACCTTCTCTATTTAAATGCTTGCATATCTATCTATACAAAGAATATCTCCATTTCTTTAACTCTGCATGTACTTTCATAAAGTAACATAGAAAAAACTTTCAAAGCTTCACACAACTAGCCAGTTTACAAATAACTGACATGTACATGGATGGAAACACTACCTCAGGTCCTCGGTGATGGACTCTTCCACCCTGGGCTTCTTTCCGAAGATGGGCTCATCCGGGCTCTCGAAGTCCATATCTCTCTTGGTTTTCCCCACATTCATGGACTCGGACTGCAAGTTACCATCAGGACGTTTTCTGAGAAACAGACAGTATAAAATGAATTCTGGAGCATCAACTCTCCTGTTAGGAGGGACTCTGTGAAATGCTACCCCCCACATATAACATACACCATTAACAGAAGAATTCACGAAAATATTGGGTTCCCAACAAGATCGTTCGGTTTTTTCAATACAACAGTAGTGCTGAGTTGTGCTGAATTGCCTTTACTTAATTCGAAACCATTTTATAACATTGTATTGTAACAGCTGTCATATCAGCCAGCATTAAAAAAACTCATCAGAATTAATGAATGTTTGTACAGCCATTGTAAATATTGAAGGTGGAAGAAAATATGCACATTTTGGCATATTATGCTTTATTTCAAGAAAAGTAAGAATGCAACTGAAATGCAAAAGGAGATCAGTGCAGGGTATAAAGGTGCTGTAACTGATCGAACGTGTCAAAAGTGGTTTGCGCTGTTTCTTAGTACTGTTGACATTTCAGCCAAATACTTCCTTGCTGCGGGGCTGTCTGATGCACTGGGAGGTGTGGAGCAGCACCCCTCACCTCCGCCCACTGGGAGCCAATAGCGGGAGAGAGCGGACATACTCAAAGTATCCAATTAATTAAGTTATTGGTGAAGATCAAAATGCATCTTTTATTTTACAGAAAAAAACTGAACAAAATTTTTGGCCAACCCCCAATAAAAATGACAGCAGTAATGTTGAGATTAAAATACTGAGTACAGTTTGTGCTTCTTTCTGTACTTAGAATATGTGGCACCAAGAATGAAAATACTCCATCGTTTTTTAATATGTTTATGCTACTAACCTGATACCTGTTAATTTGTTTCCATCTATTTTTCATTTTTAAGGATTGCTAAAATATTCATTAAAAAAAAAATTGTGTTGCCCTGGTCAGTGTGGCTCAATAGGTTGGAGTGTCATGCTGTAAACTGACAGGTCCCGGGTTCAGTCCCTGCCGGAGTGTGTGTGAGAAGCAACCAAATATTTGTTTCATGCATCGATGTTTCTCCCCCTCTCTCTCCCTTCCCATCTCTCTAAAATCAGTAAGCATGTCGTAGTATGAGGATTAGGGGAAAAAATTCTGTAAAACATTTTACAGTCCCAAACACAGAAGTCCGTAACAGTATACTCTTGCTTCCATCCTCGCCTCCCTGCCCTGTTTCTTCTCTCTCCTCAAGTTTTTGGTTTGTCATTTCTTATTTCTGTCACAAACACACTCAAATCATGTGCATGTGTGTGTGCACCCGCTGTCTGCTCCGGTGCTCGATGCAGCAGGAAACAGCCTTGTGCATGTCTGGTTTTTCAGTTTAAATTTTATCTTTGAGATAGATTCCTAAAATTAGAATACCTAGGTCAAAAGGTGCATAATTTTGCTAGGTGTTGCCACATTCCTCTACACAGACTTGTACCATTTTGTGTTTCCAACAGCATGGTAGGCAGAAAGAATGTCCCCCTCCCAATCCCAGAATGATGGTCAGAACTGATACAGTGCTATCATCCAAACCTGCAGACTTATACAGACGCCGCCAAGTGCTTTCATGCCCTTTATAAGAAAAGGATTCGGTACAGGACCCCACAATTTGGCTATCATGTCTAGAAATAACATTTACAAAGCATCTCAATAAATGGAAATCTTATTCTTAAAAGCGTAGGCTTTTACCTATGATGCTTTACTTCATCACAACCCTAGCGGTACGCACTATCATCTCTTTCCTTTGAGCTTGAAAATGGTCAATTTCTCTTCCTTTTCCCTTCGCTTCTTTCCCTTGCCCCTGCAAGTCAACTCAAGTCGGTTTTTCTAAGCTCCTTAACCCTGTACTCAACTGGTCTTTCGTTCCGTGCACCAGAAACCACCCGTCAGACGCTGCTTGTGGGACCCGACCTCACCTGCCTGCAGGCCCCCGCCCCGGCGCAGGCACGCGGAGACCACCACGCGGGTTCCAGTACAAGGCCTGGGCCCACAGCGCCTGCGCACATCGGCGACGCCAGACCAGCTCCCTCACCCCCTGCCACCCCCGACCGCTTTTGTTATCTCAAGGGACACCCCGTTTCCTCAGGCGCTTTAAACGGCTCGTACTTTCTCCCGTCGACACTAAAAAACAAAAAGACACCGTCGGCTAACTCCCTTACCCGGCCTTCTCCGCAGGCCCTGGAGGCCCCTTCCATTTCCCCTTGTCCTTGTCCTTCCTGGTTCCCGGCGCAGCAGCAGAGTCGTCCTCGAACACGCTGAACAGCTCATCCCCGAAGGCGTCCGCCATCTCCCCGAGCCGCGAGCGCGTCTCCCTCCGACCCGCGACGCCCTGCGCCCGCCTGGGCCGTGACGCCAGCAGGCGCCAACGGTGGCTGGAGCGAGACAAAAGTGGTCGAATGGCACGGCCTCCGAGAAGCTTCCCGGACTATTCCTCTCTTCCGATCTTGCCTTCCTTCCCGAGCCTAGCGACCTTCCTTCCCTTTCCGAGCTTTGCGACCCCTCCTCTCCTCCCTCTCTGACCCCACGTGGGTGGGCCTTTCGGGAGTACGGCGGGAGCGCGGCGAGCCCCGCAGGCCGGCGGCGGGGCGGGGGCGGGGCGGGGGCGGGGCCGTTGTGCTCCGGGCCAATCCCGAGGCGGCGACCTCCCAAGCCCGAGAGGCCCGGATGGGGGACCCTGGCCGGTGGCGCACGACCCGGGGAATCTGAAGCGCGCTCGGAGGCTGTTCCGGGGCCGGGCCTGGGCCGGGCACCGTCTTCCGCCGGGGCTGCAACATGGGCGGCAAGAACAAGAAGCACAAGGCGCCGGGCGCCGCGGCGGTGCGCGCCGCCGTGTCCGCCTCCAGAGCCAAGGCAGCCGAGGCCGGAGCCGCCCCCGAGGTCCAGACCAAGAAGCCCGTTGCCAGGCCGCCCGCCGCCGCCGGCCCCCGGGAGCCCCGCATCAAGCCAGGTACGAGCGGCCGGCGGGCCCGGCTTCGGTCCTGAGGGAGGGGGCGCCGGCGCAGACCCCGGCCGCCTCGTTGGACCGGCCTGAGGTGTCGGGGCCTCCCGAGCCGCGATGGTCCCTTGTCCACCCCCGCTCTTTCTCTTCCGAAAACAAAACCAGAATTCCTGCAGAGTGGCTCCTGGAGCCGGGCCCCTTCCCTTGTACCGGCCGCTGCCGTCGTGTCCCGCCGCGCTGTGGCGATGCCACTTGTGGAAAAAGCCGGTACTTAGTGCGAGTCGGGTGCTGACACGCCACCTGCGGGCTGACGCACCGGGACCCTGCCCGCGATCTCCACCGCAGCCGCGCGCTCGTGCTGTGCGTGTCATTCGGTATAATAACTGCTGGGCAGGCGACGACTCCCGAGCGCGACGGGTCCCTGTTGGGGCTGGCTTGCAAAGACGAGCGAGCAGTCACTCGCTGTGGCTTCTGCTCAGCTTGTCTGCATGTGGTTCTTACCGACACACGCGCGCATCTGTCGAGCACCTGCTGGTGTCTGGCCTCTCTCCCACCCCAGCCCCGCCCCCCTCCAGGCGCCGGGGTCTGCCAGGGACAAGCACACTGCTGTGTGATCCGCAGGGCGCAGAGAAACGCCCAGGCGCGGAGCGTAACTCGGCACTCCAGCTGGACTGCGAGGGACAGTGCTAGGCCTTGCACTGTTCATTTGTACTCTTGTCGCCCAGTGTAGGCGCTCGTGAGTTCCGGGAGCACCAGCCAAGCCTTCTCTCCCCTGCCCCCACACCCTGCTCCTGCCTGCCCTGAGGGGGGCATCGGATGGGGCGGGGCGGGAGAGACCCAGCACCTCCCACTGTCTTGCACAGCCTCCCTGCCGGCTCTGTGATGCCGCCAGCCCCCTTCAGTGGCGTCCAGGACCTTCTTCCCAGCAGGTTTTCTAATCCCCACCTTCAGCCGCGGAGAACCCCGGGAGGTGTCGCTGCTCTGGACGCAGCTGTGGGCTCTCTGCCTCCTCGGTGCGTCCTTGCCATTTTCTCCTAGTGGGATGCTGTCTGTCCCTAACCCTAGGGACAGAAACCCTGGGACACCCACCCCTGGTGTCACCTGCTTTTTTCATTCCCCCTGTCTGTGGCTCATGCACCGGGTTGTTTGAATGTTCTGTCTGGTGTTTAGATCCTGCCTACAGTGCACGAGGAAATGCACATTTTACCTGCCCTATAAAGTTGTGGGAGGTCGGAGCTGCTTCATGGGGCATAGTGACGTCCCTCAGTGTCTACTCTGGTGCACTGCACGCATCGTTCAGACAAGCCGGAGAACTGGCGAGGAGCAACATAGAGAAATTAAGGACAAGAAATTGAGACAGAAAATCAGAGGAGGTCTACTAAATTTGTAGGGAATTTTTTGTAACTCTGAATTAATAGTTTGTAGTATAAATAACATGTTGCTACGCAGAGTGCCATGATGCGGACCCCAGCTCGTGGGGTCCGCCACATTGTGGATGAGGCACAAGACAAATTCTCACGGACTGCCGAGTCCTGTGGAGGAAAAGGGACAGTGCGGCTTCTCTCTCAAGGGGAGGAAGAAGCCTCAGCCCTTGCCGTGACTGGCCTTTATTGCTTTTCTGGGCACATTACATGATGGTCCTCATTTACTATGCACAGGTTCGCTTTAGGTGGTTACCTTGTACAGAAAACAAAAAAGAGGATGCCGCTAATCACATCACAGAAGAAGGATATTTGCAGATGCAAAGGGAAAAGTGGTTGAACCGGTTACACTCATCTTTGGAAGGTTTAGCACAGATTGTAGGAAGTTACTTTAAACATATGCAGTAAACCTTTGCTGCCTCAATCTAGGGTGAGGGAGTTTTAGCAAGAGCAAGACTCATAGCAGCCTAGGCACATTGCAGGCCTGGTTCCCCATGGGAGAACCTATCCATGGGCGTGGGTCCTGTGCATCTCCAAGTGGAAGCTGGGCCCACGCCACGCAGATCAGTCTCCTATAGCACCACATGATTATTTCTTTTTTTTTTTGCTTTGTGTTTCTTTTTGTGTGGAGATTTTTTTGATGACATAATAAGACTACCTTTGGGGAAAGAGTGGGAAATGTAATCGTTGGCCTCCACTTCCACTTCTGTCCTCTTCACACAGTTTGGGGGGTTGCGTGTAGCCTGCTCTCTCAGAACCATCCCCTCCTCCACACTGGCTCCTGGCACGATTCCAGGTGTTCTTCCACTCCGGTTTCCATTTTTCCTCATTTCATGGGTTCATGAAATAGTTTCAGAAGAGTTGCTATGTACCAGACAAGAGGTTAGGCACAGGGGACACCACACGAACAAAACAGACCAAGATTGCTGCCTTCAAGAGCTTACACCTGGCCTGGGGGTGGGGTGCTTACAGCACCAGGCTTGTGTGTATGCCACACCCCCCCCGCCAATGTGGACGGCAGGGCGTGTGCAGAAGGAGGCAGACAAGCCCTGTCTGCGGCCACTGTGCACCTGGAGAGGCAAGGAGGGGTTCTTGCTGGGAGCCTTCGGAGGGCAGGTGGGCCTCCTGACCTCTTGACTTTGGACTCCTAGCCTCCAGAAGTGAGAGGCAGTGTTTCTGTGTCTCCAGCCGCCAAATCAGTGGTGGTCCACTGCAGCAGCCCTAGGGGACTAGCAGAGCGGCCTGGGACTTCGCAGGAGACAAGAGAGGAGCCCTCCTTTCCCTGTTGCCCGGGGAGGAGTGCTTCTCTTCCCAGTCACCCTGTTCCTGGCCAGGCGTCTGTCTGCTGCCCCCGAGAGTCTCAGTTCTGCTGAGTTCCAGGCAGAAAAGCACCTAATTTCTAAAATCAGAAGATGAAGACAGATTTACTTTAAAAGCAGTGCAGGCATTCTCACGTGATGGGAAGAGGGTTACCCTCGCGAGTGCTGACTGGTCTGCATTTGTGAGAACATGCAGGGCCGTGGGGACTTGTAGGTGAATGGGAGGCGGGAAGGGATGACATTGAATAGTGTTCAGCAACCTTTACAGGGAAATTAAAGTAGTGTAATGGATAGTAATCATTAAATTGCCCTGAATTTTCATTCTCTGTTATGTACAGGTCCAAAAATTTATAGTTTTAACTCTGCAAATGAGTCTGGTGGTCCTGCAAATCTGGATAAATCTATTTTGAAAGTAAGTACCAAGCTTTTAAATCATTTCAAGAAGTGTTCCCTTTAAAAAAAAAAAAAAAAAGAGCCCTGGCTGGTGTGGCTCAGTGATTGACTGTGGACCTACAAACCAAAGGGTCACTGGTTTGATTCCCAGTCAGGGCACATGCCTGGGTTGCGGGCCAGGTCCCTAGTAGGGAGCACTTGAGAGGCAACCACCCACTGATGTTTCTCTCCCTTTCTTTCTCCCTCTTTTCTTCTCTATCTAAAATTAAGTAAATACATGAATCCTTAAAAAAAAAAAGATGTATTCTTAAGTATAAGGAAAAGATGGGGTATTTAGAGTTTTTGTAAAGAGTGCATTGACTATGTATCTGTATTAAGTAAAGCAGATCACGCACGTTTGTTGAGAGCTGGTGAGAAGTCAGCAAGCCTGGGTGTGGCCAGGCTGGGAGCATAGCACATCCACTTGGCTCTGTCCCAGTGCCCTCATCAGCCTCCTCCCCACGTAGATTGTCGGTTCCACAGTTCCCCTTGCGTGGTTCGCCTAGGCCCACAGGGCTTCTTGACGGCAGGGCCCTGCTCAGGGGTGCTCTGCCTAGAGTGCCGTAGCTCCCCACCTCCATCTGCCAGGTCTGCGACCTTAATGAGTCCTTTGTAAGTCACCAGGCTCGTCTTCTGGGTGGTTCCATGCACTCTCCTGCAACTTCCAGAGTAATTGCCCTGCTGGGTTATAGCTCGTCGTCGTGTGTGTGTTTCCTACTGCACTGAGTCCCTGGAGCCTGGCTTCATGCTTCCCTGTAGGAGGCGCTCGGTAGAGGTGTAGTGAAGGGGAGTTTTTCTCATAGATGCTAGTGCGCCCTTAGGTTACACGTGGGGAAGCGACAGAGGTTTAACCAGCTGATGGGAAGAAGCAGGAATCCAACTCCAAAAGCTAGAGGAACGTGTGCCCTAGTCACCATTTCCACAGACTTGACCGTCGCTGGCTGTGCCCCTCCCCTTGTTAGAGTGGCCTCCACACTACTCCACACAGCTCTTGGGCTGCGATCGGGCGGGTCTACTTTCAGGCGGAGTCCCAGGCTGCACCCACGGGGTCTGGCTCAGGGTGGTCCAGACACTTTGGAACTGTGGCCCAGGAAGGTCCAACGGCACTGTCTTGGAAAACATCGCTTCAGGAGGCTTTAGAAGAGGATTTTTTCCTTGCCATATGTTGTTGCTTTTTCTGTGTCCCACTTTTCTTAAATATATGGTCACAGTGTCCTCTAATTAATGGTAGCCCAAAATATGGTAATTACTATATCTGATGTTAGCTGAAAGTCTGGCCTTGGTTGGCAGGAATAGAGAATACTGATGGACTTCAAATTATTTAATTTTACTAAGTGTAACTCCATAGCTTAGCTTTTAATTGATCTTTTTTTGCCTCAACAGGTGGTGATCAATAACAACCTGGAGCAAAGGGTTATTGGAGTGATCAATGAGCATAAAAAGCAAAACAATGACAAGGGAGTGATTTCTGGAAGACTTACTGCCAAAAAGTTACAGGTATTTGGCACATTTTCTGAAGCTCCGTATTTCCCGCGGGCACTTTTAAGGCAGTGGCACATGTAACATACAGTCACTTTGTCGGCCGGTCGTCTCTGCCTGTGAGAGCGGGGCAAGGGCCGTGTGAGGGCCAGCCATGCTTTCCAGCATGAGGACTGAACCACACTCCCGGAATCACGCTGTTCTGCTCTGCGGGCACCGCCCTTCCCTTTTCTGTGCACAGTGGTCCCAGCAGACTTGCTGTCCCCTCTTTCCAGGGAAGGATGTGAGGCCGGGAAAGGTCACACCAGGTACAGCCTGAGGTTACTATCAATCAGTCAGGAGCAGGGTGAGCAGAGTCTGGGTTTGAACCCCGTCCTGTGCAGCTCTCACAGATCATGCCTTCGACAGCGTGTTAACACGCCCTCCTTCACGTGTGAGTGTGTTCGCTGAAGCATCGCTCAAAGCAGACAGTGAAAGCGTCCCGAGTGCTCACACCACTGGGAAAACGTGTCCTTAGACCCCGTCACATGGCTGCTGAGAGTGGTGAAGAGTTTCTTATGACTCGGGAAGGTGCTTATGTTACAATGTTAAGTGAAATTTGTTTTTACAAAGTCACAGAAACGTGACTGAAAGGAAACGTTACACTGCAAGAAGTATGTTTAGATAATATGAGCGATTTCTCCTGGCCCCTCTCAAATGTATCTGTAGTTCTCAAGTTCTCAATGCAGTGAACTCCTTTGAGGCTGAGAACTGAGAAGAGAGAAAAGAGAAACGGTTCTGGAGTGGTCACTGGCGTCAGAGACTCTGGGTTGAGACGCATGGGGGGGTGGAGCTAGCGATGAAAGAGGAGGGCGTCGGCGAGTGACCCGCCCCTCCCCTCGGCAGGACCTGTACATGGCTCTGCAAGCGCTCTCCTTCAAGACCTCGGACATCGAGGACGCCATGAGCAACACGCTCCTGCAGGGAGGGGACCTGCACTCTGCCCTGGACTGGCTCTGCCTGAACCTCTCTGACGGTGAGTGGCGGGCGGCCGAGGTGCTTTCCGTTTCCAGCGCGGCTTTTGAACTGAGTGCAGTATGGGTGATGTTTGCATCGAGCTTTTGTCTTGCACTTGAAGTTTTTCACTGTAATGGATTTTTTGCTAGAATGTTCTCGCTCTTTTTGTTCTTTTTGGTGTAGCCTCCTTAGAGGTGTAGTCTGTGCAGGAAGGTTGTTTTTCCTGTGTTGCTGTCAGCTATTCATTTTACAGCACACTTAATACCGCAGACTCTCAAGGTTTGCCTGCCTGTAGCCTGTGAGGCTGGTCTCCTGCTTTTGGCTTGGAGGTGGGGCTGGCGGGCCTTGGATAGATAACGTCCCACTCGGCAGGTGGGCGGGGTCAGGACCCTCGGCAAGAATGGGGAGCGCGCACTGCTTGCACGGCTCACTCAGGGCACTGCCATTCGCTGGGAGGAGCGCCCTAGGCAAGGGAATGGTTAGGTTCTTGTGGAAACGTAGGTTCGGCCACCTCGAGGGTGAAGTGCATGGTTGAGTCGGTGAGCTGGCCGTCCTCTGCCGAGGGCCCGAGTCCAGTGTGATGGTGACCGGGGCTCATCGTAGGGCTTCTCTTGGGAGCTGAGGGGCGCGGGAGCACCAGGCGCTCCCTGCACAGGCAGGGTCTGTGTGCGCGCGCAACGAGATTGTGTGTCTCAGGGTCACGTGCATGTTTATTTGCGTCTCAACTTCTCTTAAGACTCGCTTCCCGAGGGCTTCAGTCAGGAGTTTGAAGAGCAGCAGCCTAGAAGCAGGCCAAGGTTCCAGCCTCCTCCAGGACCAGCTGCTGTGTCACCCCCAGTGCACCCCACAACCAGCACACAGGGGGAGGACCCTAAGAGTAAGGTAACTTAAGAATTGAACGTGTAAAGTTGAACAAAATTGGAGGGAAGCCTGCATGGCGGTTCCGAACAGGATACACGTCGGGTTGCTGTAACGGTCCTCCTCACCGCATGCAGCCCGCCGGTCTGCCAGGCTTCCCTGTCCTAGTCACCTGCAGTTGTCTGCTGCTGCCTGACAGTCCACTTCACAGCATCGTGGCAGAAACCAGCGATGCGCTCTTTCCCAGGACTCCGCATGCCAGCCTGGGCTCGGATGGGCCTCCCTCTGTTCCACCAGGTGTCTCCTGGGGCTGGAACGCTGAACAGTGGTATCTGACTCGCACCAGGAGTGCCTCAGTAGGCAGGGCCGGCCTGGACTAGCTGGGGTCTCTCCCACATGGTGCTTCGTGCTGCGGGGGCTTCTGAGAGCAGATGTCTCAAGAAGAGCAGCCTTGGTGTGCCAACTTTCAGGCCCCTGCTGCTATCGCTCTTGCTAACACCCATTTGTCGAAGCGACTCACAGAGCTACCTCCGACGTCCGTGTGAAGGGTGTTGCAGGGAGGCCCATGAGCCCCGGCAGGCATAGCTCACCAGGTGTCACACTCGAATACTCGGCGCACTGCAGAACACCTGGGGACCCGCACGAGCCAGAGCACGTGCTGGGGAAGTGAGCCGGTCCCGGAGAGGCAGGCGCGGAGGGATCTAGAGTAGTCAGACGCACGGCAGCAGAGCAGGGCCGTGGTCAGCCGTCGCTTGACAGCTGCAAAGTCTCAGTTCCACAAGGTGAGTGGGTCCTGGAGACGTGCAGCCCACCTCTGCGCCTCTTCTGCTGGCGCAGCACCGCACACTTGAAAATGGGCTATGAGGGCAGGTCTCAGGTTTAGAGTTCTGACCACACCCCGCCCCCAGCCCCAGCATGCACATAAGAACAGGAGGTCTCTGTGGGAGGGGAGGGGTGTGTTCAGTGCTTGTCAGGGGCCTATGAACCTGTCCGAACCCACCACCACCATGAGCTCACTGACACGTCACACGTGCATTACAGTTAGTGTGCAGCACAGAGTGTTTTCACAAATACATCAGATGTGTCTGTCGTACCTCAGTAACACTTAAAGGTAAACAAAGACAAAATACAAGTATCGGCCTCATAAAACCACTGTTTTTGAGGAGGAATACTTGTTTTTTGGTTCTTGACAGTCCTTTCATTTTTGCCCCTTATGTTAAACAGGCAAGTTTGGAGTTTTCTTAAAGCAGTGCTGACCTCAGCTCACCCGCCCTCACTGGCCACTAAAGAATATCCTTTGGAGGCTCTGTGTCCACTGCTCCTGGGTGTGGAGAATCGTATCAGCAGTGTCACTTGGTTGCAGTGTGGATGCCCTTTTGTAACTTTGGTTTCTCAGATATTTGTTTTCTTGTTTCTAGCCAAAAAAGGAAGAAAAAAATATGGAAGTGAATATGAAAGAATGGATTCTGCGGTATGCTGAACAACAGAATGAAGAAGAAAAGAGTGAAAATTCTACAAGTTTAGAAGAGGAGGAAAAGTTTGACCCTGTGAGTGGAAGTTTGTGTTAGACCTCTAGGTGGAAAGCCTTTGAGACCCCCACTTTGGCAAACCGGCACTTCTACGAAGTCAAACACACACTTCCCGTATGGCCCACCAGTGTCCTTCCTGGGGACTGACTCAGTGGAGGAGAGCAAAAACATGTGTCCACCAAAAAGATGTGCACGCAGATAGAAACTCACCGCACCTGCGTTCCCGAACCCAAGCTGCGAGCGACTCTCAGAAACCCTGTGTGGGGGTGAGGGTGGGGGTGAGGGTGGGGGTGGGCGGGCAGAGGCACGCCCCCTGAACACCTTCATTGGCGAAGTCCAGGTGAGTGGCTCGTGCACACTGAGGGGCAGAGGCTGGTCGGGGGCGTCCTGCAGCAGGGTGGGCCAGGAGGCTCGCTGCAGGCTTCATGAGGGAGCCATGGGGACAACGGACACTCTATCTCCCTCTATCATGGCGGTGTTTGCACAGATGCACACGTTTGCAGCTTCGTTCATCCGCACGCTGTGGAACGGGCGTGCCTTACTGCAGGCGAAACACGCCTCTGTGAGGTCAGCTTAGAGGGAACACGGGTGGGGTTGCAGGACAGCGCATGTTACGATGAGCCCACTGTGGCGGACAAGAGCAGAATGCAGTGCTGGTAGTCTCGTGTGTGCCCGAGACCACTCGAAAGCTCCCCAGGAGCCCTTCCTGGTGGTTAGGCGGGGTGGTGGGTGACGGGGAGACTCTTCTCTGCGGCCTCCTGAACTGGACGGCCAGACCATGTGCCTGTGTCTGCGCCGAGTGCTGGCTCTCCCGTCCGTCTTCGCCTGTCGCTGCAGCCTCCACGCACACTGGCTCCGATCCCGCTGGGCGTGCACTAGGTGCTCTCGGTGCTCTCCTGCAGCCCAGCAGGGGCTCACAGCGGCCCTGTGCGCCCCCATGTGCCAGCCCCATGCTGGATGCGCCTCGTCTCTCGCCGGGAAAACACCGGGTGTTTGAGCGTAAACTTCAACTCGGGCTAGTTTGCTCAGCAGGGTGAGGTCCTTTAGTTTACAGCACCCGCTTCCCCAGGGGCCTCTTTTAATGTCCCGTCTCCTGGGAGACAGGCTGGAGGAGGGCAGCCAGGAGAGCAGTGTTGTATGGGTGCGTGTCGGTCCTCCAATGACATGCATGTCTGAAATGTGTGTGGTAAAAACACACTTTTGCAGCAGTGAGCTCACACGCTTTGGACCCCGTCGTTTGCTGTGTCGTATTAAAGATGGCAGGGGGTCTCTGCACGTGAAAGGCCCTCGTCCTGTAGCCCACTAGCTCCCCCTGTAGACAGACCGCACTCGGTGTTCTGCTTCCCTCCTCAGTCAGGGGTGCAGCCAGCTTGCATCTCCCTGCCGTCTGCACGTGTGATCTTTCTCTCTGGAAACTCCCACGAGTTGATCCGCCGGGTCGGCTGGTGCGGTTGAGGGCCCTGGCTTTCCCAGCACACACTGACTGGACGATGAAGTGACCTCACTCTTCTTGTTTTCGTCCCCTCTTCGGACCAGAACGAGAGGTACCGGCACCTGGCCGCAAAACTTCTGGATGCGAAGGAGCAAGCGGCCACCTTCAAACTGGAGAAGAACAAGCAGGGGCAGCGGGAGGCCCAGGAGAAAATCAGGAAGTTCCAGAGAGGTGAGCACTGCTCCGTTCTCGGTGTGCCCGTGTCTGTCCCTCACTGGCCAGGCCAGGCTGGAGGCTGTCTCCTCTGAATGTGTCTGCTCTGTCCTGACACCGTGCCTGCACCAGGCCACGTGGTGACTGGGTTAGGTCCTGTGGGTCACGCAGACGGTCACAGTCTCCGCTCTGCTGTCGCAGTGCCAACGCAGGCAGAAACTGTCTGTAGGTACATGGCTGTGTTCTCCTGAGACTTCACATGTGGGCACTGAAATGTGGCTTTCATACAACTTTCACATCAGCAGCTATATCTGTCTATCTTTTCACCCAGTTAAAAACGTGAAACCCTGCTCAGCTCAGAGGCTATGCAGAAGCAGGCCACAGGCTGTGCGGGGCCCGCAGCCATGCTGTGTGAGCAGCTGCTGTGCACGCCAGGGATGCCAGCTCCACGTGGGGAGAGCAGAACACCGCTCTGCTGGGGCTCGTTGCTGCTCCTGCTGAACGGTTCCCTTTGAGGAGCTTAGTGTGCGCACCGAACACAAGTGCAGATTTTTCGTAGGAGGTGTGGAGCAGTTGGTTACAGTGAAACAGACGTTTTTTTAAACCGTCTTTGCAAAGTAGAAAGGCACAAAGCAGGCAGGTAAAACTGAGTGTCGTGCTTTTCCTTGGCAGAAATGGAGACTTTAGAAGACCACCCCGTGTTCGATCCAGCTGTGAAGGTCTCACAGCAGCACAGTGACCGGAAAAAGCCTCCCATGGCCACAGAAGGGGAAAGTGCTCTGAACTTCAGTTTGTTTGAGAAATTTACAGCTGCTGCTGAAGGAGAGAAAGGTACAGCGAAGGGAATGCGTTCCAGGTGTAATTTGTAACCAATAAAACGTCAAGGAATGTATAATCAAACTTATGTCACTTTGCATTCTAGCCACCCAGGCAAGGTGAGAGCGAAGCTTGCCTGCACACACTGTCCTGGGAAAGGGATAACAGCAATAACTCGCCTGTGTAGCGTTTTGTCCTCGCAGATGTCTTGCTTCCGCCTCGTCCCTCTCCACTTTATCCTCCAGCCCCTGCCAGAGTCGTCTTTCCACAGCAGATTGGAGTGTGAGCCCCTCTTGAAAACAACCCGTAACCACTAGCACGTGCAACCCGTTCATTGTGCCACTGAAGACCCTTTGCAGTCTGCCCCGGTCTGCTTCCACATCACACTCCGTGGTTCACGGCCACATCCTCCTTTAGGACATGTGGCTGCCTGTGCCCTAAACACAGGCTCCGCTGCATGGCTCATGCTGGCAGCCCCCACTTGGCCAGCCGTGCCCTCCCTTCACAGCTCAGGCGAGCAGCACTGTGCTCTGCCGTTCCTGACTCCCGCCAAGTGTGGTCCTGTGGTCCCTGTGTTACGTAAACCATCGGTGAAGCCAGGCGGTGCTCACCAGTCTACGGTGCGGTCCAGTCCCCTGAGCTCGCAGTACTCTGCAGTGTGTGTCCTCTCTGCAAGTGTCCACTGAGTCCTTGTTGTCGGCAGTGTCAGGTGCTGCCGGACAGTTGCTAACAGGACAGCCTAGTCTCTGCCTTCAGGTGTGCAGTCTAGGAGGGGAGGGGAGCTTTAATGGACACAGGTCATTGCGAATTGTGACGTGTGCTAGCGGAGAGAGGGTCCGCTGCTACAGCCAGAGGTAGCAAGGGGGCCTGATTTGGACAGAGGAGCCGGGCCGCTGCCTTGCCCTGAGAGCTGACGGATGGCGGGTGTTCACCTGGCGATGGGTCGGCAGGCATCGCATAGGAAGTCGCAGGTGGAGCACGTGCTGCCCAGGGCGGGGCTGCTGGCCAGCCCTGGGGCTGAGCGTCGGAACTGGGACTGACACAGCTGGGCAGCACTGGAAGAGCTGACTGCGCATGCAGTGAGCTGCTGTAGGCACACTGAGGCGGGTGGGGGACGTAGTGAGCGACTGTGACTTGTTTTATACGGGACACGCAGCCACTGAAGGCGGTGGCGGCAGCTGTTAAGCAGAGCGATGACTTCTGCTTTGCGTCTTCCTGCGTGGTAGCGCACCAGACATCAGGGTCAGAACCCCTGAAGCGGCCATCCGGCAGACAGTATGAGCCATTTCCCTGGGGCGCGGGGGGTGCTGCTGGCAGCGTGTGTGAAGGATTGGGTTTTCCTCGGCCCTCTGTGTCGGGAGCATTTCCCTGCCACCTTTCTGCCTGTCCCTCCTTCCCCTGCGTACCCCTTGGTCTCCTCCCAGACGAGAGGGGGCTGGAACGAGTGCGTGCGGCACAGGCAGGCGGCAGTCAGGAGCGCACGGCGCCCTGGGTCGGCGGGCACCTGGCCTGCCCGCTTTCTGCGCAGGGGCAGCTGCAGGCCTGCGTTGCCCCCCTGCACTGCTGCGTGGCCGCAGTCTAGCACCTCCCTGCCTGTCGTTTCAGAGAGAAAGAGAGAAGCCCGTGATGTGCGGAATCTCGACTACACTGCTCGGAGCTGGACCGGGAAGTCTCCCAAGCAGTTTCTCATCGACTGGGTCAGGAAGAACCTTCCCAAGAGCCCAAACCCTTCCTTTGAGAAAGTTCCAGTAGGTCGATACTGGAAATGCAGGTGTGTGTGTGTGGTTTTTTTTTTTTGTTTTTGTTTTTTGTTTTTTTTTGGTTAACTGAAGGAGCTTTAAGGAAAATTGAAAATGAAAATCTTGTTTGTTTGTTGGGAGCTAGGTCGACATTGAGGAAGCTCTCCTGTTCCACATCTTGGGTCGGTAGCACTTATAAATCATGAAGTGTCTGTCTTCCGTGGAAACACTTCATTTAAATAACTGATGTGAACTTAGGTCCAGTGTTAACAGGGCTCTGGCCAGCCTCACGTTCTCGATTTCGTTTTTGGTCTCTCGGCGCCTGCAGGGTGAGGGTGGTGAAGTCCGAGGACGACGTGCTGGTGGTGTGCCCCACCATCCTGACAGAGGACGGCATGCAGGCCCAGCACCTGGGGGCCACGCTGGCGCTCTACCGGCTGGTGAAAGGGCAGGTGAGACCTCCTGCCCCGCGTGCTCCAGACACCGTCCTAGAGCAGCAGCTCTGCGTGTTCTGTCCGCATGGCGCCGTGTGTGCATGCGGGAGGTGGCGCACGCTGAACCACAGCCTCTGCGCCAGCTCGCGCCCTACAGGTGCCTCTCCTGGTGGCCCTGTTTCTATATGATTTTGACTTCTCAGCCGCGAACATGGTTTGGCCTTTCTCTCCGTAGACAGAGACTGGGACGTGTGACTGCCTTGGACTTTCGGGCTGTACTGGTTACAGACTAAGATCATTGTGCTGGGAGGGGCGAGCATTTCCTTGAATGTTACATTGTCTCTCAAAGTTAGAAAACCGAGGGGTGGGCGTGGGCGCTGGTTCTGGTTTCAGGATAAGTTACAGTAACTAAGTTTCCTGTTTAAGGGAAGATGGAGGGAAAGTGCTACTGAGGGAAGGAAGCACCTCTGAGAAGGCTCAGTGCTCTTCGGGGGCACCGCCCCGTTCTCTTTTCTACGAGAAGTGTGCGTGTCTGTCTTCAGGGGAGGTTGGAGCCACTGACAGTTTCAGACACCGAATAAGTGGATCTCCGAACAGTATCTCCTTCCAGTTTTGTCAGTGCAAGTTCTTAATGTCTTTATTTCCCTCATTCTGCAAAATGAGGCGTCACGAGCCCCATTTAACCGACAGCGGTGAGCCAGTGCTGCAGAGGGGTCTGGGCTCCGCTCCGGCACGGACTCGGGTGCCGTCGCCCCATGCAGTGCGGCTGTCCACAGCACTGTGACCTGCAGCCCCGCACAGCGGCAGGCATCTTGGGGGCTTTGCCTCGGAAGTGCGCCGTGGGGCGTCTACACTGCTCAGGCGGCGCCATAGCCACATAGATGAGACACGCTGCTCAGCGGCAGCCCAGCAGCACGCTGTGTCCGCAGGCATCGCTCCGCATGCACTGGCCTACAGTTCCCCTTGGGGGCGCCAGGGGTGGGGGGGCACTCAGCACCCCAGTTCCCAGAGGGAGAAGCCGGGAAGGGTTAAGTTGTTTGCCCGAGGCCACACCACCAGCAAGTCTGGAAGCTGGAGGTCAATAGGCTGCTGACCAGTTTGCATCAGAGGCATGTGCATCTTACAGTAGAAGGCGTAGCTGGCTAGTTTAAGAGACAAATCATGTTTGAGAGGAAGACAGCCATCCCTCTAAGTCCTCACCTGAGTTTGGCGTCCACAGTCAGTGAGAATGACATCGTGCTATTTCTCCCTGTGCAGTCCGTTCATCAGCTACTCCCTCCGACTTACCGAGAGGTCTGGCTGGAGTGGAGTGATGCGGAAAAGAAAAAGGAAGAATTAAATAAAATGGAAACCAATAAACCACGTGACCTTTTCATTGCCAAACTTCTGAATAAAGTGAAGCAGCAACAGCACCAGCAGCAGCAGCGTTCCGAGAACAAGAGAGAGGACTCTGGGGACCCCGAGGGGTCCTGGGAAGACTTAGTTTCCGATGAGGACTTCTCTGTGCCACCCTCGGCATCAGAAAAGGCAGAGGATCTGGAGCCCGCCAGAACCCTCTTCAGAAAGCTGCAGAGCACGCCCAAGTACCAGCAGCTTCTCCAGGAGCGGCGGCAGCTGCCCGTGTTCAGGCACAGGGATGCCATCGTGCACGCACTCAAGAGGCACCGGGTGGTGGTGGTGGCGGGTGACACGGGCAGCGGGAAGAGCACCCAGGTGCCACACTTCCTCCTGGAGGACTTGCTCCTGACGGAGTCAGGGACCAGCAAGTGCAGCATCGTCTGCACCCAGCCCCGGAGGATCTCGGCAGTGAGCTTGGCCACCAGAGTGTGTGACGAGCTGGGCTGCGACAGCGGCCCTGGAGGAAGGGTAAGACGGCCCCTGCCGCCCCAGGGGGTTCGGGGGTGGCTTTGCTCGTCCTTGCTCTTGGGGCCCAGACAGGAGTCTGGCCGTCACGGACCGTGGGCTGGTACGTCTCCGGCACTTGCCACGTGCTGTGTGACCAATGCGCTGAGATGCCACTGTCCTTCACGTGGACAAGGTCCTTAATCTGTCATGAAAATTCTCACGTGAGGGAGAATGTGTTCAGGCCAATAGGTGACTAGTCAGATATGTTACAGACTAAAGTGAACATTCAAAGACTATGGCAAACACAAATCTGACCCTAATATCACGTACCTCAAGTGTTTGCGAATCTGTTCTGTGGAACACAGCCCTGAATGGTTTTCATCCATTCTTTCCCATGAGCAGAAGGAAAACCAGTGTACATTCTGCAGCCTTGTGCTTGCAACAGATAGAAAGAGTGTGTAAGCACCTGCTGTCATGTGCTTTGCCACGTCAGCTGCCACAAAACTGCCACATGCAGGGGCCCTCACACGGGTCAGACCCCGGGCAGAGGCCGAGCCCCTGGAGGCCAGCTTAACTGTACTTGGAGTCGTTCTTTTGCCACATGCAGGGAACCTCACACGGGTCAGACCCCGGGGCAGAGGCCGAGCCCCTGGAGGCCAGCTTAACTGCACTTGGAGTCGCTCTTTCTAGAGACGGCTCTAGCGGTTCTGTCTCTGTCTTTAAAGGGGGTGCCCTGTCCTTAAGAACTGTTTTGTGTGGCAGATTGTTTGGCTTCCTCTCATGGGACACAGGAGGAGAAAGGACATTTTGTCTCGTGAGGAGCTCACACGAGGGCAGTGACAGCCAGGCACACAATGACCTGGGAGTGTCTGAGGAAGTCAGACGGAAAGCGTAGGGACCAATGTCAGGGCTCCCTCGGTCCCCTGCGCTGTGCTGGCTGCTGCCCTTCCCAGATGCAGCATCGGGGACCCTGGTGGGAGCGCAGGCCAAGGGCAGGGGCCACCCAGGCCCTGCTCCTGCACCGCTCAGCCTGAAACCCCGGTCACTTTCCCCTGTCACATCACAGTGCTCGGAGCAGAACGGCTTATTGTCGTCTTGTCTCCGCACTGTGAAAGGAAGCAAGGAGTTTCTTGTTTAAAATGAACAGAGCCAGCGTTACAGTCATCTGTGACTGAAGCCTTGGGGGCGGCATTGTGAGCGCCAGCTGCAGGGGGTCGCTCTGCCCCAGCGCTCCGTCCGGGAGCAGGGCCAGCCCTGTGCGCCCCCCGCCCCGCCCCGTCCCGTCTAACGCATGTCCCCCAGGCCCCATGTGAGAACATCACCTCGCCCTGTCGCCCCCTCAGAACTCCCTGTGTGGGTACCAGATCCGGATGGAGTCTCGGGCCAGCGAGTCCACCCGGCTGCTCTACTGCACCACAGGGGTTTTGCTGAGGAAGCTTCAGGAAGACGGCCTGCTGACCAGCGTGTCTCACGTCATCGTGGACGAGGTGAGCAGACCGCAGCGATGCCCGCACGAATGCTGAATGCTCGGTGTCACAGAGGTGCTGCTGGTGACGTCAGCCAGCACCCACTCTGTGCTCACAGCGCCAGATGCTGTCGTGGTCATTTAATTCTCTCTGGTGAGCGTGTCTGGGGGTTACTTTGGTAAATACTAAACACCCCACGCTGGGGGCTGGGTGTCACTCTCAAGACTTCACGTATAGCGACCCGTTCGCTTCACGTATAGCCCCGTGCAAACAGCACCGCCTCTGTCACCGCTCAGGGACCAGGGCAGAGGTCAGACAGCTGGGCCAGGTCACACAGCCAGCCAGCTCCGCGCTGGCTTCCAGGCCCACGCTGCGGCTGTGTCTACACGCCAGCCAGCACACTCGCCGCTGCTGCACTGCATCGGAGGTCAGAGGGTTTCCTCGATTCCTACAAAAACCAGGGACTCCTTCGTCAACGTGTCATTCTGTCCCTAGAGACACCCCACTCGCATCGGATTTCAGTGCACACTTAAGCTGAATTATGCCAAGAGCTTCACTCCCGAGTTACTTTAAATGGCATACTAGCCTAGTATGTGGAAACTGATTTGTCTTGCACATAATTTTTCAAGAAGAAATAATGTATCTAGCATTTCTGTTCTAAAGATATTTTAAAATTTTTCTCTGATGTAAAACTTTTGTGAATGTACATTAATTCACTAAGTTCAAAGGCAGTAGTGAAAGCTCAGTTATTCATTGATTTTTAATTAATAGACTAATATTGGTTATTGGGTTATTTTCCTCCTTTTGGTTAGAAAATATTACAAGTGTAAAAAAATACAAAAGTGAAAATAATTATAATCTCACGATCTAGAAAAAAATCACTGTTGACATTTAATTGGTATATTTATATATGTGTATATTTTATAGTTCTTTATGTCACTAGTCTACAAAAGCATAATTTTTTTGTAGCTTTATGGTGTATAACTTGGATGCCCCATATTATGTAACCATCTTCCTGTTGTCAGACAAGTGAAGGCTAAGGTATCTTTTAGTGACCTAACCGTTTGGTCATAGGTAAGTGACAGGAAACCACTTACCTATGGAGTCTGTTCTCCCACGAGGGAGAAACTGCTGTCCTCACTATGGGTGGGAAGAAAAAGGGCGTGGGCTGCGGTCACAGCCCCGCTCTGCACAGCCGAGAACAAGATTTTGTCAGTGTCCTCAAGGACCAGCATAAGCAAAGTGCTAATCTGTCTATTTATAATGAGATACTTTTACTGCTAGTTAGGTGGAAATATTTGTATTGGCTACTCAGTAAATTTCCTTAGTGCCCCAATGTACCAGAAATTTGCCTGGTAAATGTGTGTCAGAGTGGACCCTGGTGTAACAGCCAGACCGAGTTCAGGAAGCTGTTTCTGATGGTGCCGGGTCAGCAGTCTGCAGACACGGCTTCCTGGGTGGTCACACTGCCCCTCTCCTGAGTGACACGGTGAGAGTGAGAGAAGGGCCCCCCCACAGTCATCACTGCGTCACATCTGTCACATCTGAGGCTGTACGTGGTGCTGTGGCTGAGCTGGCTGCGGAGGCTCCCATATGAGGGAGGGTGGGGAGTGCTGGGGTGGCTGTGCGCTTTGCTTAGTGCATGGTCCCTGTGGGAGCATCCCCTGGCTGCTGGTGAGTTCACACCCAGCTCTCTGCCTGTCTCGTCTCTCCCAATGGTACTGAGTAATAACGTGCAGGTTTGTACTGGCTCTGCTCTATGTTCTAGCCTCCTTTCTCTCTCTCTTTTAAATCAGCGTATGTGTTAAGTTCCATCCATTCCACGATATTCCCCAGATTTGTTTTCTCCATTAGGAAATCTCTTTCTTGATCTTCAGACACAGATATTCTACTCAAACCACAGAACAAAACCACCCAAGATTCTTGCTTTTTCTTCCTCCCACGTCCCCATCAGGGTGTCCAACCTGCTGCCCAACACAAAATCGTAAATTACTTAAAATGTTATGAGATGTTTTGTGCGTGGCTACACGCTGCGATGTATCTAATGTGTGGCACAGGACAGTTCTTCCAGCGTGGGCCGGAGACGCCAGCAGGATGGCCAGCCCTGCCGAAACCCTGGGCCTGTTGGTTCCCCTTGCCTTAGACTCACCCACTGGGGTTGCCCTCCCGGGGGTCACCACTATCTCTGTAGTCACTGCACGAGCCTCTGGTTAAACGTCCTGCTCTCTGCAGTGCTCTCCTCCACGGTGCCCTCCACACTGGAGCCAGAGTGTCCTTTCAGAAACAAAACTCGGAGCACCGTTCCCCTGCTGCAGAGTGTACTCGTCACTCCCGACTCAGGGTGCAGTCAGCTCCCTCCCCGGCGCCCCGGGCCTTACCAGGGCCTGTTCCCAGCCAAGCCATCTCCGGCTTCTTTCCCACCCCATGGCGCTCCCTCACCACCACCACCATGATGTGGCACAGCCTGGGTTCTGCGACCACTTTTCCTTCTCACCCCGTTCCCTCCTCCTCATGTTCGAAGTCCCCTTCAGTTCTCTGTGCGATGGCGGTTTCTTCCGAGGCCTCCTCAGCCCCAGAAGCAGCCCCTGCGTGCGTGACCTCACACCACGCGGTGCGGTGTCCGAGTCCCAGAGGGGCACTGGCATGCAGAGGGCTGCAGGCGTTGTCACCCCAGCAGGAGCACGGCGCCCACACTCCCTGCTTACTGGACTCCATCACAGGGGCTCCGCTGGGCCCCACAGGGTTGTCACGGCCACATAGGAAGTCGTCCGCCCTTTGTGCTCTCATTTCACGGGACAGAAACAGACCCAGTTTCCTCAAGCCACACCGCAAGTGACAGCCAAGAAGTGAACCCAAGTGACTGATTCCAGAGCTCCAGCGCTTACCATCCTTCCAGCCAAGCCAGCGAGCAGACCTGTTTTCTCCCACGGTTCCCATGTGCTTTAGAGCTGAGTGCCGCCTCCAGGCGTGCACGGTGGGACGGAGACGGGTGGGTGGAGTGCAGGCAGGTGGGCCGGACCCTCAGGCAGGGCAGAGGGTTCTGGAGATCGGCCTGTCTAGACACACAGCTTCTCCCTCCCTCCATGTGCACAAGATTAAAATCTCGATGAACTTCTCGGCGTGCGTGTCTGACCATTTCAGCCTTCTACTGGGCCTCAGGTATGCTGGAGGCTCACATTCCCCGTTCACTAGGTTCACGAGAGGAGTGTCCAGTCGGACTTCTTGCTGGTCATCCTGAAGGAGATTTTACAGAAGCGCTCTGACCTGCACCTGATCCTGATGAGCGCCACCGTGGACAGTGACAAGTTCTCCGCGTACTTCACGCACTGCCCCGTCCTCAGAATTTCGGGAAGGAGTTACCCTGTTGAGGTGAGCGTCCCCACAGCACCTGTGTGAGCACAACTCGTGTGCGTCCCAGGGAGCAGCCCCAGCAGGGGGCCCTGTGGCCAGAGTGGGAGGGACAGAAGTGTGTTCACAGGGGGCTGCAAGGCCACAGAGAGGGCCGCGGGGGGCCTGGGGGCAGTGCCGTTGCCCTGGCTCAGGGAGAATTCCTCTGAGAGCCGCTGCGCCCTGCAGAACACAGAGCAGTGCTCTGTGCAGACAGCCTCCTCACCTGAGGGCGGTGCTGGCAGGAGTGGCTCCCTCCCGCCGCCTCTACCGGCAGGGCGGGGCCATGCAGCCCCCTGTCTGCCCTGGGCTCTCCCTCGGCTCTCACACATCAGACCCAGACACCATGACATCGTTTTTCCTGAGACCTTCGGGACAGACGCATCCTCACCAGCAAAGCTCTGCGTTTTCAGAGAACGCATAGAGCATTTTTCATGATGTTCTACGTTAGCATTTGGTGACACTTGAAAGTTAAAAATCCCCTTGTTCTCTTTACAATGGCATTTACTGATGTGAATGTGAGTTCACCATTTGCATGCTTTGTTCTATGCAGGTTTTTCATCTGGAAGATATAATAGAAGAAACAGGTTTTGTACTAGAGAAAGACTCGGAATACTGTCAGAAATATCTGGAGGAAGAAGAAGAAATAACCATCCAGGTTACCAGCAAAGCAGGGGGAATACAAAAGTATCAGGTAAAAAGAAAGCCTTCTGAAGGACCTCTGATGGCTCTCTCCAGCGCTGAGCTGCCATGAGTTTGGAAGCCGCGCAGGCACCGTGAATGCGAGTGCAGTTGGTGGGAGAGGGACGGACATGACCAAGGGCCCCCTTTATAGGTCAGCCTGGGCTCTGATGTCTTGTGTCCTTGACCGTCTGGACACAGAGGTGCACGTCCAGAACCGAGGACCGGAGAGGGAAGGGAGAGGTGGCGAGTGCTGTTCCACAGCAGCGTCGGTGGGCGAGGGGTCGGTCTGTGAGGATGCCCTCTGCATCACCTGGACCCCTCAGGAGGGCAGGATGCGGCTCCTAGTGGCCTCTGCCCACTGTGCACCTGCCGCAGCTCTGCAGTGGAGCTGCCGGGGCGGGGCAGTGCGGTGCTCGGCAGTGCGGTGCTCGCCGGAGCGCCCATTTCCAGAGTGTTTTCGGAAAGGGCACAAAGCTGTGTCCTGCGTTTCAGCCAGTGGCCCTGTGCCCAGTGCTCTCCTTGTGTCCATGATTCTTCCTTTCACGCATGGGTCTGGGCTGAGTGGAGCCCACAGGTACCTTGTCCTCTAAGCAAGCAGGTAGACCGAGGAAGCAGAACACTGAAGTCTGTCCCTGACACTTCAGAGACAGAAATCAGAAGCTAAAGGAAGGCTTCAGGAAACCAGAGGCATTCCAAAGAGGTGACTGGAACTCAGCCACCACAGTGAGACCTGGACAGGAGGGGCAGGGGCACACCACTGTGACGCCAGCAGCGCCGTCCGGGCTGCCTGCCCTCCAGCTGCCACAGCGCAGTGCATGCAGGGTCTGCCCTTCCGTGCTTGGGCCTCACACGTTGGTGCCAGAGGAGAGCTTTGTCATGCTTAGGGGTGGGGTGGAGTTGAGTTACGGGGAAGAGATAACATTGGGTTCTGTTTCCCGCTGTGAAACATTGTATTCTTTCTGTTTTAACAAAGTTATAATGGTGACAATGAGAACTTCCCCCTCCTTTGTCTTATGAAGGCACTTCCTGTTTTTCTCATCTCTTTCCAACTGTGCCCCTGTTAGGAGTACATCCCAACTCAGACGGACACAGGTGCGGACTTAAACCCCTGTTACCAGAAGTACAGCAGCCGCACTCAGCATGCGCTTCTGCACATGAACCCCCAGAAGGTCAACCTGGACCTCGTGGTGGAGCTCCTCGCGTACTTAGGTGCACATCGGCCCCTGACGGGTCTCCCTCTGCTCTGACAGGGCTTCCTGCTGGTGGGAGGTGTTTCAGTACTGCCTCCTGTGCCGTTCCTTGTCCGTCTGCTCATGTCGAGTAGCACGTCCTTTCTGAAATTGCAGACAAAAGCGCCCAGTTCCGGAACACCGAAGGGGCAGTGCTGATCTTCCTGCCTGGCCTCGCTCACATCCAGCAGCTGTATGACCTCCTGTTGACTGACAGAAGGTTTTCCTCTGAGCGGTAACTACAGATTGTGTTATATTCCTGGTGGTTTCAAAGTAGAAAAAGGTTTCATACATGAAAACTCTTTAAAAAAAGATGTTATTTATTTATTTTTAGAGAAAGGGGAAGGGAGGGAGAAAGAGAGGGAGAGAAACATCAGTGTGTGGTTGCCTCTTACACATCCCCTACTGGGGACCTGGCCCACAACCCAGGCATGTGCCCTGACTGGGGATCGAACTGGTGACCCTTTGCTTCCCAGGCCGGTGCTCAAACCACTGCGCCACACCAGCCAGGGTTGTTCTGCTCTCTTCATGTGATGAAGCAGAGGAAGTCCTGTGGGTGAGAGCGGGATGGTGACCCCCCCCCCCATCCCGCTGGGTGTGCAAACGCACGCACGCTGATGCCAGAACGTCCTGCAGCCCTGCGCACTCTCCATCCCACATAGCTCGTTCACGTCGGACTTCCTTCTCTTTGATGACATGTGGGGGTTCACTGCACCCTTGTCAGAACTTTCATGTTTAAAACTTTTCATGATAAAAAGTGTTAATGTTGCTTCCTGTTTGCAAATGCATTTTGTTATTCTTTGCAGTGTCTTCTGAAGATAATCTCTTGCTAAGAACTGTGGTTTTCACTTTCAGATATAAAGTGATAGCTCTACATTCCATTCTTTCAACCCAAGATCAAGCCGCGGCGTTCACGCTCCCGCCTCCAGGAGTCAGGAAGGTAAAGTTCAGTGCACCCCGGGGGTGTGGGGCCAGTCGGAGAAGGTCTGGGGGGCGCTGGGACTGGCCCTCGGAGGCAGATACCAAGGGAAGTGCCTCAGTGATGGCAGAGGTGAGCCAGCGTTGGGTAAAGCGTTTGGTCACTGACGTGTTATCAAAGGGACGGGACTTCTAGGAGGAGTGCTAGGTGAACGTGTGTTGTGAATGTTGCATGTGAGAAGAATGACCACAGCTGGCCCCGAGCAGGCACCGGGAGGGACTCGGGGGTCAGGAGCTGGTGGAGTCCAGGCAGAGTTCTTAGCTTTCCAGGCTACTCGCCTTACCCCTGTTTTTTGGGGGGGTTTTGTTTGTTTGTTTTGGTAACGGTAATACACAGAGCATTAGGTTGGGGGGGATTGCAGCACTTTCATTGTGTCCTCTGGGATTCTGAAGGAAGAGTTCCTTGCCGAAGGGAGTGTCTCTGGTTTTGAACCTCTGTCAGAGAGGGGAAGATGGCACAGCATAGGAGCCTTGGGGACACAGAGCTCCCAGCCGGAGCAGGAGCTCTCCCGCGGGTCCTGGTCCACGTTCCCGTCTGGCCCTAGGCAACCCGGTCCACCTCGCTCCTCCTCTTTCTCAGGGGAGCGGTCCCGGGGCCCCCAGAGCTCTCGGAGCACAGTTAGAAAACCACTGCTCCGTGTGGCCCCTTGACTGTTTCCCACTCTGCCTGGGCCGTTTTCAGGGGGCCTGGCTAGAGTTGGGAAATGGCACTTTTGGCATAAAAATTTATGACTTTACTTAGCAAACTGAGGTGACGAAACCAATTAGAACAAATTAAAATTACCCAGCAATAACAAGGAGACTGAATTTTTGTAAACATTGAAACTCACTTTTTTTATCCTCCCCCGAGGACATGCATACTGATTTTAGAGGCGGGGAGAGACAGAGAGGGAGAGGAACATCAGTGTGCGAAAGAAGCGTGCGTTGGTTGCCGTTTGGATGCGCCCCGACTGGGGACCGAACCCATGACCCAGGGGTGCACCCCGACTGGGGGCCCAACCTGCGGCCTTTCGGTTTGCGCGGAGACGCCCAGCCAACGGCATCGCACTGGCCAGGCCCGAAGTCCACGCTTTAGATCCGCCGACTCGAACTCTGTGAGGAGTGCACATGGCAGCGTGCTGCCGGAAGCCACTCCCTAAACGTTCGACTTCTTCAGGTTGTTCTCGCCACGAACATTGCAGAGACCGGCATCACCATCCCAGACGTCGTGTTTGTGGTCGACACTGGCAGAACGAAGGAAAATAAGTGAGTGTGACTTTCCCAAGTCAAAGCGTTTTCATCCGGAAAAGCATGTGGGGCTCTTGAGTTCCTAGGGAAAGTCACAGACTTGTAGAGGGAAATTTTCAAATATCCTAATTCTGCCCAAAGCAAAACTGTAGGAAATTCAAAATATGAAGCTTCATGTTGCCAGTTTTCCCGTAAGCAGCCAGTGTGCTGCTACTTCTAGAAAAGCACTCTCTGAGAAAATTTTTAGAACAGAACTTACTGTAAACTTGTTGGTTTGTGAAATAAAATGTTTTACAGAAACGTTATTTCAAGATTATAAAAACTAGTATGGGTTTTGGAATTAGTTAGATTTGAATCTTTGATCTATAAGCTTAAGCAAGTAATACACCGTAACCACAGGTTGTGGTCATCGGTCTCACCACACGGAAGTGAGGAAGGTGAGCGTCTCACGACAGGAAGTGCCCAGTGCAGTAGCGGGCACAGTGGGTCCCCTGAGCCAAACCTCTGCCCAGGAGACCGAGTTCCTGCAGTGGTTTGTGGGTCCATGCTGCACAGCGCCAGCATGGGGCCAGCACGGGGGCCTCCGTGGCCTCTGCCATCGTCTGCATGCACCACCCCAAGCATCACAGGGCTGGGGCACCATCTGGAGAGGAGCACAGCTGCCCAGCACAGAGCGGACCCCGGGTTTTTAGCAGCACACCTTCAGAGGACCAGTGCGGCAAGCTGTGATGTCCACAGTGGCACTCCTCAGAACTCCAGGAGTCCCCATGGCAGGGCTGATAGGCGTTCCACCGAGATCAGAAAGGTGCCCGGGTCAGATTAACGTGCAGAAGGCTATGGGAGACAGGGTTTCCCTTGTGCCAGAGCTTCAGCTCTGAAGTACAAGATTTAGTATGCAGTGTCTGCCGCATTATGTAAATGCAAACCATGATTTGGAAAATACTGCTCTGCAGTGGTGACGGACTTTTTTTCAATCATCTTCAACGTAATTCCGGGAGTCAGATGCTCCAGCTTCTCTGGAGTCTGAAGTTGGTGACCACACACGTCTTCTCCTCCCCCGTCTCTTTAGGTACCATGAGAGTAGTCAGATGAGCTCCTTGGTGGAGACATTCGTCAGCAAGGCGAGCGCTCTGCAGCGCCAGGGCCGGGCCGGACGGGTCCGCGACGGGGTCTGCTTCCGCATGTACACCAGGGAGAGGTATGGCCGCGCTGGGCATGAAACCCACGGTCAGTGCAGTGCGGTGGCCGGTGGTGCGAGTGGCGTTCGCTGCTGTTTGGTTTTTCAGATTTGAAGGCTTCATGGACTATTCTGTTCCTGAGATCTTACGTGTGCCTTTGGAGGAGTTATGTCTTCATATCATGGTAACCCCTCTGGAACTCAGATGAACTTGTTGTTCTTCCCCCCCTTCCTACAAAACAAAATTAAGACCCTAAACTTACCTTACCTTGTATTGCCCCAGACGTTCCAGCCTTGTGTGGAGTCGCTGTAAATAAGTGCCCCACCCCCACCCCCACCGTACTGTGGTTCCGGCCCGGGCTCCTGTCCTCACAGGGCAGAACACAGCCTCATACCCACACCGGCCATTTTCGGCCGCTGGTGTCACTACTCACCGGGACAGGTGGCTCTGTCTGCAGGCATTTTGGGGGAGGAGGGAGGCCATGCTGGGGGCACCTTGTGGGTGGGGTTAGAGGAGCTGCTAAACCTCATGCAGTGCCCTGTACAGCCCCCTAAACATCAGGCATCTGGCCCACGGAAACCACCGAGCTGACACTGGGACACCCTGACCCAGCCAAGGGCTTCCCAGTTAGGACGATCTGAAATGCCCTTTAGTTCTTAGGTTTTCTTACCGTAAAAATCAGGAGTGCAGAGACAAAGACTATGGACTGGGAGGTCTCATCCCCCCGCCCGCTCCTGAACACACCGCACAGGGCACACACGCTCACACACACTGCCAGTGGCAGGAGGAGAAGAGGGCGCCCTTGCTCAGACGCTCACCCTGTTCGCTCAGAATGTCGCCGAGCCAGCGCAGAGGCAGCCCCCGCCCGACCTTCCCCCTGGAGAGTGCTGACTCAGTCGCCCCTTCTCTCTGCAGAAATGCAGCCTTGGCTCTCCCGAGGACTTCCTCGCCAAGGCCTTGGATCCTCCGCAGCCTCAAGTGATCAGCAACGCGATGCACTTACTCCGAAAAATCGGGGCTTGTGAGCCGAATGAGCCTAAGCTGACTCCCCTGGGCCAGCACCTTGCAGCGTTGCCTGTGAACGTCAAGATCGGCAAGATGCTTATCTTCGGGGCCATATTCGGCTGCCTGGACCCCGTGGTAAGAGAAGGGCGCTGCCACCGCCCCACTTGACACTCCACTTTGGCTGAGAAATTACCTTGAACTTCTTGTTCAGTTCTCTGACTAAACAGAACGTACTAACAATAAAATGCGGGGGGGTGAATGCTGAATGAGAAGTTTGGGGTGTTTACATGCAGGAAAGTATATTCGTGCACTTACGTAGGCTGTGGGTGCTGTTATGTACGTGGGCTTGGAACGTCCCACTTGTAGTGTTTATCTAACTGAACGTGTAGTAGACCGGTGATTTTCCACCTTTTTCATCTCGTGGCACACATAAACTAATTACTAAAATTCTGTGTCACACCAAAAAATACATTTTTGTCAGCCTGACAAAAAACATGTAATTTTGACTCATTTGCACTGGACGGCTATCGTGCTGGCTGTTGTCGTCTTTTTGGGTGGCGGTCTAAGGGGAGAGAGGCCAGTGCCCAGACCGGACGCTCAGGAGCTGCACATTGTGCCCGTTCTCACAGCGTACCAGGCGAACACTGCTGTAGGGGGCCGTCCTCCGGCAGCTTGGAGCCCTCGGGCTCCACTCTGTAGAGCCAAACACACTCTTCCTCCCACTTTTCTGGGTCAGGTCTCTGCTGGAATCCAGCCCCAAGGACTCCGACTGCAGAGTTAAAACTCCTAAAGGCCAGCAAGTACCAGCTGTTCTGTTCCTCACAGCATCTCAGATTCAGCAAGTTTTGTGCCTCTGCTGTACTCTCTGGGCCCCCACGGCAGCTGGGCCCCGGCAGCTTTCCAGCATTCCCACGCTGTGGCCTTTCCCGGGACAGCCAGTCGAGGCTGTGACAGAAGCAGGACAGGGAGAGTGCGGCTCTCTCGAGTCTCCTCTTCTCTAGCGTTAGAAACACCTGCTTGCCAGAATCACGTCGAGTCCAACGAGGGGGCTCGGCCTTGGCAGCCAGTCTGAGAAGCTGCTGTCCCAGCATGGGTCATCAGGAGAGGCCGTCAGCGACACAGACAGGGAACCCACCCAGGGGAAGAATAGATTCACCAGTGATACCTCGACACGGGTGTAACCTCCAGAATATATGAAGAACTTGTACAACTCAACACTGGGAAGACATATGACCCAGTTAAAAAAATGGGCAAAGGACCTGAACAGACACTTCTCCAAAGAGGATGTACAGATGGCCAGTGGACATATGAAAGATGCTCACTGGCCATCAGAGAGGTACAAATTAAAACCACAGTGAGACATCACTTCACACCGGTGAGAATGGCCATCATCAACAAATCAACAAACAAGTGCTGGCGAGGATGTGGAGAAATGGGAACCCTAGTGCACTGGTGGTGGGGATTCAGACTGGGACAGCCACTGGGGAAAGCTGTGTGGAGATTCCTGAGAACACTAAAAATGGAACTGCCTTTTGACCCAGCAATTCCACTGCTGGGATTACACCTTAAGAATCCTGAAACACCAGTCGGAAAGAACCCGTGCATCCTAGTGTTCACGGCAGCACGATTTACAACAGCCGGGAGCTGGAAGCAGCCTAGGTGCCCGTCAGTAGATGAGCGGATAGAAAAGCTGTGGTGCGTTCCCACCATGGAATACTGCGCAGCAGAGAGAAAGGGGCACCTGCCTTTCCCGACAGCGCGCACGGACCCGGAGAGCACTGCGCCGAGTGAAATAAGAGGAAGACAAGCACCATACGGTGTCACTTCTGTGTACAATCTAATGACCAAAATACACTGACAAAACAGAAACAGAAGCAGGCATGGACACAGGGAACAGGCTGACAGCTGTCAGAGTGGAGGGCGGGCGGGGGACAGGATGGAAGAGGGTGAAGGGGTCAGCACAGAACCCATGTGCATGACCCATGGACATGGACAATGGTGTGGGGGTGGCCAGAGGGAAGGGGGTGGGGGTGGGTGGAGGTGAGCAAAGTGGGGGAAATGAGGACATCTACAACAGTATCAACAATAAAATTATAGTTATTTTTAAAGTACAGCATGGCGCCCTGGCTGATGTGGTTCAGTGGACTGACGGAGGGCCTGCAAATCAAAGGGTCGCTGGTTCAATTCCCAGTCAGGGCACATGCCTGGGATGTGGGCCAGGTCTCCAGTTGGGGGCGTATGAGAGGCAACCACACACTGACGTTTCTCTCCCTCTCTTTCTTCTTCCCTTCCCCAGTTGTGAGGTCCCCAGTTGTGAGTGTGTGGAACATGGAATTTATTCTTGTATTGTTACTCATCCTTGTATTATTCCCCATTGAACAACTGAAAGTCCGTTTTCACCCACCCTGCATTAAAGAGCATTGCAGGCAGTGGGGGTTCAGCAGGGAGTCACGAGGTTGGAGTGAGGACTCTGGGACAGACCACTGGTCACTTCCTCAGTCCCGTTTGTCTCCGGTTCCAGGGGTGCTACCTTCTGTCTCATAAAGACGGTATAAAAACAGAGTGGTGTGTTTTTTAAATTCCCTAATGTGAAACTAAAAGCTCCGAAATAAAACGAAAGCGCACTTGCTCTCACCCAGAGCGTGGGACTGCTGAAGGAAGCAGCACGTGGCCCCAGAGTGCAGCGGTCTCCTGGCGCCCCTCTGACCACAGACCCTTGGGTTCCCTGCACAGGCAACACTCGCCGCGGTCATGACAGAGAAGTCTCCCTTCACCACCCCGATCGGGCGGAAGGAGGAGGCGGACCTGGCCAAGGCGGCGCTGGCCGTGGCGGACTCTGACCACCTGACCATCTACAAGGCATACCTGGGGTAAGCGGGGGTCGGGGCTGCCGGGCCTGGGGGAGCTGGCTTCTGAAAATCGTATCTGACTTTCATAAGATTTAAGTTCATAACTAAGATGTAGACTTATATTGAGTTACATCATCTTTCGAGGCATAATTAACTACTGCAGATTCACAGTTTTATGTCACTTTTTAAAGTTTAAGAACAATGATTTGTATATTATGTGTGTACTACGTGATGCTGATTTGCTGCGATACGTAAACAGAAAAAACGTGCACTGTGGTTGTATTCTTGAAAATGGTCGGTAGCTCCTACCAGCAGACCGCCCTCTTTTTATGTGGCGGTAACTTGGTGCGTACTGGGGCCTCCGAGGAAGAGCATCTGCCCAGAGAGTAGGGGGGACTGCGGGACTGGGGACTGGCACCCTCGTATCTCTGCAGGTGGAAGAGGGCGCGGCAGGAAGGCGGCTACCGCTCTGAGATGACATACTGCCGGAGGCACTTTCTCAGCCGGACCGCGCTGCTGACACTGGAGGTGAGCGGGGACAGCCTCCTGACTTGGCCACCAGCCCGAGGGGTGAGTGGGTCTCAGGAGGAAAGGCCTGGGCTGGTGCAGGACGCTTGTCCCCGCCAGTGTCCAGGCGCCGGGGAGCGTTTTTATGGGGAAGTTGGGTGAGTGCTGCCTCTCCCTGTCCTAAGCAGGTCCCATCACGAGTCGACCCCAAGCATTCCCACACGTGATCCGTGAACGTTGTTTTCTGTAAAATCACGATGACCCTAGTGACTGAAATGTATCTGATGGGTTCCTGTCCTCTGTGGCCATTTTTTGATCCCCAAACTGTCGCCTCTGGACAGCCGGAGCCCCTTTGGGTCCCCCGAGCCCTCCCCACACGGCCGAGCGGTCCGGCGCTGCCCTGTTCTGGGAGCGACCGCCTGCCTGTGCCGGCTGCCTTGGCGTCTGGTGCTCGGGGCCTGGAATCGGTCACTGTTCATAAGAGCTCTGATTCCTTTGACAGACTTCTGTTACACTTCCCCAGATGTTAGCCAGCAGCTTGGTTGCAGTGTGGGATAGGGAGCCTGGAGAGGCATCGGGGCATTGTGCACCCGCGGCTGACTGGGACCAGGCTCGTAACCCTGCCCCCAGGCAGATGGCTGGTGACTCCATCTGCCCCTCAGGCTTTTGTTGTGCCAGGGACCAGACTTCTGGTGGAGGATGGAGTCAGAGCAGAGAGACAGTGCTGGGAAAGCCCAGCTCCTCCTCGGACCCATGTCCTGCAGTTCTTGGCACTTGGGGCGCAGTGTCGAGTGTGGCCGGGTGTTGAGTGTGGCCAGGAGTCAAGTGCGTCCAGGTGTAGAGTGCTGCAGGCGATGCGAGTGGCCTGACTCGAGGGGTCTGTCTCCCATCAGTCCTCTTCCTGTGCTCATGTTCTAAACAGTTAAAAGCACTTTTCCCGTATAATCTGGCCCATTCCTTTTTGTGACTTAGTGTCACTGCCAGGACAATAGCAGGGACTTCTCTAGGGGGACAGGCCTCAACCTTCCCGAAGCAGGTGAGGGGTGAAGAAAAGCCCCTCTGGGCCATTGACTGGGACCCCACTGCAGTGCCCTCTGGAGGCCTTTGCCCCCCGCCCCAGATGCTGCCCCCTCCTCCCCAGAGCCTGTCCTCACCTCCCTGGGCTGCACCACCATCTGTGTCTTCCCAGCTCTGCGGCGTGGCCACAGCTGTCTGGTGGTCTTTTCTCCCCCGGAACCCAAGTCCCTGAGCCCCCAACCAGACACCCAAGGGAAATCCTCAATGTAAACGTCACCCAGTAACCACTTGTGTCCTGTTTGCTGTGAAGAATGCTCGTCCTTCCTGTAGAATTCTAGCTGATTGCCAGTACGGGAAGCAGAAAAAGGTTTTAGATAACTGTTTGTTTTACTCAGTGTGGGGGGTGACACTGGTTAACGGGGCCGTGTGGGTTTCACACGTTCTGTGACACCTCAGACTTGCACTGCACTGTGTCCCCCTCCCCGCCCCAAATCAGCTCATCGTCCATTGCCACACACTCGTCCCCCTCTCCTGACCTAGGCAGCAGTGTCAGGGTGCATGAAGTCGCTGTCAGCTAACTTTCTCAAAGTTGTTTGGAAAATCCAAGCGAGGCTCCCAGACACGTGAAGAAGGCCCTGGCAGTCTCAGCGGGTCCCTCCGCACTCTCCCCCAGCTCTGCTCTGCGGGCCCCTCACTGCTCTGCGGGCGGGAGCTGTGAGGGCAGCTGCTGCTGCAAGGACGCAGGGAGCGTGCTGAGTGAGGGTGTGCCTGGCCACATTCTCATCACTCCCCCATCACAGACAGCCGAGTGTCTCTGACACCTGAAGTCCTGGGGTGGTGGAAATGGGTGCCTCGTTAGTCCCTGGCTTTCCTGAGTCTGTCTGCTCCCTGATTTAACCTGGGCTGTGGGGATGTGGATGACGCCCTGGCACCTTCCAGTTTTGGCAGGAAACAGTGATAGGAGGTGCCAGGCCGTTGGGCAGTTTCTCTCTTCTGATCAGTTACGGCCTCGTCTCTCTCCCTCCACCCCCAGGACGTGAAGCAGGAGCTGATGAAGTTGGTGAGGGCGGCGGGGTTCTCATCCCCCGTACCTGCTGGCAGCTGGGACGGCGGCAAGGCCGTCCAGGCCCTTTCCTTCCAAGAGATCGCCCTCCTGAAAGCTGTCCTGGCCGCTGGGCTCTACGACAACGTGGGGCGGATAATCTGCGCGAAATCGGTCGATGTCACGGAGAGACTGGCCTGCATCGTGGAGACCGCCCAAGGCAAAGCTCAGGTGCACCCGTCGTCAGTGAACCGGGCCCTGCAGACGCACGGCTGGCTCTTATACCAGGAGAAGGTGAGGCGCCGACCTGCCCCCTAGTGCTCCAGCGGTTCCGGAGCTGTCCTCTCACGGCGCAGGGTGGGGGTGGGCGTCTGGTTCTGGAATCCAGCGGCTCGTTTCCAGTCACACTCCCTCTCGGGGCGCACATAGTCCCTCGGTGGAAACAGTCGTCACTCGTTGGCGGAAAGAAAAGGGCTCCACAGTGACTGTCACCGCCCACTGTACTTGAAGTAAAAGGCGGAGCGACACGGTCCAGTAGCGTGTTGCTTCCCTGCGGTCTCACTGAGGCACTGTCTCAGCGGGAAGGGCCCTCACAGATGCGTCCCCAAAGAAGGGGTTTCGGGAGACCCCTGTGTCATGGGTCGATGGTGTGAGTCACCAGGTAACCCTGAGATGACATCACACCGCACGTTCACGGGTCACAGCTAGGACAGTCACCCGCATCAGCTTGTTAGGGTAGCAGGGATTCGAGATTTCCCAGCATGTGCAAATGTAAAACACAGGAAGTTCCTGACCGACGGCCACAGCTGGACACCAGCTGGACACCGGCACCTGTGAACTCCAGCATAGTTTTCTTCTGCACTGACCACTTAACTAACAGCATCAGCGGTGTGAAGGTGCTTGTGGGTAGGCTCACAAGTGCCCAAGGTGCGCAGCGGCTCGGGAGGTAAACAACACAGTGATCAATAAGCGACACACAAGTGGGCTCCGTGTTTCGCCACTGGCCACTGCAGACCCCCCTCCGCCCACGCCGCGTGGCCCAGCGTTCTGGCGGACCTCCCACACACCTGCGGAGAACAGGAACCCTCAGGGCAGCGGCAGCGGCAGCTCATGCGAGGGGCTGTGCACACACGGTGTTACAGAACTCAGGCTGCGTGTGCCGAGTCCCGGAGATGCGTGCGCGGCCTCAATGCACACGCTTGCTTCTCCTGAGTTCAGGCTGCGAACGAAGGTCTGTTCCTATCGTCCCCACGCAGGTGCGGTACGCCAGAGTGTACCTGAGGGAGACCACCCTGATCTCCCCCTTCCCGGTGCTGCTCTTCGGCGGCGACATAGAGGTTCAGCACCGTGAGCGCTTGCTCTCCGTGGACGGCTGGATCTACTTTCAGGTGGGCGCTTCCGCTGAGTTTACCCGCAGCATTGCAGTTCCACTCCCAGTGCTGCTGAGGGAGATTTCTAAAAATGTTTTGGCATTTGTATAACTTTCCCCTGTAATTTGACTTAAAGTAGATTATTGTATCTTGCCTGTGTAGTCTTAAATCTGTTAAATTGGAAAATCAAGTGACATTGCTATAGAGACCACCTCCCCTCCAGTGACAGTGGTGACTCGCCCCCTGTTGCTGCCCCAGCAGTGCAGCCTCCTTTCTGTGGGTAGGGCCCTCCCGGCCTCAGTGAGAAGTGACTTTCCTGGGTCGCACCACTGCTCCTGGCAGAGCAAGGTTTAACCCTAGGACGGCCTGACCCTCAGACCCACGCTCCACCCACACCTTCAAGTTGTCGGAACTGCTGGGAATGCTGGGCCAGCCTCTGCCAGCAGCCAGGAGGCTCTTTCCCTGCAAGCCCACCACCACCGCCCGGTGCGCACTGGGCACATCTGACCCAGGGAGCGCCGGGGCGGCTGTGTGTCCAGGCTGGGGCGGTAAAGACATCTCCAGTGCAGTTCACCAAGAAGCTTAGGTGGTGGCACTGTCCTGTTGCTGGACCACACAACTCTCAATTTACTACAGATTGCTGAATGGTGCACTTACGATGAATACCTTTTTACGGTTGTAAGTGATGCCTCAGTGATGCTGTTTTCAAACGTGTGGTCAAGTTTGTGGATTCCTGGTAAGGAAATTGAGGTGGGTACAGCTCAGCTATAGGAAGGAGCTTGCCCATATTCTCCCATAATGCCCTGCACTGCAGCCAAGGTGTGCTGACCTGGATCCAGGCACACACTCCCAGCCCTAGAGCAGCTGCCTCCACCGCCCTCTTGTCTCCGCAGGCCCCTGTGAAGATAGCCATCATTTTCAAGCAGCTCCGAGTTCTCATCGATTCTGTCCTCAGAAAAAAGCTTGAAAACCCCAAGATGTCCCTTGAAAGTAAGTGCGTGACCACCACGTCGGTAGGAACAGCACACTTTCCAATGTCGGAGTGCACCCTGTAGCACCAGAGTCTTAAGGTCCAAGCCTTTAAAACCGTGGCACCAGAATGTGTTTAATGCTGACCCCCATCAGACTCGTGGACAGTTACTCACGGCCAAACGGAGCTCCTAAGGCCCCTTCCTCCAGTTTACTCCGCCCCCTCTAACCCTCATGTTCGCACTCCTGGCCGTTACACAGACCACAGGGGTAGGACTGAGCTGTGCAGACTGTGCTGCTTGTCAGCACACCGGTAAACCGGGAGTGCGGTTACTGGAAAACATGAGAATGAGAGACTGTGGGAAGGCTCCCGGCCTGCCCCCCGTCCCCCTGTCCCCCGCCCTCCTCACAGCTGCAGAGCCAAGTCTACAAAGCCAGCGCAGCAGCCTTCCCAGATGCAGCAGATGCTGAGGTTCCCATGAGCCTGGCGCAGGGCCCCCTGGACTGGCCAGACACAAGGGGGTCCTCAGGTGGTCCCGGCAGCTGTGAAAATACACAGTTCCAAGACCCGCCAGGACACATGCAAGGCCTGTGGCTCTGAGGGTTTCTGATCTAATCTGAAACGCTTCCCCTCCGCCGCCACCCTGCTTTCTGAACGAAATTACGGTTGTAAACTGGGTTGTTTCCAGGTAGGACTTCCCCTATTCAGGATGCAGTCAGTGCATCTTCATGCTCTAAGTTAATGCGTTTCTCTGTTCTGTCCCTTGCAAACGGGGAGTCCTGTCTAAAGGCTTGGGCCCAATCAGGTTTTCAGGAAAGGAATTGTTTCTAGTTGGCTCTAGACTGCCCCTTGCTTCGCACCAGGAAGCACTTGCATTTGGATTCTCTGCTTTAAGGGCTTTAAGAACTGACTGGTAACTGCCCTGGTGGTTCTCACTGCGAGCAGGCTGGGGGAGGGGCAGCTGAATGTGGGCGCATAAGCCTTACGCAGGTGCGGTTCTCCTGGCTGTTGGAAACCAGGTGCCGTCTGCAGGTGAGGGATGCGGGGGTCCCTCAGGGAGCTCTGTGCGTCACAGCGCAGCCTCAGCGAGAAGGGCCTCAGCAAAGGTGGGTAGAGCCTCCACTTTCCATCGAGACAAGTGAACTGTGAAATAATTCCATGTTTCCCTTTGCTGGCGGGAGAGAGCAGAGCTTACCCGAGATGAAGCCGTTTCTGGCTGGGAAGGGAGTCTGCCATGCACTTGGCCCTGCCCTCCTGGACTCGACAGGAAGAAAAGTGGGGGTATAATTAATGCCAAGCTTTTGAAAAAGAAGTAACTGAAGTCCCTCTTGTGCTGCTGGTTACTCGGCTCCTCCTCCAGTAAAATCGTGGTTCTTCTTAGACCCACAGCTACTCCCTGGGCAGCAAGTGAGATTTGTGTCTGCCCCCAGGGGCCTCAGGCCACGGCCTTCCCACTGCACCCGGTGGGCCCAGAGCAGCCTCTTAATCCTGCCCGACTGTCCGTGTCTGAGGAGTGGTTAGGAGGTCACAGCATCAGGGCAGCTGTTAACACCACCTCCTGGGCTAGCAGCAGGCCTCTGGCCAGTCTGTGTGATGACTCTGTGTGATGACAGGATGGATGCAGCTCCTTTGCTGTGGGGCCAGCTGGTCTCCTTGCATTGACACCTCCGTGAGCCCACTTCCTGGGAAGCTGTCCCCTCTTCCGCTCCCATCCACTCCCTCCCCAGTCCCCTGGGCAGAGGGCGAGAGTGGCAGCAGTGCCCCGGACGGTCCCTCCCGGGGAGTCCTGGCCCTCCAAGGAGCCCACCCGGCCTTCGGAGCAGCTGCGCAGGCGGGAGGCTAGCAGACGCTCGTCGTGGAGGGGTGTTCAGTCAGGAACTCCTCAAAGGACTGGCGGTCACATCGCATCTTCTCTCCGGCCCTCCGCCTGCTCTTTGCCAAAGTCGGCCTGTGACTGTAGCAGCAATTACAATGGTGTCTGTAGGGCAACAGATCACGAGGCCAGTGGTTTTCACCCGGCGCCCCACAGGAACGTTAAAAACAGGCAAACCCATGGGCGCCTCAAAATTACTCCCGTTTTTTTGTCAGGTCAGCAACACATTTTTTGGTGCGACGCAGACTTTTCATAATCAGTGTTGGTGCTCAGTTTTTTAACTTAAAGGAGTGTGTTAATAAAGCGTGCCTGCTGTTCACACATGTGCACGCTGGGAACTGAGCGGTGATGGATGTGCCCTTTCCCACACAGACGACAAGATCCTGCAGATCATCACGGAGCTGATAAAGACAGAGAACAGCAACTGAGCCTGACACTCGCGGCCACCTGCTCTGAAGACACAGATAAGGGTGCCGTCGTGGACTCACGTGCCCGTGGGTCATCCCGGCAGTCGGCTCGGGCCGGAGCAGAGGCGGCGGAAAGCGTCCTCCTCACACACGTGTGACGTCCTGCTTCCTCTCCAGCCATGACGTCACTCAGCGTGTCTGCTGCTGCGCTCCCAACAAGTCCTCGGGGCCGCCCCGCTGCGTGCGCCCCTCTGTGCCTTACGGGTGGGGCCTGCTCTGTGGCGTCCATGACTTGGTGTCGGGAGTCCCCGTGCGCCCACCCTCCCCCCACCCGCCAGCACCATCCCCTGGTGCCTGGAGAGCTGACCCCTCCCTGGCACAGAGAGAAAGTGGCCCCAGACCAGCTGCAGGCAGACCTCTGAGCTGCAGGAGTCAGCCGCCCAGCACCCGGCCCTCCCAGCCCAGACCCGAGCAGCCCCTCGCGTCCTCAGTCACAGGCCTGAGCCCGAAGGCGCCAGCGCCATGTGGTCGGCAGCACCACCTTGGAGCACATAGTAGGTACTCACTCGGTATTTCTTGATGAATAAAAAATTTTTATTACCTACTTAATTTCTTTGTAGAAGACAGAATTTGGGAACTGGTGGACATACACACACCCTGTAGAGGTGGAATAAGCATTTAACTGTAGAATGGAATTACTTGTGTGAAGCCACAGTCTGGGGAAACCAAGCAGGTCCCACCCAGCCTGGGGGCACACTCTCTCTCTTCCCCCGCGGTCCCCATGGGACGTGGAACCAAGTGGGCAGCTCAGCACCTGGTAGGGTGGGGGGCGGTCTGAGGAAGGGCCGAGGGTGCAGAAATGCAGAGCAAGCCAGGTGAACGCGAGGCTAGCTGGGTTGGGGGGGCAGGCGGGCGGGCAGGGACGCATGCCCGGGAGAAAAGGACTCCCCTAGGTGAACAGTAGCAGGAGGAGTGGGGCCAGAGGGAGCAGGGAGCCGCGTGTGTGTGTGGGGGGGGAAATGGTGACAGTGCACGAGATGCCGCGTCCCTGTCTCCGCTCCAGCCGTGAGCGTCTGGGTGGAGACAGAAGTCTCCCTGCACGTCTTTTGCTGTAGTGTCCCAACCTCTCTTTCTGTTGTGGTTGTTCTGTGATGCTTGCCCCAGTTTCCCCCTTTGCCCCTCTGCCCACCCCACCCCCCACTCCCATGGCCCACCCCCACCCTGCTGTCCGTGTGCAAGGGTCACTCACACAGGTGCTTTAGCCCCTCCCCTTCTTCCCACCCTTACCGTCCCATCATTTCTGAACCAAGGCCAGCACACCGTGTGTCCTGAACCCAAGGCGGGCGGGCTCTTGGAACGCTCTGCAGAGAGGGACGCATGTTGTTGGACACACAGTGCCCTGGGGTGCTCGAGAGCAAAGGCTGGGTCGCTGTCAGTGGGGAGCTGCAGCTGTTGGAAATTGTGAGCGTGACGGCCATTTCGTGGGGGACGCCGTCCGACTGCGCTATGTGGTCAGGCAGATGGCCAGTGACACAGGACCCTGGGATGGGCAGTGTCATCCATGGGGGTGGGAGTGAAGGTGACCTGTCCCTTCCAGTCCTGGGTGGGAAGGAGCCCCCGTGGGTCTGCCCCGCTGACCCTCCTGACCACAGGGCTGACCCTCCTGAGCACAGCGCTGGGGCAAAACCCCAAAGATGGCTTCCTGCCTACGGGAGCGGCAAGGGCTGGGCCTCAGTGGGAGGCCCTGACCACCCCGGAGCTGAGCCAGGAAGGCTGGCTGTGAGGATGAAGAGTGCACTGGGGAACCAGACCGGACCGTGTGTGGGGCCCTGACTTTGTTAATAAGTAGCGCGCATAGAAACACACGCACTGTGTGGTGCACACAGACACACACAGGAGACTGGAAGAGCGCATACCGAGCGCCAGGGGTTCCTGACAGGAAACTGTTCTCTTCCCCACGGGAGTTTTCTAATTTCATTACAATAAGCGGGCCTTGCTTTTACAATCAGAAACACACAGTGAAAGTCATTCGTCAGAAAGTCTGTGGGGCAGACACCAAAGGAGCTCCAGTGGATGAACTCACAGAACTGGGGTGCGGGGCCGGCCGCAGGGCCCGGACGGCCCAGGCTGACCTCCTCCCGAGCAAGCCAGGTGCGTTCTCCGACTGCTGCTGAGGCGCGTGATTTTCTCGGGGCTGTGTCACGCCCAGGCTGACGTCAGCACCGGGTCCAGGAGCACCCAGGGTCCGAGCAAACCTGCTCTGAACGCACTTCCCTCTGGGCCTCCTCTAAGCCCGTGGAGGAGCAGCAGGTAGGAGGAAACACGCATGTGCAGGTTACGGCGCTGAGGGAACTGGAAACCAGCCATCACTACCCACGTGCTGGGTAGCATCGCTCTTGACCGATGCTCCTTCCACAGCTAGCCTCCCCCTCGGGCGAGACCCAGCTGCTCTGTCCATGCACTTCACACTGCACTGGGAGCTGGAAGATGACCTTGCTTTTGGTGCGGGGGTGGGGAGGTGTCAGCGCAGACAGAAGGTGCTAATTGCTGCCCTCTTGTTTTCTGTGCGGTAGAGGAAGGAAGGTCAGACAGGTCTGCCCTGTCCACCAGCATCAGCCAGGTTCTCCTCGCATGTGGTGGGGGGTCCACTGTGTTCGGGCAGGGTGCCCCAGATGACCGCTTTAGGACAATGTAACTGGGCCTCGGTGGGACCTCCGCCCCACCCGAAGTTGCTCCCCAAGAAGTGGCATGGGTTTTAAGCAACCTTTTGAAAACTGTCACTGGGGGAGTGGAGTGCACAGCAGGAAAGAAAGGGACTGATGGTTCGACCTGTGAGCAGCAGGAAGCCAGTCCTGGCCGGCCAGTCCAGGGCGGCTGGTGGTCCCCTCTGGCCAGCACACTGCCGAGTCTCTGCAGACCTCAGGCTCTGCTGGCAGCGCTGCTCCCCGCTTCCCGCTGCCTGCTCTGTGTGAGCAGGGGCTGCGTGCGTCTCCTCCACCCCGGCAGAGCTGGAGTGATGCCCAGCACTCAGTAGGTGCTCACTGAAAGACGTGTGTAGGAGGGCAGAGACAAACAACCACAGCATTCAGGACAGCCAAATTCCAGTCACGGGAGAACCTCATGGCAGCATCCTGGCCTGCGTTGTCCACTCTGCTGCTTCGTGTGGGATGGAGGCTCGTGCCAGAGCGGAAGGTACAGATCGGGGTGCACTTTCCATCAGCGAGGAGTCCAGCTAAAGAATGGAGCAGACGGCAGCTTCCCTCCCCCTCGGCCGGCCTGCTCTTGGGGCTCTCCCTCCCCGCGAGGTTGCTGGGCAGTAGACTAGCCGGTCCTCTCTGTCCAGCCCTTGCACCCTCTCACCACCTCGTCAGTGGGGCCAATCCCAGACATCAGACAGCCTGCGCAGCACAGTGCCAATGGCCCGTGTCCTCTGGCCAGCTCCCCTGCTTCCTCTCCCTTTTCCCCACCCCCAGTTCTAGGTTAGCCTGCAGCTCCAGGCTCAGGAGGCAGCTCTGCCTGCCCTGCTGAACCCCACGTGGAGCCTCAGGGTTCCTCACAGGGAAGTGCAGGGTCTGCCCTGACCCTGCAGCCTCCTCCTCCTGGGGCCCCAGAGTTGCAAAGCCTTCCATTAGCACTCGTTAGCACTCCGTGAGTGCAGGGCTGCACTCCCTGTAAGACTCCCTCGGCCGCAGAGCGGGGACATGGCCTGTGCCTGCCTCAGGCACAGGCACTGATGACAGGCTGTAGTGAGAGTGCCACCTTGCGTAGCAGAAGAGCTTGGGGGAGGCCAGCAACCCAAAGTCCTACCTGCCCCGCTCCCACGACCTTTCTGACCGCTGGCCCCTGCTCCCCACGTGGTGTGCTGCCCAAGTCTCCCGGCCCCTGCACCCCAGCTGGGCTGCTTTCCAGCAGGTGTCAGTCCGTGCAGCCGACTCCCTCACGTCCTAGAGCTCTGTGCTCGAATCTTCCCAGCGAGCCTACTCTGACCAGGCCGCCCCCTTCAGCAGCCAGCGGCCATCGCCCCAGTGCCAGCCCGGGCTTGTGCGTGGCTCCTGCGCTGCCACCTGGAGTGGGTCCGTGGAGGCAGGGGTGTTTGTCCGCTCTGGTTGCTGAGTCCCGAGTCCCAAAGCAAGTCTCCCACAGGAAGGGGCATGGCTTTGCTCCCTGAGTGGCCAGGCCGTTTCACTCTGCCCACTCCTTTCCAATGTCCATGAAAGACAGTTACCAACACTTCTCGGGCTCCCCCAGGTTCCCTGCTTCCTACATGACAAATGCCCTGAACAAGTCTGAGGACACAAGTAAATGTCATGCTGGAAATGTTATACCTGCAGGGCCTGGAGGCCTGCCCCCACCCGACCCCTCCAGGTCTGCAAGGAGGTGGGCTGCCCCTGCAAAAGGCCACAAGAGAGGGAGCATCGCCACGACCCACCCCAGTCCACAGAAACCCTCCCAGGCACCCCGAGACAGGCCCTGGGTCTTCCACGTCCCGCAGACTTGGGGCCCAAGCTGTCTCGAGGCCACTGTGCTCCTGGCTGCTATGGTTCTCCTCTGTCTGCTCTGATCCAGGCCCCGGAGGGCAGGCGGTGGCTGGAGATGCCCACCTTGATGTGGAGATATCACATCTCCCAACCGTGGTACGGAACGCAGCACCTGCATGTGACAGACACGAACTTGACCAAGGGAAACTCCTCATGGTTACCCCAGGTCATGCTCATCTGCAGGGTGCCATCCCCAGGGCAGCAGCTCCCAGACCCGCCTCCATCTCAGATGGTGTCCGGCAGGCTAGCTAGGAGTAATAGCAGCCTCCTTGCTCCTTACTACTGTAAACGCTCACTGACACGTACATGGGATGTGTGACAGGTGGCCTGTTGCACACGTCAACAAACTGAACGACATGTACTATTTTTCCCAGCGAGCCTGGGCGGGGGGCAAAGAGACACACACCTCAGCTTGAGCAAAGCACAATCATGTGGCAGCTAAGTCACGCTGAGCATGCTTTGTGCCTCTGCGACCCTCGGGGCAATTCCATGGAGTCCTCTCACCACCCCACTTTTTTAGCAGCTGGGTAAACCTGCTCCAGTTTGTGGAGCTCAGGTGCTGTGTAGCTTCCTACCCACGTGGATTCGAACCCACGAAGTTAGACTCTAGCCGACCGTCTTAACTATTATTGCATGCTACCACCTGTGCCGGGCAGGCTGCCACAGGTGGGTGTGAGCCTGGAGGAAAGGCACGTGTCTGCACGAGGGGAGAAGCAGCATGTTTGAGCATCTACAGATGGTGGTGAACTGGCAGGCAGGCGGGTGTGGACACTGGTGAACATTTACACGTGTAAGGCAAAGGTCAGGCTTTAAAAAATGCTGAAAATTCCTGCCCTTTGTTTACTAAGTACCAGTGATATGTGTCTGACTTCAAACACCTTAATTACTTCTCAGTTTGGGCACTTAAGTACATTAATAGAAAACAGCATCTTAACTTTTAGTGACAGTCAACCCTGCGTTTAAGGGTCATCTGAGGCGTGAACAAAGCTGTCCTCAGCCAGGTAGCACCCCACTTGTTTCGTTTGCTGCACAAGGGGCTGCTGGGAAGGCACCGTCCTCCTCCAGCTCCAGCTCAGGGCTCCTCACTGAGGCCGACGTGCCCACCCGGGAACACAGAACTCGACAGGACACCAGGCCACCTCTGTCCCGCTGTGCTCACGCCCTGGCGGACTTCAGGCCCCGCACCTGAGAAGCAGCAGGGTTGAAGGCTAAGCAGCTCTCAGTGCAGAAGCCTGGTTTAATTAGGTTTGGCATTTGAGAAGTATTTTAGGTTTACCTACTGCCTTTAAGGTGCACTGGGCCCAGGGCCCAGAGAGATTAGAAAACAAATTAATTTTAAAGACCCTTCATAGGGAAACTAAAAAGCCCTGAACTTGGACCATACTGCTCATACCACAAATACTGCACCCCGTGGCCCCCCACTGTGCCCCTCCAGCCTGTTTCCCAGTGATGGGGCACAGTAACCTCCCTTCCCCCTACCCAGGATGTGTTTATTGATTTGGGAGAGAGAAACAGTGATTGGCTGCCCTCCGCATGCATCCTAGGACCTAGGTACATGCACTGGCAGGGAATCAGACTGCAGCCTTTTGGTGTAAGAGACAGCGCTCTGGCCAACTGTGCTACCCAGCCAGGGCACAGTCGTCTTCTAAACAAAGGACAGACCAGCCTCTGCCTTGGTCTGGCCTTTTCCGTGGCTTCAGGTCAAGTCTAAACATTCATGGGAGTGGGAAGCAGACATAGCTCTGGTGATCTGGCTGCAGCAGGGGCAGGGCGGGCGAGCAGGGAGCCAGGTGGGCTAAGTCTGCCTTCACTGTTGGCGTGATGGTGGGCCGTGTACTTGTCCTCTCTGTGCCTCAGTTTCCTTTTCTGTAAATGGGGACAATGCAGAATCCACTTCATGGCACAGTTTGCAGAGTCAGGGAGTACAGCACACAGAGCACAACACAGCCGACAGTGAGTTCTGCGTGAGCGTGGGTATCCTCTTCCTTTCTCCGCCTACCCGGTCCCTGGACTCTCGGTGCTGGCTCCAGCCCTGCTGGGTCGGGCAGGCCCCAGACCCTCCCATCCTCGTTCCTTTACTGCGAACACTCGCATCCCAAAACCCCCCTCTCAGCTCCATCAGCTCCGGCGCACTGGAGTGGGAGCGGGGCGGGGGGGTGGGGGGCGCGTCTGTCCGCTGCAGGCCGGGAGCTCCCACCGTGGCTGCCGGCTGCCCGGGGGCCAGCTGAATGGGAGCGTCAGTAAACAGCAACGAATCTTCCGTGCGAGCGCGCCCCGTGCCGTGTCCGGGTCTCAGACGGACAACAGTTTTAGTGCAAACGTGCCCGTGCCGTATTCGAGCCATCCTTCACGTTTCTCTGTTCTCGACCTGACGCTTGAATTTAACCGACGTCCTGTGCTAGACCTACGAGTGGCGCCGCCGGGAAGCGCCTCTCACTGCCCCGCACACTTCAACGCGGACGAAAGCGGCCCGCGCTCTTTCCCCGCCAGCACGCCACCTCTGAGCGCAGGCCAGACCTAGCCTTCCGCGCGCACGGGCGTGCCCCGGAGACCCTGCGGGCGGCCGCGACCTCTCCGCAGGTGGGAGGCCTCACTTGCAGTCTGTGAAGCGAAACAGCTGTGAGGCAAGGCAAAGCGGAGCGCAATAAAGCGCAGCGCGCTCGTCCCGGGAAAACAGCGCCGCCTGGCCCGAGGGCGGGCGCCCCCTGCCGGGGGCTCGCTCTGACCGCGGGGACCGCCGAGCCCTTGGCACCAGGCGCCGCTGCCCCGCGCTCGCGGGCGCGCGGAAGGACGGCGCGGCTCTGCGGGCCGGCTCCAGTGCGCTGGCATTGCTGACGCCCCCAAACAGCTGTAACGCGACCCCGCTGGTTCACGTCCGAAGAGGTCTGGGTGTCGCCCCTGCAGCACTCGCTCGCGCGTGTCACAGACGAGAAAAAGAGCCGGGGAGACCCGCCGCGGGAGCGACGTTTCTCTTGACTCCGGGCTCTTCCTGCTGCACCGCTGGGCCAGAGGGGCCGACGCAGGAACCAGGATCCCTGGGTTCTTCCTCCTCGCCCTGGGCGCTTCTCCCCGAGGGCGCCTGATGTCTGCACCCGCCCAGATTCCAGGGCTCCGCCGCGACGGTGCCCCGGGCAGCCTGAGAGGAGACGAGGGGCCTGGCACCTGCGCTCCGGCTTGCAGGTGATTCTCAGCTCACCGCTCCCTTACAGTTCGCACCCCTTAGCCTGGGGGCTAAAGACTTTGCTCTGATTTGCAGGGAAATGGGGGTGACACTGCCCGGAACCTGAACCGGCCCCTTTCCTTTCGTCCGTATCTGTAGAAGACACAGCCCCCAACCCACTAAACTCCTGGGGACAAAGATTCGCACTCTGATCACTCACGTTCGGAGGGTTTATTTGTTTGTTCCTGGAATGGGGTGAGGAAGGCTGGCCGGCTCTGGGCTAGCACCTAGTAATTTCACCTCTTGGGGGCCTCTGGGCTTCCTGTCCCAGCTGCAGACCTTCAGGGCTCCCAGGTGCTGCTGGTGCTCCTAGGGCCCCTCTCCCAAAGGATCCAGCTGCTCCCGGGGCGGGGCGCTGCGGACTAACCCAGCAGGGCCCTCCAGCCCGGACGCCCCCACCCCCACCCCGTGCAGCTCTGCTTCCTGGGGCTTCCCAGGAAGGGGCACTTCCCCTGAGGACTCGTCCCCGCTGAGGCCGGGAGCAGGCAGCAAAGGACGACCCGGCAGAGGGGCAGACGATACGAACATTCGGTAAAGTGGGAAATGCGCCCCTCCGACAGGGTGGCGCGCTTCTGAGCCGCCCCAGCCTACTCGGTGCCGAGTGGCAAGTGCGCAGACCCCCGCGATAGTCGAGGCTCCTCTGGCGGGACTGGCCTCGGGGTGACGGCTGCGCAGAGCCCCGTGCATGGAGGGACGCTGGCGACTCCAGTCCTGCCTAAAACAAAACCACACGCGCAGCTGAACCGGGGTCGCTCCGTGTGGGAGTCGCTGCAGAAAAACCCCGGGCTGGTAGAGTCGTCGATGCAGGCTTCGCGTGGGACTGGATCAGAGTGGGCAGGGAAGGTCCGGCCATCTGGCCCAGGAGCGGCAAGTGGCCGCTGGACAAGGTTCTCCGCGGGGCCGCCCCACCTCCACTGCCGCGGGGTCCGAGCTAGCACCCCCCGCCGGGACCCCGCTGGGTTGCCTGGGTAACGCGGGACGCGCGCCCAGCCCGCGGCTCAGAGTAAGTGCGTTGCCCCGAGAGCCCCGCCTCCTCAGGCCTGCCGGCCGCGCGCTCCCAGGCGGCAGTTTGGCCGGGAAAAGCGCGGCGCCCTGACGCGGGGGCGCAGCCAGTGAGAGGTCGAGGGCGTGGTGGAAGCTGGAGCAAGTAGCTACTTAGGGCTTCGCGGCCCCTCGGGCTGGGCTCCTTCGCACGGTGGCACGCGCGTCAGGCCCGCCGCAGCCGCGGAGTGGCGGGTTGGCCGCCAGGACGTAGTATGGTGACCCCGTGCCCCGCCGCCCGGGCTGGGAGAGGTGACAACGACCAGTATCTGCGTGCTCCCGTCAAGAAGAGCAGGCGCCCACGCCTGCGGAGGAAGCAGCCGCTGCAGCCGTTGAGCCCGTGCCTGCTCCCGGGGGACTCTGGCATTTGCGACCTGTTCGAGTCCCCCAGCTCAGGCTCGGATGGCGCCGGCAGCCCCGCGGCCCCCGGGCGGCGAGGCCCTGCCCAGCAATCGGCGCAGCTGGATCTGCAGACCTTCCGCGACTACGGGCAGAGCTGCTACGCCTTCCGCAAGGAGCGGGAGAATCACTTCCACGCGCGGGAGGCGCTGGCGCGGCAGCCGCAGGTGAGCGCGGGTGGGGCCCGGGCCGCGCCAGCCCGGGCCCTGGTCGCGTCCCAGCGGGAAGGGGGTAGACTTTACAGATGGATCGAAGCGGGCCCCAGCGGGCTTTTAAATGGCCTTTTCGAAGCCTCCAAACTGGTTGTGGGGACGCAGTGGCGCGCAGGGGAATAAGGCGGTTTCTAGGTTGAGTCCGGACTGCTACCGACCCAAGGCAAGGTATTTAACAATCCCGAGCTGTTTCTTCCTCTGTGGAGGGAAGCCCCCGCCCCCACTGAATTACGGAGATGATTACACGAGGTACTGTGTTACGCGCTCGGCACGACGCCAGGCATGAGTCCAGGCGTCCTGGCGCCCAGCCCGGCTTTTTTCGCGGCGACGCCGCCCGCGCTTCCCAGTTTACACGCATTTAACTTTTTCCTCTCCCTCCGGGGAATCTCCCTCGGTCACCGCAGCTCCTCTCTGACCTAGGCTCAGCCGGCCGCCTCCCGCTCCTCCCGGTAGGTAACCGCGGAATCCCGCTGCAAGCTGCTCAGCTGGCTGATCCCCGTGCACCGCCAGTTCGGCCTCTCCTTCGAGTCTCTGTGCCTGGCGGTGAACACCCTGGACCGCTTCCTCACCACCACGCCTGTGGCTGCGGACTGCTTCCAGCTGCTCGGGGTCACGTCCCTGCTCCTCGCCTGCAAAAAGGTACCTGCCTGCGGGCACCAAACTCCCTTCTGGCTGCCGGGTTCTCCAGCCCACGCGATCTAGTGACCGGCTCCCTGAGCTCATTCTGGCAGACGTTTGCGAACTGACGCGCCCGCAGCCTTACCTTCACAATCACTCCCAGGTCCGAAAAGGCTGCAGTCAGTCCCTAAGGTCAGTGCCAACAGCTCTTCGCAGTGCCACTACTCCCATCCCTTTAAACTTTCTCAAACCCTTTTTCAGTTGGGCAGTAGTTAGAGGAGACGCGCTGGAAGCCCAGCGCAGGTGGCTTAAGTGAAAGTGATGGCCTGGTGAAGCCCCAGCCATCTCGCTGGAAGGGATGGGGGGAGCCCCGGGTTCTCCCGGGTTTGAGGCCGGGGTGCGCCTCGGGCGCTGAAGCGCGCACGCGCGTGGGGGGGAGGGGCTGAGCGCCCTGTGCTGCAGGTGGAGGTGCACCCCCCTCGCGTGGAGCAGCTTCTGGCCCTGTGCTGCGGCGCCTTCTCCCGGCAGCAGCTCTGCAACCTCGAGCGCATCGTGCTGCACAAGCTGGGCTTCAGCCTGGGCGCGCCCACCATCGGCTTCTTCCTGGAGCACTTCACGCACGCTCGCGTGGACGCGGGGCAGGCCGGGGTCTCTCAAGCCCTGGAGGCACAGGCGCTGGCTCAGGCAGTGGCAGAGCTGAGTCTGGCCGACTACGCTTTCTGCAGCTACACCCCCTCCCTGCTGGCCATCTGCTGCCTGGCGCTGGCGGACAGTATGCTCCAGCTCCCGCTCCCTGTGGACTTGAGCCTGGGCGGGCACTCTCAGCCGGAGCTTCAGGACTGCCTGGGCAAGCTGCAGCTCCTGGTGGCCATCAATGGGACCTCCCTGGCTCACGTGCTGCGCCTCCAGATCTGTGACAAGTGCAGCCTGTCCACGAGCTCGCAATAAAGTGGACCCTGGGTCTCCATTTAGCTCCTGGGGCCAGGCCCCTCCCATTGCTTTGAGAGACTGCAGTGTCAGCCCACAGAGGGGAGTTCCAGGCCCCGTCTGGTCACCAGCATGTCCTGTGGGCTGTAAATAGTGCACGGTGTTAGCGTCTGGACACTTATTTATTTTGCTGAGAGCACAGGAGAGAGCCGTCTTTGCCCAATAAACAGGCTGTCTGTCTGTCCTGGTGTATCTGAATGCTCCCCTTGGGCTTCTTTGTCACATGGGTTGGGGGGGATGGCGAAGGCCTCTGGGCACCAGAGGCCTGGGCAATGAACGAGGCAACAGCTGAGGGGCCCTGCCTCCTCTCCACCCCCCCGCCACACCCCGTGGTCGGCATCTCTGCAAGAACACCAGGTCAGGCAAGGCCCGGGTGGAGTCAGGGCCGCCTGAAGGCCTGCACCCTGTGATAGTAGTCCCCTGCCTCCCCGTCAGAAGGCCGAGGCCAGTGCACCCCTAGGAATCTGAAGGGGTGCTGGGGGGTGAGGCCCACAGAGCCCGCACCAGCCGGTGCTGTCCGGAGGGGCCAGGGTGCGCATGCTGGTGCCAGCGGCCTGGTCGTGAAGCTCCGGGGCCTGCGCAGGTGCACTCGCTGAGGGAAGGCAGAGCCCCGGCAGCTCACAGGTGCTGCAGATCGAGGCTTGCGGGCAGCGATGACCCCTGCAAACCCAGCCCCTCCCCCTGCAGCCAGATGGCTCTGCAGCTGAGCCTCTCTCGCACCTGCTACCCGTGAGCCGGGGTAACAGCGGCTCGGCGTTCCCCGTTTCAGTCTGAGGCTTTTGTGAGGGGCAGCATCTAGTCCCTCACTTTTCAGTGGAGGACACGGGGACCCAGAGCAGCAGAAGGAGTGGAAGGCAGGTGGTCTGCACTGCCCTAGCTTGCCCCCCTTAGCCACTTTGCTCGATACCCCCCCCCCGCCCCAAGTTTCTGCAAGTGCTCGGAATACGCTCCTCCTGGGACAGGAGGGGCGGTTGGGAGGCAATATAATGTACTGATTAAGCAAATTGACTCCGAAATCTGTTTGCCAGGTGACCTTAAGCAAGTCTAAGCCTCTCCTGTAAAGGTGGGAACACCAGCAGTGCTCACCTGGTAGGGCTGAGACATGGGTGTGATGCGATGTCCACTCAACCCCCAGCACAGGTCCTGGCACCTAGCGAGTCTTCGAGGCTGGTGGCGGCCTGCACAGGGAAGAGGGAGAGGAGTTACACGGAGAAACACTTAGAAACAGAGATGAAGCAGCCGGGGCTGGTGTGGCTCATTGGGCTGAGTGCTGCCCTGAAAACCAAAGGGTTGCAGGTTCAATTCCCACTGAGGGCACATGCCTGGGTTGCAGGCCAGGTCCCCAGGAGAGGCAACCACACATTGATGTTTCTCTCCCTCTTTCCTTCCCTTCCCCCATCTCTGAAGATAAATAAATCTTAAAAAGAATAGCAATGAAGCAAATACAGGAAAATTTTGCTAGTTGGAGGTGAATACACTGTTCATTCAAATTTCCTGTATGGTTGAAAACGAAGTTTTTTGGGGGGGAGGGGGAGTCATGTTCTATTGCATTTAGAACTAAATAATGTATGACAAGTGTGCACAAGTAAAAAGCAAACAAAGCAAATTTAGAGAATCTTCCGTGCACCTCTTTTCCTGTGTGCCCTCCAGTGCTGTCCAGAGCAGGAGTGCCCTGCTTTGAGCCCCCACCCCCCAGGGTGGGGGCTGTCTCTCCTGATGTGTTTGCCTTGCTCTCCAGGAGCTGGCTCCTCCTGGGCTCGGGGAGAGGAAAACAGTGATCCCCAGGCTCTCTTTGGAGACGCTGGCCTGTGATGGCAAAAAGGAGAAAAATCACATCATCTGTGCCAAAATCCCAAGTCTATGGAGTCCTCGGCCTGGCTGTGGGGTGCGGGGAGGGTACTGGCTCTTCTGCAAAAGTGTGACTTTGGGAGGAGGTGTCTCCCCGGCATCGCTCCATCACTCAGCCCAAAACTGATGTGTGATTTGGTTCCAGAATCATCCAGACTAGAAGTTACGAAACCGTGAAATTCCCGCTCCTGTGACAGTTACTCTAGCACAAATTTTTATGTACAATGCCCGTATTTTTCCTACACAAATTGATGGAGCTCATTGGTGGAGCAAATTAATTTCCCATTCTGGAAAATCGGTGATGGTCTCCACGTGCCAAAATCTCCCCCAAAGTTAGCTAAGAGACCCCCCCCCCGCCCCCACTCCCTTTACAGGCAGGGAAGTTGGTGAGGGGTGGGGATGGGGGCATGGCCAGGCTGCTCAGGCACCAGGGGAAGCAGGCGACAGAGCCAGGTACAGGCTGTGGGCGTGGGAAGTGCCCAGAAAGGCTCCTTAAGACATTAATTCCTCCACACACACCAAGAAGCACCAGTCGCGACATAAGTAATCTCATCCTCACAGCAAAGCCCCCGAAGTCCATGTTGCGTCTTTCCTAAAGAACTGGGGTCCATGGACCTGGTTCCGATCCTCAGGCCCTCCGACCCTAAAGCCAGGGCTGGTCACGGAGAGCAGCGTCACACCCGCTCCAGCCGGCTCGCCTCACCCCGCTGGGTGGCCACGTGGACAGACGGACCGGGTCTCTAAGTGGACACCTGCTCTCATCACTGTGAGGGGCTCTCGTCTATTAGCCCGGGTAAAAAGGATCTTTCATGACCAGTACTAGGCGTAAGACACCAGGGGCCCAATTTCAGACGATGGTTCGGACTCGATGGGTGTGCGCGGTCCCGAGGGAGGCCCCTCGCCCGGACCTGGAGACGCCCCGTTCCGGGACAGGCTCCGGCAGGCAGCTGCCACGGCGTTGGAGCCGCCCCCGGGAGCACCGAGGCCGCCGGTGGACAGTGGACAGAGACCGGGGCTACAGGGGCTGTGGGACTGTCCGCTGTGCGGTTTCCGAAACTGGAGGACGGTTCGTGGGTGTCACTTTACCCTAACTGGCCCCCTTTCAAAGGCTACGCTCAGGCGCTGGGGGCGCGGGGTGGGGACGCAGGACTCTAGGCCTCAGACGCCGGCACATCCCGCGCGAGTGAGTCAGCGCCGGGAGCGCCCCCTGGAGTCTCGGGGAAGGGGCGTCTGAGACGGGGGAGGGGAAACTGTTCCCGGGAGTTCCCGCCGGGGTTCTACGCCCGGCCACGCCCCACAGGGCGAGGCAGACGCTGGGGTCTGGCTTTGGAAACGGCACGTTCGTGTCCCGCTCGGCGTCTGGGTGGGAAGAAAACGGAACGAGAATCCTCAGCGGCGCATCCCTGCTGCCTAAAGGCGGGAAGGCGGCGCTCGGGGTTAGGGACCGGCGGGGCCCGTCCGCCCCTTCGCTCCCTCCCTCCCGCCCTCCCTTTGGCGCGGCCAGGAGGCGGCGGCGCCAACCTTCGCCGAAAGGGCGCTGGCGGGCCCGGGCCCCGCGCTCGCGGCTCCCGGGGGAAGCCGTTGCCGGGCTGGGTTGAGCGCCTCCGCCCCCGCGCAGATTGTCGGCGCTCAAGGCGCCACCTCCGGCGCTCCGGCGCGAGCAGCCCCTCCCGCGCGCGGCCGCCCCCGCCCCTCCGCGCCGGCCGGCCACGCTCCTGCCGGGAGCTCCCGACGGCTCCCTAGCCCGCGGGCGCCCGGCGAGGCGTAGGGTGCGGGTCACCGCCTCCCCGCCGTCGGCGGGGTTCCTGGGTCGAGGCCGGTGGGCAGGCGGGATGCAGGCGTGCGAGGGCGCCGCGGCGGGACGCCGGGCCTTCGACAGCATCTGCCCCAACCGGCTACTGGAGCTGCGCGGCCGGGCCCTCTGCAAGCCGGGGAAGCCGGAGAGGAAGGTGGGGCGGGGCTTGGGGCCTGGCGGGTCCGCAAGCCCTGGGTCCCGAGGACTGACCCGCACTTCGTTTCTGTGCCCGCCTAGTTCGCCCCTCCGCGGATGTTCTTCTCTGGTTGCAGCGGCGGCAGCCCGGTGTCAGTGTACGAGGACCCCCCGGGCGCCGAGCCCGGTACGCTGCCTGGTGAGCCCGGTGGCCCCGCGCGCGCCCCCTCGGGTTCTCAGTGCCTGGCAGATGGGGCACACGCGGCCGGGAAGAGCTGCTCTGACCGCGTCCCTGCGGCCTGGCCGGAGGCTCATGATCCGCCGGCGCGTCTCCGGTTCTTCCCGCGCAGCTCTCACCACCATAGATCTGCAGGACCTGGCCGACTGCTCGCTCCTCGGGCCAGACGCGCCGCCTGCCGGTGACTCGGCCACCTGGCAGGTACCTCCCTTTCCTCGTGGCTCCCCTCTGCCTCCGGTGCCCAGACTCTGGCTTCGGGGTCACTGGTGTGTTTCCACAAAGGCTTGTCGCCCGTGGGGAGTGCAGACACTCCTGGCTAGTGAGGGGACGTGGGGCCGGAATTCGGCCCGGAAGATTAGATTTCCTCCTTCCTCCCAATAAGTCACGACGGCGGCCGCCTTCTCAGAGCTGTTCTGACCGATCCGGGCAGGAGGCTCACCTGGAGGGCGCCCCCGCCAGACCTGTCTTTGGTCTCCTTCTTATCCATTCCCTGGAGCTTCGATCGCTCACCCAGGCACCAGGTGCTCGCTTGGCATCTGACTCGTCTTGTCTGTCCCCCAAACGCGCCCTCCTGGGCCTTGCATGCACCTTTCCCATCGCCTGGGTGTCTACAGAGTGTGGAGGTCAGAGGGTATACCACTTCTGGATGAGACTGGGAAGGACGAAGACAGTCTGCACTTGCAGGAAGCGGGAAAAGGAGCAGAGGACTCTGGGAGAAATCCACAGAAAACGCTCCTCTCTGCAGAGGGGCCCTGCAGCAGTTCTAAAGTTTCTTTTTTCTTCCTCTCCAAAGGCTCACATTACCTACCCTCCTGGGACACAGGCATTTGACTTTTTTCTTTTCCCAAAAACCCATCTTTTTACATCTGCGACACTCTAGCGCTGGCCAGGGCTGACCCTCCCCGGGGCTGATGGTGGAACCTTCCAGCACTGGTGTGTGGCAGGCCCAAGGCCTGCTCACCTCCGGACATGAAGTGCCCAGAAGGACAGGTGGTCCCAGCTAAATGCAACCAGGAAGAGTGCAAGTCCAGCCTTCTGGCAGCAGGTGCCAGGGACAGGAGCCGGTGGGGACAGACCCAGCACGGAACCTCACAGACATGACTGCCTCCCACAGCTGCAGTCAGTGATGCAGCAGAGCTTCCCAGGCCCCCACCCCTACCCCAGTGCCCCTGAGAACTAGGACAGAGCCCCAGGGTCTCTGGGGAGGTGGCCTGCCAGAGCAGAGGTTGTCCAGGTGAAAGGTAAGAGGGGGCGTGGCCCTGCGGAGGCCTTTTTTTGTTCTTTTTAGTGCTGGAAGCTCAAATAAGAAGAGACAGAGTCTGCATGCCTTTCCAGGGGCCCAGAGCCTACACCACTCTCCCAGCCACCGTGTCCAAGTCCGGGAGGCTCTGGCCGAATTTTTGCTTCAGTACACAGAACTGAAATGTGACATTATGTCTGTGTTAGTCTTTGTTTTGGTCTGCTGTTGTTGGAGGAATGCCAGATTTGTATGTAACTGGGAAGGTAGGATCAAAGTTCCAAGGACAGTGGTCACACAAGATGGCCCAAGAGGCCCAACACTTTTCCTGGGGAAGACAGCTGGTGCAAGAGGGAGGGAGGCCCCTGGCCCATCCCGGCCACGTTGCCCAGCCCCTCCTGCTGGGGAAGGCGGACAGAGAGAAGTGCCCCGGAAGTGTCTGAGGTTCAGCCAGCGCAGCTCACAATGAGCACAGATGGAGCGTTCCCTGCGCCCTCATCGCTGTTGGCCTCCAGGCTCCTCGTGGCCGGGGCTTGTCTGCAGTGTCTGTGGAGAGGGCAGCCTTCCCGCCCTCAGGAGAGGAGTCTCCTCTCCTGTCCAGTGCCTCCCACCAGGGCAGGACTCAAACTTGGGCATCTCCAGGGCCCTTGTCCTCTCCTTCCTCAGCTCCTTTCCCCTGCAGCCTCAGTCCCCAGCTGGTGCCAGCAGCCCCCCTGAGTGAAGCCCTCCGCCCTGAGGAAAACTGACTCAGACACTATTTGAAGCCAGGGTCAGAATAAGATTTTTTCACAAATATCTGAATAGTATAAAGACAGGCTTTAGTGAGGAGAGTATGATGGAGGCCAAAGAATCTGCCAATCAACAGTAGTGCAATGAGCAGAATAGAGATTTTTGGGGAACACGCTGGAGGTGCCCCCACAGCATGTCCCCCAAAGACTGCTTCCCAGTCTGGCTGCCCTGGAAGCCAGGCTCTCCTGAAAGGTGGGTGAGGCCAGAGGCACTGAGGTCTAGAGGCAGGAGGATCGAAAGGGGCGCCCGCATTCTGGACAGGAGCCCCAATTCCACAATTCCAGAGCTGGGTGACCAATGGGCAATTCAGTTTCTCTGAGTTTGATTCAGAGGAGGAGTCGTCTAGACCTGGGCCCCGCCTGCTTCCCACATCAGTGTGAGAAGTAACAGAGAGACTGTGTAGAGTTTAAACGTTCAGAAATTAAAGGGATAGGAAGTTCTTGCCCCTCCCCCCCCCGCCCAGGCACACTCCACACTCCAGGAACCCAGGAGAGTGCAGTTCAGGATGTTGCAGGTGCGTCGCACTGTACGGGGGAAAGGTCAGCTCCGATATTTTAAGAAACTAGAGCAACAGGATGACCCCTGCAGTGTGCAGAATGGGAGCGCTTTCCACAGCGTCTCTGCCCCTGCCTCGTAGCCGACCTTTTCCTTTGCATGTGGGGAAGGAGTGGTCTAGTGTGACCAAGCCTGGGCGCAAAATACGGCCTCAAGCGACTGCCTTGTGAGGCCCTGCACTGTGTAGGGTCTAGGGAGGAAGGATTGGGGCTTGGGTGTTTACGCAGCGCGCTCCGAGACCTAGAGAGTTGGCTCCCCAGCGTGGCCTGTCAGAGGTGAGTCGGTGCAGAGGAGCCGCAGCTGCGCAGGAGGGGCGTGCCGCAGGCAGCTGATTGGCTGGTGGCCAGCCAATGGGTCCACCTGGGGACCCAAAAGAGTCAGACTGCGGAGGGGCTGGGGGAGGGCTGGGTGCAGGGCTGCCATCCATGCTGGGTGCTAAGGGCCGGAACCTGTCGCAGCAGCGCACGGTGGGGTGGTGGCGCCCAGCGCAACCCTTGCAGACCAGATCCCCACATGGTGCACCCGCTCCGTGCCATGGCGGTACAAGGCTGCTGGGTCCCATGTCTCGGACGGGGCTTCGATTGTCAGGTAGGAGGCCCAGCTGCGAGCACGAGTGCGTGCAGACCCACCGCGGAGCAGAGCTGAGCTGAGCCCGGACTGAGCACAGCTGTCAGAGTAGGGCGTGTCGGGGCCTGCCAGATTCAGCACTAAGCAGTTCACACCTCTGGTTTATTACAGAGCCACGCCGCCCCGCAAACAGCGGCGGACTTCGATCTGCAGGATTTCAGGGACACGGTGGAGGATCTCATTGCAGGCAAGTGAAGTCTCTCTGCGGGTCAGTGACGGTGACCGCGGTGAGGCCGATTCCGGTTCCTGGTCAGGAAGGCGGAAACCCAGCACCTGTCAGCGACTAGTCCAAGGGCCAGGATCTCAGTATTTGGAGGACCCCGGGCTTCCTGGAGGAGAAGATGAATTGCACGCAGGGTTTCTAGCGCTTTCTCAGTTTGCGAGTGTGAGATCTGGGGCAGGGGCCCTTCTCTGCCCTGCGGCCTGGAGAGGAGAGTGGCAGGAGTGTGTTGAGGACTTGTGTGACTGCAGGCTGGTCGAGCGCCTGCTGTGTGTGTGCAGGTATTAGAAAGGGCCTGGGAAGGGCGGGCATGCAGAGTGAGGGCCACTCTACTTACCAAAGAGAAGTCTCCGCATAACCCTGCATCTGCGTGCCATCTTGTCCCTGTCCCAGCGGGTACAAGTCTGAGGCTTCGAACCCAGTTCCTGCTCTCCCGCAGACTCATCCTCCTTGATGTCACCTCCCCTGGCCAGCGGAGACTTCCCCTTCTCTCCTTGCGACACACTGCCCTTCAGACCCTGTGTGTCCCAGCCACTGGACTCGCTGGCCCTGCTGCCACCGCCACCGCACCCTGCGGACGCGCTCCGGTCGGAGCAGTACTGGAAGGAGGTGGCCGACCAGAACCAGAGGGCGCTGGGGGACGCGCTGGTTGAGAACAACCAAGTAGGGACTCTGGGCTGGCGGCTGGCAATGCTGGGGCGGGACAGGGTGTGGGCCCCGGAGACGGAGACGGGGAAGCAGCGCGGGGGGGGGGGGTGGTGGCTCCAGGGCCCTACCTCAGCCTGCAGCTTCACTAGGCGGGAATGCTCCTGCCCTGCCAGGGTTTTGACAGGGCCACCCTGTTATCGAGGGCTTTCTGTGTGCCTGGCATTGTGCTCCCCAATTTACGTTCTCCTCGCCTTTCACACCGTATCCCACACTGTATCCTTTGAGCTAGATGCTCTTGCTGGCCCCGTTTTGCAGGTAAGGAAACTGAGCTATAAGAAGGTTGAGTTTCAGAGGTGGAGCCTCTCTGCCTGTTGCCCAGTCGTTTACTCTTCACCGCCCGCCACACCAAGGGTTAGATGCATTTCGTCCGAGTGCTCTGTTTAAAAAGAAGATTCTAATTCTCACCAGTGTAACTACTCTCCGCCCGTTCCTGATTGGACGTTAGTTAGGTCCGGGTTTCCCTCGCGCAGAGCTCCCTGACAAGGCCCAGCGCGGTGCCTGCCGCTCAGTGTCCCGGTCTCCCGCAGCTGCACGCGACACTGACCCAGAAACAGGAGGAGATCGCGTCGCTCAAGGAGCGCAACGTGCAGCTGAAGGAACTCGCCAGTCGAACCCGGCACCTGGCCGCGGTGCTGGACGTAAGAGGGGCGCGCACGTGGGATGCTGCGGGCAGTCGGAAATGTCCTGTACACCTGGCCCCCGCTCCCAAAGCGGGGCTGGGGCGATGTGGGGAACGGAGAGGCCAGCTGGGAGTCCTCGGAGTCACTTGCAGGGGCACAGTTGAAGCCTGCCCAGGTGTCCTCTGTGCGCAGGACTCTGGCCTCAGGCGGCGCCCCTCCTCCTCTCTCGTAGAAGCTGATGATCACGCAGGCCCGGGATTGCGGGGCCGATGCGGAGCCCTGCCTGCTCAAGGCAGCTGCCAAGAGGAGCCTGGAGGAGCTGCTCGTAGCTGCGGGGCAGGACTGCGCGCAAGTGGGCGCCATCCTGAGGGATATTTCCGAGCACTGCGACGAAGCGCTGCAGAGCCGTGACCCCAAGCGGCTCCGCCTGCAGCCGGAGTCAGCGAGCCTGACCCGCCCGCCGGGGCAACTGCACGGTGCCTTCCGTGGGCTGCGCACGGACTGCAGCGCGCGCGCACTGGACCTGAGCCACGGGGAGCTGGAGGAGGGCGGCTCCTTCTGCACGCCCATCCGCAGCCACAGTACCATCCGCACCCTCGCCTTCCCCCAGGGCAACGCCTTCACCATTCGGACGGCCAACGGGGGTTACAAGTTCCGCTGGGTCCCTAGCTGAGCTGGCATGTGGTCCCTCCAAAACGTTGCCAGCATCCTGAGCGCAGCGCCTGGAGGCTCAGCGGGCGGAGCTGGAAAATTTCTTGCACCCGGCTTCTCAGACTCCCTCAGCAGAGCCTGGGCCACCTAATACTGATTTTTTCCAGGAGCAAATCTCAACACTGATGAGGCACTTCGAGTTCTGGTACAAACCCTGTCCATCCCTCCCCTTTCATAGCAGAACAGCGTGAGTGCACGCAAACACACACACACGTACATGTGCGCTGCAGTCCATCTGCCTTACATTCTGTACTGTCAGAACTGGAAGGGGCTTAGAACTCACTTAGCTATTTTATCGTATAAAATACCCTGGTTTTGTAAGAGGGAAAAGGAGGATTTAAGAAATTGAGTCATTTCTACAACAAGAGGCATTCTTGGGGACTTCCAGTCCTTCACACTCATTACTCGGGATGCACATTTTTAAATAACATTTTATTTTTTAAAAGACTTTATTTGTTTTTAGATAGAGGGGAGGGGAGAGAGAAAGGGAGGGAGAAACATCAATGTGTGGTTGTCTCTCATGCACCCCCCCACACACAGGGGACCTGGCCTACAACCAGGCACGTGCCCTGAGCAGGAATCGAACTGGTGACCCTTTGGTTCCCAGGCCGGTGCTCAATCCACTGAGCTACCCCAGCTGGGGCTGGGTGCACATTTTGTCACTCAACCTCCCCCAGTCCTGGAAGGACCCTTAACTGTGTTCCTATGGAAAACTTATTCTAGCTGCCAGAATCAAAAGCTAGGAGAGGCAGCCTAGACACTCGCCTTCAGGCAATAAAGTAGAGAAAAATGTGGGTCCTCTGAGGTGGTGCACTCTGAACAAAGCAGATGCTACACATGTGTGTTTGCAGTGGTCTCTCATTTCATTTTGTAAGATTTATGGTAAATGTTTATCTTAATTCTATATGCAGTTTTGCCTCAACAGAATAAGCACACAAAGGACACACTTTGTTAATAAAGATGTACGTTGATTTAAGGAAATGGCATATCCCACATAAAACAGTGTTCATATTTTTGGCCAGAATCCAAGTGTGGAAATCTTGGCAGAAGTAGAACCAACTATTTGAATTCCAAGGATAAAGCTAGGGGCCACCTTCACCTCACGTGTTTTTTGGCTTCATCTCCCAAGCAACACTTCCCTGCTCCGTGCTGCCTGCCCTGGGAGTTTCTTCCACTCCCTTTTGTGTGAGGCTCCCCTCTCTTCTCTGCTGTGAGCAGCACATGTCAAGTGGTCTTTTATCCAAGTTCTTCACATGAGGGCTTCTTGCTGCGGCTCAGCTCGGGCAGGTCCGTCCCCGTCGTCCCCCTCCCCCCCCACCCCGTGCAGCTCCCCTGCTGGGCCAGCGTCTGAGGGCCGGCAGCAGGCGTGGGTGAGCGTGGGCAGGGGCACGGAACCTGCTCCTCCAGTCCGTCCTGTGTGCTGTTGTCTGTGTTTAAATAGCCACTCAGGAAAAAAAAAAAGCGATGAAATGGACCATATTTCCTCATACTTTGCCTAACAAATGAACTTAAAAATACACTGGCTCAGACTTCTTATCAGCTCAGATATCAAGCTGACGTGTTCAGGACTAGAATCAAAACATAAACACAAAACTAAAACAAAATGAAAATCCTTACTTAGCTTGTCCCAGGAAACAGTCAGCTTGTCAAAAGTTCTTTTCCTCTCCACTTCTCAATTAGCATTTTCATAATGCATTAGCTTCAAAGATTGAAAAGTTTAAAAGAATTTGTGTTTTTTTCTATTTGTTTTATGCCTGAGGGTTTTTTTCTTTTTGGCTTTAAAATATGTTTTTTTTTATTGTTGTTCAAGTACGGTTGTCTCCATTCCCCCACCACCACTCGCCCACCCCCAGCCATCCCTACTTCCCACCCTCGATCCTACCCCTATTTGATTTTTTCCATGTGTCCTTTATAGTTGTTCCTGAAAACCCTTCCCCCTTTCCACCCCCATTATCCCTCCCACCTCCCCTCTGGTTACTGTCAGTTCTTAATTTCCATGTCTCTGTTTGTATTTTGCTTGCTTGTTTGTTTTGTTGATTAGGTTCCACTTAAAGGTGAGATCATATGGTATTTGTCTCTCACTGCCTGGCTTATTTTGCTTAGCATAATGTTTTCCAGTTCCATCCATGCTGCTGCAAAGGGTGGGAGCTCCTTCTTTCTTTCTGCTGCATAGAATTCCATTGTGTAAATGTACCACAGTTTTTTATCCATTCATTTTACTGATGGGCCCTTCCAGCACTTAACTATTGTAAATTGTGCTGCCATGAACATTGGGGTGCATAGGTTCTTTTGAATTGGTGTTTCAGGATTCTTAGGGTATAATCCCAGTAGTGGAATTGCCAGGTCAAAAGGCAGTTCCATTTTTAGTTTTTTGAGGTAATTCCATACTGTTTTCCACAGTTGCTGCAGCAGTCTGTATTCCCACCAACAGTGCACTAGGGTTCCCTTTTCTCCACATCCTCTCCAACACTTGTTTGCTGACTTGTTTATGATGGCCGTTTTCACTGGTGTGAAGTGGTATCTCATTGTGCTTTTAATTTGTATCTCTGGTGGCTAATGACACTGAGCATCTTTTCATGTGTCTCTGGACCCTTTGTATTCCAACGGTATGGAAAAACATTTGCCAATGGATTTTTAAACAATTACAGTTCTCACTGCCATTCAGACTGTAGACCTGTGGTTGTTATGTCCGCCATTGGCAATTCCACTGCTTAAGCAGCTTCTGTTTCTGGGGGCAGGGGGTGGTGAGCTGCAGCTCTCTGGTGGACTAATGGCATGAATTACCAACTTTGCATTATTTAGCAATATTTGAGCTAAAAAATTAGATTCATCCATTCCATAGACTTTTATTGAATGTTACTGAGAATCTCTGTGATACAGATGCTAAGAAAAGAGTGAAAAAAATGGAACGCAAAGGCCTGCCCTGATGGCCCCTTTTCCTGGGAAGAGACAAACTCACGGAATGTGCAGATGCTGTGAATAAGGTGAGGATGGCGCCTCAGCTGGGGCCACTGCAGCAACGCACCCCAGTCCTGGATGCTGTGATGTCAAAGTTCAGGATGCCATCTTGGTGGGGTTGTGATGGGGTTCCCACTTCTTGTGAGGGCACTAATCCGACCCCGGGAACCCCACTCCCAGGACCTTCTCTAGACCTAATTACCTCCAGCAGGCCCAGCCTCCAAATACCATCACACCGGTTCTCAAACCTCTTAGTTCTCGAGCAATTCAGTTCTCAACTTTGTCATTCATGGAAAACATGTCTCCATTATCTAACAAAACTTCGGGTTTCTGTTCTCTACCTGACAACCCATTCGTGCTGATACCTGTGTGATCAGTCGTGCGTCTCTCAGGTGAAAAAGGAGATTCGGTTTTCGAACAAATCGAGTCTCCAACAGTTTTCTGGAATGGATCAGGTTCAAGAACAGAGGTTCCCCTCTACCATCACACCGGGGGTTGGGCTTCACCTGTGATTGTTTTCTCTCTTCCCTGATTGGTTGCCTCTTGCTCACGTGCCCTGACAGACCGGACCACGTGGGCGGGGGCAGTACCACGCCATGTTGATTGCAGGAACTCTGTAGCGAGTTGGTGATCGGGAGGCATGAGGTCTCCCAGCTGTGTTCTTTTTCAAGTTGGATCTGGCAATTCTGGGTCCCTTGCATTTCCAAATGAATTTTAGAATCATCTTATTATTTTCTGGGTAAAATCTAGCTATGGTTTTGATAGGGGTTTTGTAGAACATGTCAATCAGTTTGGGATTGTTGCCATTTAAGAAATATTACATCCTTTGATACCTGAATGTTTTCCTTTTATTCAGATCTTTTCAATCCTCTTTCAATAATGCTTTGTAGTTTCAGCCTACAAATCATACACTTCTTTTGTTAAATTTATATGTAAGCATTTTATTTTTGATGCCATTGTAAATAGAATTGCTTTCTTAGTTTCACTGCTAATGTATGGAAACACAACTGATTTTTTGCATTGACTTTGTACCCTATAACCTTGTTAAAATAGTTCAATAATTCTAATAGTTGTTAAAATGGTTCATAGGCTGTTCTATGTACAAGACCATATCATTTGCAATAAAGGTAGTTTTACTTCCAATCTCAATACCATCTGTTTCTTTCCTGCTTCCTTGCCCTCCTTGGAACTTCCCGCACCATGCTGACTGGGAGGGGCTGGGCAGACCTCTTGTCTCTCTGCCGATTTTGGAATGAGACGGTCTGGCCCCATTAAGCATGACAATTGCTCCAGGTTTGTCAGAGATGCCCTTTATGGGTTAAGGAGGTTCCCCCTTTTCCCTAGTTTACTGAACTTTTTTCATGAAAGGGCATTAAATTTTGTTGAATGATTTTTAAAGAAACAGTTACATGGTTTTTGTCCGTCAGGCCATTAAAATGTTTTATTACATTGATTATTGGACCCAGGAGATTCTTGATGTAAGATAAGCAAATCAGAATTTCCTCTCCTGGGAAAACGTAAACTTAGAAATAAGGTTCAGAGACTTGCACTAATTTTAACCGCAGAACACTGGGCGAAGACCCGGCACTGGGCAATGTCAAAGCCTCGGGGGTGGCACCATTCGGGGACCAGGGCTGTGGGGGGGTGGCCCAGGTGGTGACCCTTGTGAGGTGGACCCTGAATCCCGGAGCAGCTGTGCTGTCTGAGAGAATCGGGTGACACTCTGGGCAGGGGACACCCACTGTGGGGCAGGGGACACCCACTGTGGGGTAGGGGAAGTGTGGAGGGAGGACAGCCCCCCTGCTCCCTATGGAAAGAGGAGGGAGATGCTGGGGTTCGGCTGAGTGTCAAGGGGTGAAACAGTTCTCCCCGGGAGTTCTCAGAGCTTTGTGGGAAACCAATTGTATCCTACTCACCTTGATGTCAGAACCATCCACAGTATGTAAAGTTTAAAAAAAACCCACAAAAACCCAACTTACAAGATCAGAGACTTATAATATTATTAACTATATTGTTTCTGTAGCTTTAAACTTTTTTCCTTTTGCTTTTCTTTCCTTGGAGTTGTTTTTTGAGAAAATGGTAACCATCTAAAGTTACCATGGCTTTAATTGCTACTGATTTTTGTGGATATTGCCTTTATGCTATTGAATCTTCTCTGTCTACTGTCAATCTTCGATTTCAGGCAGTTCCAAAGGAAATAACGTATTGTTCAACATTAAAACAGAAAATATGGCTTTTGGTGCTGGGTGACCAGCTCTTTGGCTTGACCAGGTGTGATGGGGGTGAGCCTGCTCATCACCGCCCTGGGGCTGCGGCGCTCACTGGGAGCAGGGCCCAGACCCTTCTGCACCTTGGCCTCCTGCCCCCAGTTTGGGGTGAATGGAAGGCCGTCCATAAAGCGAGGACTGCAAGTAAGGCGCCCTCCTCTGGTGACCGTTAGTAACGTTCAAAGAGGCTGAGTGGCCCCGACCGGCCTGCCCCTTGTACCTGATTTGCTGGAGAAACCGGCTGGAGGGCAGTGTCTCCCAAAGGTCACCAGGTTAAAAGGGCTGTCACCTCCCCACCAGCCTTGGTCACTGGAGTGTCACTGGACGTTAGGTCCATAAAGCAGAACAGAAAAATGGGTGGAGGGAGTTTTTTTTGTACAAGCCCAGAATTAGTCTTTCCCTGAAAGTGTGACAGTAAAAGAGCCAGTCACTGCTCTGTGGGGACAGCGCGTTTCTGCTGCACAGGAAGGCCGGCCCTCTGTGTCTGCCTCTTCCTCGCAGAGCCTCAGACTTTATAAATAAAGATGGCTGTGAGCAAGGAACCATAAAGCAAGGGCACAAGGCCTGGGAAAACAAGAAAGCTTGATATAATTAATGTAAATGAGGCTTAAAAATGGCATTGTATTCCTCCTTTCCTCTTTTATTGAGTGATCCAGGAGAGGCATTTAAGCAAGTGTGAATGGGGATGCCACATATATTCAATTTATATAATTATTTATATGAAAATATATTATTATTATTATTTTTGCCTTGTCTGGTGTAGCTCAGTGGATTGAGTGTGGGCCTGTGAACCAAAGGGTTGAGGGTTCGATTTCCAGTCAGGGCACATGCCTGGGTTGCAGGTCCCCAGTTGGGGACACATGAAAGTCCCCTCATTTTATGTTTCTCTCCCTCTCTTTCTCCTTCCCTTCCCCCCCTCTCTAAATAAATAAATAAAACAAAATTTTAAAAAGATACATTATTTTTAATAACAGTAATACATATTTATTGTAGAAAAGTAAATCCAGCCATCTAACAATTTATTAATTTAACTGATATATGCTGAACACCTACTATGGGCTAAGTACTGGGGATGCATTTGGAAAATGGAACAGGCGTGGATCTGCCCATGTGGCACTGAGAAGCTGGGACAAGAGACAGACGACACTAAATGTAAACGTGCCGTTTAAAGTCGGAGTTGGCACCTCAGTGCACAGACGTGAGAGGAGAACAGACCGGAGAGACCCCTCACACAGGAACTCGGGAACTGCATCTCCAAGGAAGAAGTTGGAAACATTCGATTTAAAACTGTATCAAAGCACTGCACACATGTGGTTAATAAATCAAGTAACAGGGAAAGTTGTCTGTGAAAAACAATGATCCGCCTTCCCCGTCCCCCTGTCCAGCGGCACCTTGCATCCCTCCCTTGCTGGTCTCACTCAGCAGGTTGCCCTCTAACCACCGGCATTCAGCCTGGCTCTGGCTGGGGTCTCCCTGGAAGGTCTGGAGAGTGCCCGCCGCACGTGGGGGCTGCCGGCAGAGATCCTGCCGGATAGCTGGGGCGACACAAGCCTAGTGCTCTGCTTTGGTTTCAGAGAACACCCTTCAACGGGGTGTCCAGCCCATGACCCTTGGGCCACACGTGGACCAGCACAAAATCATTTTACTTAAAACGTGATGAGATTTTTTTTTGTGAGTATGTGTCACAATGTATTTAACATGTGGCCCAAGACAACTGTTCTTCTTCCAGTGTGGCCCAGAGACGCCAAAAGGTTGGATGGCCCTGCACAAGATCTTGATCTTTGGAAATCTACGGGGATTTGTTTAGTGGCCTTGCTTAATGTCTGAACTGGTGAATGTAGACATTAAAAACAGTGTGTGTTCTGAGGTTATGGAGTATAGTCTCCTTTAAACGCCAGTTAGAATAAGGTGGTTAATATTATTGTCCGTATCAGGTATATCCTTACTGATTTTTGCTTTTTGTCCCCCCCTCTAGAGATGTTTCCTGCATGGTTCGTCTCCTCAGTCATTGTCCAAAGGACTCTGAGAAGCTGTAGGAATACACAGGTGCAGATGCAAGGCCCGGCTTTCTGTCCAACGTTGTGGAAAGGGACTATAGGTCACAGGGCAGAGCCCTGTGCTCCCCTACACCACATGGACAGAGCCCAGGGAGAGTGACCTCCCGGTGGGTATCCACATTGGTGCTTTTTTGTTTTTTTAAAAGCCAGATTTTTTAAAAAGATTTTATTTATTTATTTTTAGACAGAGAGGAAGGGAGGGAGAAGAAAGGGAAGGAAACATCAGTGTGTAGTTGCCTCTTGTGCCCCCTACTGGGGACCAGGCCTGCAAACCAGGCATGTGCCCTGACTGGGAATTGAACCTGCGACCTTTTGGTTTTCAGGCCAGTACTTAATCCACTGAGCCACACCAGCCAGGGCTAGTTTTTGCTTTTTTGTTGTTGTTGTTTTATTAAACATTATTAGAATCTCCAACTATACTTGTGGAATTGCCTATCTCTTCCTTTTGTTTTGCGAATTTTTGCTTCATGTATTGTGAACCCCTACTATTGGGCATGTGCATTTATAATTATTAGATATATTTCAAGGTATTGGCTCTTTCTATCATTTTGAAGCATTTCTGTCTATAAGTCATATCATTGTCTTGAAGTCTATTTTGCCTGAAATTTTTACATAATTTAATTTGACATATAGAATATTTATGTTTAAATGGACTTTTTAAGAGCAGTTTTAGATTTACATAAAAATTGAGACATACAGAGGGTTCCCATATATTTCCTGTCCACAATTTCCCATATTAACATCATACATTAGTGTGGTGCATTTGTTAAAATCAATGAACTGGCATCAATACATTCTTATCAACAAAAGCCCAGACTCTGTTCGTATTTTCTCCATTTTTACTTGGTGTACCGTTCTTCTGCTCTGGGACCCCACCCGACACAGCACACCACACTGAGTTACCACGTCTCCTCACACTCGTCTGGCCTCGACAGCTTCTACGACTCTCTCTTGTTCTCGATGTCTTCAACGGTCTCAAGGGGTGCCAGTCAGGTCTGTTTCCTTCTGCCCCGATACTGAAGTTTATCTAAGGTTTTTCTCACAGTCTGCATGAGGTCACGCATGGGGGATGGTCACACAGGTGAAGCTCACTGTCTTCATATCCTGTCACGGGCATCTTCTGTCAACGTGACCTGTGAGTCTTGGTCTTGACCTGAATTGTTGGGGTCCACCCTGCCTGGTCTGAGGAGGCTGTAACCCCTGTGGTTAAGGCTGAGTGAGAGACCTCTGAACCAGGAGACACTAAGGAGACAAAACTTATTTCCCTGGCATGAACGCTGTCTGTTCTGTGCCTGGCTCCCATTGCTTGGTCAGTAGTCAATGACGGGTAACAATTCTCTAAAGAGGATGAACCTAAGACAGACGCAATCATGTGGGAAAGCCCTCAGAGAAGAGTCTCAGGGAGCTGTGGAAATGAGGGGTGATCGACATCAACCCCTGCCCCCTCGGCTTTGACAAAGTCTGAATCCTTGTTCTGGGTGTGAGAAATCTGTCTCCCAGCTGCCTCTGTCTCCTCTGCCTGACTCAGGCCTATGGAAATAACAGGGGTGGTGCAGCTCAGACCAGAGTTGGCGGACCCCTGGGGTAATCAGGCCTGGGACATAGAATATGCAAGATCCTGTGAGACCTGCTTGCTGAGGATGCTCTTGAATATGAAGGCACAGGCAGGAAACGAAACTAGCCTTGTAGCTCTTAGGTGATAAAACTCCAAACTCAGCGTGAGCTCTGTCAGCCCTTTGAAAGCTACCTATTCATTTGATCTTCCCTGCCAGACTGTAATCAACAAACTGTATCTGTGTTCCTAATAAAAGCCTGCTCGGGCGGGAAGACGGGGCGTTCTCCACTAGAGAGAGTCGCCGTTCTGGCCCTATTCCTCCACAGGACTCGGTAGTCTGTGTGTATTTCTCTCCTATCGTGAGCAGCTGCAGCATTCGCGGTCACTGCGGGCTGGTGGTTGCAACACTGAATCACCTGGTTGATGGAGTCACTCTTTCTCCCCCCATTCCCCGAAGTCCCCTACGAGTGGCCCGCACTTAATGGAGAGTTGGGCCTCCCCTCCTTTTGGGTGAAGTGTGTACATATGCTACTTGGAGTTCTGCGTGGCAAATTTGTCTCTTTCTCCTGGAACACTTGTATCTCAGCTCTGTCTGTCTATCTGTCCATCCATCCTTTCATCACCAGCTATTTCCTTTTCGAGCAAAATGAAGAAAGTAGTAAAAACCGTCTCGCCCTGTAAGACCCAGTGTTAATTCTATATCTAGACCGACACATCTTCGCACCACAGTGAGCAGAGAATACTGCTCGTTATTTGGGTTTTCCTTCTGACCGGTGTCTGGCGTTTAGCCAACAGTCCACAGTAGGATTCTTTGAGGGTCTTTGTAATTTGCAGCAGTTTAGTTTATATGCCGACACTATCGACCGCATGTCACCGAGGAACCAAGTGGTCAGACGCCATTGTCAAGTTCTCACAATATGGGGGCTGCCTCCACAGCTGAGTCCAAGCTGTGCTCCCACCTCACTGGGTGGTTACCACTGTTCAAGTTTTAAGGCTTTTGAGAAGAGAAGTTGCTCGTGTTTGTTTCTTGCTTTTAGTCCCTTCAACTTCCCCTTGTGTGTGAATGAAGAACTTTAAACACCCGCCAGCCTGGAGGGGAGAGATGAAAGCTAGGCTTTCCCGCAATACTTAGGAAACCACCCACTAGCTTTAAAAACTGCTACAAAGTAAAACCAGCCATTACTCTGACAACGAGATGAGCAGCAGCATTGCACACCCGGAGTGCAGACCTGCACGCCCAGCGGCAAACAGAGAACATACAGGTGTTGCTGCTTACAGAAACTCGAGCTTTAGCTTCTTTTGTTTCCGGACTGGAAGCAAGACATGTTTGCCTTTGAATTTGGAAAGCCTTGCTGATACCTGTTGTTAAAGTAAACACTGCAAGGTAAGTGGCTTGACCCTGAGCATGTGCGCCAGGAGCCGTGGCCCTGAGCCACAGAGCGCCCAGAGGGGAGGAGAGGGGAGGGTGGAGTGGGGGTGGGGGTGGGGGCAGCTCCAACAGGGAGTGGGGCTGAGGAGAGAGAGCCCTGCGTTGCTCGGACTTTTACGGGAACTTGCGAATGAATTCAGAGTTGTTAAATGAATGATGAAAGCAGCTTTATTATAGAAAGCTCTTTGCATAGTTGTGGGGTAGAGAAATGAGGCTAGCTGAGGGCCATAACGTATAACAGGAGAATGGCATTGGTGCCTGAGTTTAATGTAGAAAATTATTTACTCAAGGAATATTTTATGTTCTGAACCACCTACTTGAAGCCCCCTAAAGCATCCTACATAATGGCACAAAGATATTTAATAGATTTATACTGGAGGAAAAAATGTGTAACTAGATTGGGAAAACTATCAACTAAATGGAACTACCAGATCAAATCAGAATGGTAAATTGAAACAAAGAGTGTCAAGTGTAGGTATTAAGCTAGTTTTTGTTATGGAACAATAATGCCCTTATTCTATTAAATGTATGATATTTATTGGTAACACATTTTATCAGACTGGCTAGAGGAATCTGCATGATATAAATTGACAGGTGATTTTCGGTTAATCAGGTAATCAGTGGCTTATTAAGAGGTCCCACAGCCTCTTCGCCTAGCTCTAGCCAAGAGCTTGGCTGAACGTAACCTTGCCCGGGACGCTATGCAGGAACCCCTGTTGGCTCCAGCCAGTCAGATTGCTTCTCCTTTGAGTCTCTGAAGAGATCATTCGACCTGCAGAAGCTGTGAGAAGAGGATCCACAGCCTGGGAAATAGATCCTACATACTGGTAATGTACACACAGTGCGTGCGTGTCTACAGCAGGTGCAAAGGGGCCCGCAGCCTCCTGTGCTGGCGGCTAGCGACTGGCCACTCCCTGCAGGGCGGGGCAAGCCCTGGGCCAGGGTGCTTCACGCAACCTGCCCTTAATCCGTACTCTTCTTCCTCCCTCCCTCCCTTCTTTTCCTTCCTTCTTTTCTTTTCTTTTCTTTTCTTTTCTTTTCTTTTCTTTTCTTTTCTTTTCTTTTCTTTTCTTTTCTTTTCTTTTCTTTTCTTTTCTTTTCTTTTCTTTTCTTTTTCCTTTTCCTTTTCCTTCCTTCCTTCCTTCCTTCCTTCCTTCCTTCCTTCCTTCCTTCCTTCCTTCCTTCCTTCCCTCCTTCCTTCCTTCCTTCTCTCTCTCTAACCCCCTTCCTCCTGTCTGCCTCCATACTCTTCTTTCTAAAATCTCCCTCTTTCGTCTCAATTCTTGGCCCATTTCCATACTCCCTGAGTGTCTACACTGGTCCCTGTGAAACTGATTAGACTGTTTCTGTTCTCATTTCCTGTTATGTAAATTGAGGTGATGCAGGAAACTTAAGTGGGTGATGTGCCTTTAATTTAAATATGTTCTATCTGGAAAAGTGTATTCATACTTGTGCACACCTGTAAAATTCCTGCTATATTATCACTTGTTACAAGAGAAGAGGTTTTATAAATTGCCTTCACTTTAGCAGAGAAAGAAAAAAAATCTATGCTCAAGCTTTATCTGAAATATTCTCTTTGGTTACTTAGGAGATCATGCACTTGGGTAAACTCTTTCCTTGAGTTTGTTTCCTTGTCTGAAAAGATAACAGGCTGGCCCCTCACAGGCTCAATTATAGATAAATTCTTAGAATATAATTATGAATTTAAAAGAGGGCAGGTTTATTGAGAAGCAGAACACATTTTCCTTATTCAAATCAAACCACTGATCATTGTAAGTTGAGACATTGAGAAACACTTGGTTATCTTGGTTCTGTCCTAAAACCCTCCGTTATCACCAACACGGATGCTGAGAATTGTTTCTGAGAACTGGTACACAGTCACTCACAAGCACTCGGGAAGTTCACATTCCTGCAGGCCCAGGACCACTTGGGGCAGCTGTTTTAGCCCCCGGGAACCCAGTGTCTGTCCCTCTCTGCCAGCCTCTGTCGCTCCACAGCGCACAGGGTTTATCCTACCTGATGCCTGCTCTTACCTGGTTTCCACTAAGAGGTCAATAAATGAAACAATCATGTGACCCAGCCAGGGAAATGTCCATGTTAAAAGAGAGATCTTAAAAACTACAAGCCTGTAGGATCCCAAGAGGGGCACCTCTCCAGTCACATCATTATGTATGATCACGTGTCATCATACATGACCACACACAATCATATATGATCACGTGCCACCACATATGATCGAGACCACCACATATGATCACGTGTCATCACACACGATCACGGCCATCACAGACGCAGCCTGAGCTGCGTGCTGCACGGCTCCGCCTGGCTCTCGCCACGGTGCAGCACACACGCTGCCTTTCTTATGATTGGCTCACGTGTCCTAAACGTGTAAGAATCCTCTTGGTATGATTACACTGTTCGTTAGGCTCGTTAGGCCTCTCAGGCTAATTAACCAAGATTCTACAGTTTGCTTTTTTTTTTTTTTTAAAGATTTTATTTATTTATCTTTAGAGAGGGAAGGGAGAGGGAGAGAGAGAGAGAGAAACATCAATGTGCGGTTGCTGGGGGACATGGCCTGCAACCTAGGCATGTGCCCTGACTGGGAATCGAACCTGCGATGCCTGGTTCGCAGCCCGAGCTCAATCCACTGAGCTATGCCAGCCAGGGCCCTACAGTTTGCTTTAATTGTGAGAATTTTATTACAATATAAAACTTTTTTTTTTCTTGTTGCAAAACGAATGACAGCAAGCAAGAAGAGAAACCCAGAATGCCCAAACTCCTCCCACCTCGGTGGAAACTTCTGGGCCTTTTCTGTGCATGGGCATTCGTATTGAAAAGAACAGGAGCCACGCCTCGCTATGCACGTGTTTTTCTCCTGACGGTGTTTATGATTGTTTCATGATTTTTATTTCTGAAATATTTTATTGACTTCATTTTATTATATAGATGTGGAATGATTTATTTAACCAACACCTGTGGCTGGGTATTACCAAATCTTCACAGCATCATAAACATTTCTGCAGTCATTTCAAAAGTGAACAAAACACTAGGGAATAAGGGAAATGAGGCATTTATTCCAAAATCCGCTCTTTCGGGCCTCTCCCCTGGGGGTGCAGGTCTGAGTTCTGTGGTCTGAGATAAGTATCGAAACCCGAGGATTCGGAGGAGGACGGAGAACCAAACGCTGGGAAGTAGGAACTGGGATTATTTAACCTTCAGGGGCCGAGTTTACAGATGACGACTGTCCTGAAACACCTGTCTTTGCACCAGGCCCCTCTCCCAGTCCGCTGGTATTAGGGTTATCATCGTGCGCGTCTCCTCTTCGCGTCCTGTCCGAGAGCCCCCGGGGGGGCCACGGCCCCACACCCCCGTGGGCCCGGGTGGGTGCGGGTTGCGGGGAAGTCCCTGCACAGGAGCGGGACGGGACTGTGCCGTCTCGCGAGCGCGCAGTGCGGCCTCGGTGCTGCCGCAGGGGCAGCTGGCCTGCAGCCTGCGACGGTCTCCCGTCCCTGCAGGAGGACCGAAGAGCGGTGCCCCACCGCCTCGGCCTTGCTCCTCCTGTTACTGAAATGTAGATGCCAGGGTGCGAGGTCGTGACCGCTGGCTGATGAAATGGGAGCTCCCCGCCCCTGTGTTTGCACAGGTATGTTTGCTCCGGGTCCGTTTTCTTCCAGTGTGATGAGCCGGCAGCCCTCAGCTCGGGGGCCCGCTTTCCGCAGCAGCGATTCTGCGCAGGTTTTCTGGGCGTTCTGGGGACTCAGTATTTAGGAGACAAAGTTGTAAAAGCTCTAAAAAAAAACAAACAAAAACAAAACCCCCCAAACACGGGCAGCACTGGGACGCACAGCAGGTCCGCGCTCAGGTTACGCGCCGCGGGCTGGGAGGCGGTTGGCAAGAGTTCCCTGGCCTCTCCCCCCTCACCTCCCGCCGCCCCCCGCCCCGCCCCCGGGCACGGGGGCGCAGGCGTGTGGACTCGGACTCTGCACATCTGCGACTCCACAGCGCGGGTCGTTCGGGCCCGTGGAACTTGGTCTGATTCCGATGGGGGCTGTTTGGTGTTTACTAACAGGAAGCAGAAAATGTCCTTAAGGCGAAATCTTCACTTTTCACTTAGTAGCAGGTAATAAAATAAAGGCTCTTACTTAGTCAAGACTCCAGTTACTAAAGGCAGACGTCACATCTGGTCTCCACACGTGCTGTTTGCTGGGGGGGGGGGCAGAGGCAGATTTTATCTCAGAAAAGAAGGGAGACAGAAGCAAATGAAGAGGAAATAGCGATTCAGATGACGGAAGGCGTCAGGGTCACCGAGGCCAAGGCCGTTCTGTAGCTACGGAGTGAGTCAGCGAACCGCGCCGTGACTTTCCCTCGTTCACAGCGCCACCTTCAGGAAAGACGTTGCATTTTAATTTAGAGCGAACGCCTGCTGATTGGGCGGAGCTAAATCAAGCTTCGGAGGACCAGGTGTAATAAAGACGTAGTTGGCTTCAGTTTAACTGATGACCACGAACGCATCTGCCCTGAGTCTTTCCGGCCGCGTTTCGCGCAGCAGGCCAGCATGTAGGCTTTTCAATTTTGACGTGTGCCATGAAAAAATTGACCAGAAATGAATGCAGATGATTTCTTTTTAAAATTTTATTCATTCATTCATTCATTCATTCATTCATTCATTCATTTTGAGAGAGAGGAAAGGAGGGGGAAAGAGGGAAAGAAACATCAATGTGTGAGAGATACATCCATCGGCTGCCTCTCGTGCGCAGCCAGCTGGGGACCTCACTGCTGCAACCCAGGCATGTGCCCTGACTGGGAATCGAACTGGAGACCGTTTGGTCTATAGGCCGGTGTTGAGTCCACGGAGCCACGCCAGCCAGGGCAGAATGCATGTGATTTCTAACTGAATTTCTTTTGGAACACCACACTGAGATAATATATAAATTGTCCATTTCTGTTATCCCCACGAGATTTAATAGTCCCGCTTGATAATTTATTCCTTTAACAATTAACCAGTCTCATGAGATTTTCCATTCCATTGAATAAAACATGGAGTTAAGCAAGTACTTCCTTCTAGTACTTCAAACAGCACCCAGTGGGTGAGTGCTCGGTGAGGCAGCCAGAGGGGGCCGGAAAGAGCAGGACCTGGGGCTGCATTGTGGGGGTGTGGGGGTGGGGCTACTGCTCATGGCTCGGGGCTCTCGCAGGCGACCAGCAGCAGTGACTGTAGCAGTGACCATAGAAGACGCGGGATTCTGAAGACAGCACGAAGAGCTGCGAGAAGACATCTCTGTAATATTTTACAGGGATTACATGTGGAAATCATGTTTTGTATATATTAAGTTTCATAGAATGTTTAATTCACCCATTTATTTTCACTTTTCTGTAAGTGGCCGTGAGAAAGTTTACAGTTACCCCTGTGGTTTGCACTCGTTTCTGCCGGGCTGCCGCCCGGCCTGCTGATCACAGACAGCTGCGCTGGTCATGGCCATGCAGCTGCTGAGCCCGGGCAGACTGTGCGCTGGCACCGGGCTGCGAACGGACAAGAGACCTTTACACACAGTTCCACGATCACGCCTGTTTTCACCAGGAACTTCAAGCTGAGAGATGAAATGCTTGCCCAAGGGACCGCAGCCAGGAAACAGAAGAGGGGCTACTGCAACCAAATCCGCCCCAGGAGCCCGCTCTCTTAATACCCACCCCTCTGTGGCCTCCTCCAACGGGCTTTACAGGAATCGCGGTGACTGGGGTGAGGTGTGGAGGCAGAGACTGCGATTCCAGCTTTGGGTGCTTTTGTGGGGGAAGGAGGCCGAGGCGAGGACAGCGACTCCAGGATCCTTTGACTGGGTCATGGAGAGCTCACCGCCTTGTTTGGGCTGGTGGGGCACGGTGCAGCCTGAGCGGGAAGGGCAGGGGGTGCCACCACAGCACGCACCTGGGGGCTGCGGTGTGGCTGCAAGGTCAGTAGAGGAGGAATCAGGTCGGGGGTCAGAGTGGAGGGGGCGGCAGCAGCCAAACAGACACGAGTCCTGAGGAGACCGGAGTGAAGCTTCTTTGGGGAAATGAAAGGTGCTTGGGGACAGAAGGCAGGTAGCCTCGTGGGGCCGGGGCAGCTGTGGAGGAAGGTGGGGCAGATCGCACAGGGAGTCCTAGGCCTTGGGAAGATCCTGGTCCACCACACGGACTCAGTCACACAGCAAGTAAATGGAAAACCTGATTCCAAACCCACACCTCCCAGTGGGGTGCTCACATCCCTATGTTACCAACGACCTGAAGGGCCAGAGGGCTCCTACTTTATGTCATTGTGAGTTTAAAGAAGGTGATAACATTCGATAAAAACAAAAGTAATTAGGAGCAGAGACCCTAGGACTTGCATTCTGAAGATGCTCCCCTCGGGCCTCTCGAGCCCCTGCAGGCCCTGCTGACTATGCTGAGGGTGCCAGGTCCGGGCCAGTCCGGGCCGCTCCTCACCACTGCCATTTCTCCGAACAGACTCGTGACCAGCAGGCTCTTCGGTGAGGCAACATCCCCCTTGGGACAGGGAGCAGGCTTGCCTCTGCTTACTGTGAGAGCAGTGGGTCCCCCGGGGCCAAGGGTCTCCTCCTCCACTGCACCCCGCTGTGGGGGCAGGCCCCTGTCTGGACCCTCGGGTTGTCCCTGTGGAGTTTGTGGGCAAGGGAGAATTGATCTCAGCCTGGAGCTCAGGCCGCCTGCTGGGCTGCGAGTGACAAGGTCCTTCGTGTCTGACCCAGGAGTCTCGTGCCAGCACCAGTGGACCAGCAGGGGGCTACCTTGTTACCTTGTATCTGGGATCCCATCAAACCTCAGACCCAAATGTGTGTATCTACGTCAGTGGGCCCTGGAAACCTTGGGGAAAAAAAGAGAAGGTACTGGAGCAGGTGATCCTAAAACAGGTGAGAAGGGACAAATACAGATTTTTAAATCAGTCAGCTTTTTGCAAGGCTTCAGGTAAACTGCCTCTCCAACTCTTTAGCCTCTGGCTTATAGAATCAGCCTTGGTTTTAGGGCTCAAGGCCCCATGCTGCTCCTTGGGGGAGCTCTGCATGTTCGCTCTGGAAAACTTGCTTCCAGGTGTTGCGAGCCTGACCTAATGGGCGGTGTGTTTCTGTGATGAGAGCATGAAAGGTGACTGGGATCAGGCAGCTTCCCAGCCCCTTGCTACCGTGCTGAGGTCACCTGGCAGGTCACTCGTGAACCGTAGGTGTGGTGGTGGAACTGTCAGAACTCCCTTCGCCTTCTCTCGTCCTTTTGCACATAATCCAACTCTGAGGAGGGGAGCACCTTCGCTGAACTCAGCCCGCAGGGTGACAGCAGTGCCAGGGGTCTGGCCCGGGGTAGGACTCCTCCGGTTCCCCCCTAACCCCATTCCATTCTGCTCCCCTGGGGCTGTTTTCAGGAGGGAGCGGGTGCGGGGTGCAGAGTCTCCAAGCTCAGATCTGGAGGGCAAACCTCCCAGACTGACCTATAAGTCACAAGTCAAAAAAAAAAAAAAGGTTGCTCGGTGAGCCCAGAGTTGGGACACAGTTACTCCATGTTTTCTAGTGACATAACCCTCAGGGGTCCCTGCTGATTTAGTGTATTTCTCCTTTAAAACCCGGGTTGGAAGCTATAATTATGTGAGTGGATACTCATATCATATTTACTGACCACCTACTACGTGTCAGACATCTACTGTGTGTGTGCTTTGAACCAGAGGGTGCTGTCCTCTGGATAAGTGCTTCACAGAGGCATGCTTGTTGTCCGAGTAGTTTTCAGAGTAGCCATGCAGGTGCCATTGCTTTATCCCGAAAGGAAGGATTTGCACTTTCCCGGGTTTCATGGTCTCTCTGTGGAAGCTCGGCTTGAATTTGTACAGTAGTAATGGTGAACACACCTCACAGATGGGCAGCCTGCACCCGCGAGGGGTGACGTGTTTCAGGTCACACAGTCAACAAGCGGCTGGCCCAGGAGACCCACACCTACCTTCCTCCACACATCTTTTCTTTCCACTGCATCTTTAATCGCAGTTTCTCGCAGCTGAGTTTGTCACGCACTCCAATCGCACTCCCAGTGCAGCCTTTCTCCGGGAAGCTGCGGTCCTGGTCCCGTGGTTTGGGAAAGGTCCTCATCCCACGTACGAATCAGTTCAGCAAATGTTGACGGAACGCCAACTCTGGGCAGAGCTGACCGTGTGAAGAGCACGGAGCCATTTTCCGAAGAGGACACAGAGATGACGCGGGCACGGCCCCCCGCGTTCGTGGAGCTCACAGCGTGCTCGGACAATGTGAGATCTGGATGGAGTGGACTGGAGGTAACAAACGAAGTACTGTGCGAACACAGGGGAGAGAGGAACGTTCCCACCAGGGCGACTCGAGAAGGCAGTTTGGGAAAGGGAACTGAAAGTTCAAGGGCAAGAATGCCAGGAGAGGGCAGGGACCAGAACTTGGAAGTGAGGTAGCCTCAGCGAAGGCCTACGGGCAGCAGAGCTGGGCACCACCTTCATCACCCGTAGGAGGCACTGGTGGTGTTGAGGGAGGTGATGGGAGGAAGGCAGGGAAGGATGGGAAGGATGGATGGAAGGATTGCCCTGCCCACTGCAATCTAGTGAAGAACTTGAAACGGGAGGCTGGGAACAAGAGGGAGACACGTCTCACTGGCTGACTCAGCTGTCCTGAGTCCGGCCTGATAAGATTGCCAGGTGCTCCGAACAACACGAGAAAAACCGTGATAGCACGGAGGATGGGAGCCCTTGAAGTTCTGTGTGTATCGTCTCCACTATCTGGGAAAGAAAGCCTTTGAAACTGTGTATGGTCCCAAGGTCTAAAGGGGAGGGGGGAACCTAGAAGCTGACTAAGGTATCTAGTCCCTGAACCCCAACAATTGGCACACTCAGACTAGCTGGGTGCCTGCTTGTAGCTTCTGGCTCAAGTGTATGAAACAAACTTACCAACTTTATTTCCTCCATATGTGGGGCACCCAGACAAGCTGGGTGCCTGCTTGCAGCTTCGTGCTGGTGTGTGTTCCATAAATAAACTTGTTACCGCATTTCCACTGGACCAGCCGTCTCTCACCTGAATTCTTCTCTTGGGAGCGAGGCAAGGACAGAGGGGGGGGGGACCCCTGACTTGAGTCTCCTCGGTAATACTTGCATGGAGCTAGAGAATTTGGAACTTAATTAGGGGAGATCCACCCAGAGATTCTGGTCAGGGGAGAAACATGATCAGCTCATGATGCTGTGTGTGGCTTTTTATCGCACTGTCCCGGGGCCCCACCACCTCACACGGTGCGGGCTCTTGCTCTGTGCACCTGGACATGTAAAATGAATGGACTGGGATCCAGGGGTCAGCTAGGCTGTGGTAATTGGTCGAGAAGAGGGCGGATGTAATCAACACGTGGGAGGTGGAAGTGGCTGCCTTTGCTAGCTGCACTGGGGTAGCGGGTGGGGGGAGGGGGACTCTGGCTCGGTTGCCCCGGGAAGGCGGTGTACTGGGGACAGGGTGCGCGAACAGGAGAAACCGGTGGCTTGGGGAGAAGGGGGATGAGACTCCCAATTCTGTTTTGGATTGCGTCATGCTTAAGTGCTGGGAAAGACATTTCCAAGGCTGGGGCATTCATGAGCCCTCTTTTCTCAGAGCAGGCACCATGTTCCTGGGCCTGACTTTGTCCGTGCATGCAGACTTGTACTGATTTCGTGTTTGGGGTTTTCCTTGCATTCCCTAAAACGACGGGAAAACACTTGTCTCTTTAGTGGCCTGGGAAAGGGCGGCCCTAAGGAGAAAGAGAAGGCAAAGAAAACGCTTTAAAGAAATAAGTGCTTGGGGGTGAGGTGACCTGATTTTCGTGCTTTCGGCTGGGCAAGCTTCACCGTCCATCTCCATTAACTGCAGTATGGATGGACTGACCTTCTGCTTAGAAGCCAGGCAGTAACGAAAACAGGTGTGTATAGCTTGTAATTGTAGGTGTGTAACCACTTGTAATTGAGGGAATGAGCAATGTAATCAGAGGTGATATGCTTCCGATGGAGGCTTCTGCTCGGCTAGAATCCTGGCAGGATAAGTCCGGGCAGGCTGCGGGTAGTCCGAATGATAAGGGACTCATTCCTTCCTTCCTCCCTGGCACTATTTTGAGCTATGGATTCTGTGGAGCAGACTTGCTCAGAGGGTTTATCAATCCGGAACACGGTGGCTTCCTCCCCTTCCTTGTCCTCTGACCAGTATGCATACCCGGAACTCCATCCGGTCTCCTCTGCCCCATCCAGGCTGGAGCGCGGTGGATCCACTTCCCACCTGGCGGGGGGTGCTTGGGACGGTTGAAACGCCAACGGCACCGGGTGTCCGGTAGGCGCGCGCACTGGGGCGGGCGGGCGGGCTGGCTGGCGCGTCCCCGGCGCGCGCCTGGGAACGACCGTTGCGCTTGGGCGTGGGGAGCGCCCCGCTTCGCATTTCTGAAAAAGCAGCGGAATGCAGTGAAGTGGAAAAGGCGAGGTGCAAACAGACGAGGGCTGTGTAACGCCCTTTCCGTAGGATGGTTCCCCGGCCAGTGTGTGAATGCACCGCGAAGGGCCGAGGAAGCAGGGTGGGGAACAAGAGGAGGGGGCTCACCTTGGACAACGCCCATCTCTGGGATAACTAACACTATTCTTTAGATCGTCGTAATCCTGAAATTGAAAACAAGCCGTAACTGGGGAACCCTGGGTACCCCCGCCCATCCGTCAGTGGTAGGGACCTGCCCAGGCTCTCCATGTGCACAGAAGGAGTCAAGTAAACCGCCTCCACGCGCGCCCTCTCCTCCCGCCTCTTCTCAACATCCCTGAAGGCCTCGGCGGAGGAGTCTTCTCATCCTTCTTATGACCGCAGATCTACCTGCAAAACCCAGGCTTCAAGGCTGCTGACTCACAGCACTTGACTCGGGATTTGGCATGAATTGATAAAAATGAAGAAAAATATTTACTGTATGTTTTTCTATTTTCTCCTAAGCAGTTGTACCATAGTGTTTCTTTTATATGACCACGTGATTTTAATATTTTAAGTTTGCATTTGGAAACAATTTGACTTAGAAAAAAGTTACCAAATGTTACAAAGAATTATAATTCCATTATATACCCAGCTTCTGTGAATGTTCACATTTAACGTAACCATAGTATTGAGACAAGGATTATAACTAGGAAATTAGCATCACTGCTACTCTATAAACTAAAGATATTACTCAGTTTTTTACAATTATCCTTTTTTCCTGGTCCAGGATTCAATCGAGGGCCTGACAATGCATCTAAGTGTTGGTTTCTCCTGACCTGTGACAGTTTCTCACTCTTGTTTCATGACGGACACTTTTTAAAAATTTTTAAAATATTTATTTATTTTTAGAGAGAGTGGAAGGGAAGGAGAAGGAGAGGGAGAGAAACATCAGTGTGTGGTTGTCTCTTGCTCACCCCCTACTGGGGGCCTACTCTGGCCTACAGCTCAGGCATGTGCCCTGACTGGGAATTGAACCAGCAGCCCTTTGGTTCCTGGGCTGGCGTGCAATTCACTGAGCCACATGAGCCAGGGACACGACTGACAATTTTGAAGGGTACAATTGACCAATTATTTTTTTCAATGTACTTTAATTTGTGTTTGTTTGGTATTTCCTCATTATTAAATTCAGTTTATGTATTTTTGGCCAAAATACCACAAAAATGATGTATGCCATTCTCAGGGCATCATATGGCTGGTGGGGTGGGGTGGGCAGGATATCAATGTGTCATTTACGGTGACGTCTGATTACTTAGTTCACGTGGTGTCTGCCAGGTTTTCCAACGCAAAGGTGTGATTTCCCTTTTTGTATTCACTGGGAGAGACAGGTGTCCTCACTGGATGACCCTCATTTTGGCATTCACCACTCCCAACAGCAGGACTGTGCTTTGCCGGGGTGATCTGATTCATCATTCTGATGCTAAAGTTCTATCTGAATATTTAAATGCAGGGACATTTTAAATGAAGATATTCGACTAATCCTTCTACTTTACATTACAGAAAGAGGCATTTGGAGGTTATCTGATATGCTGTGAAATTATGGGCTAAAATAGAATTTATGATGTATGATAGATAATTCTAAATGAATAATTCACTGTTTTTAGCACTTGTAAAAATTTGGATTTTAAAATCCCAGTTTACATGGATTTATGAGCTCGTTAATTGATTTGGTTTTTATTACTGCCTTATTTGTACCTGTTCTTATAAATTGGTAAATGTAAAATGGTATTTAAAAACAGAACAAAGAAAAAAGTTTCACTATTATTTCCAATGCATTGCTGGTTTTAGTTGGCATGTGCAAAACCGACCCTTTAAATCAACAATACGCCGGACTCCCATCCAATGTTTCAATTTACTTAACCTGACTGTTTGCTGAAGGGATTTCCCCGAAGGGGGAACGGGGCCTCCTTTGCATGAGCTGCAGGGAGAGTGGACTCCTTGCGGTGGAACTGGGAGGCCTTTCAATCCGCGGGCTATTTCACTGTCAAGGGCTGAGATAAGCCTCCTTTGAAGATGAATTCGCCCTGAGCAGCGTGTTCCCTAACTTGTATCGCTTTATGTGGGAAGCTGGTCTAAGATTGGGTCTCAGCCTTGGTGCCAATTTTTCTTGCTTTCAGCGTGAAGGAGAGGGGGTTTAGGTTTTTTTTTTTTTTCTTTTTAAATCACCGACTCTTGAGTATCTGATATCTACGAACACTTTACCCTGAAAAATGTACAAACCCACATGTTGTGTCAGAGCAAAGGCAACCCCAAGTCACACAGGGGTGGGCGAGTGGAGGGAAAAGCCGCCCCCGGACACCGAGGTTTCCCCGTTTCCCCTCCCGCCGTCTGGCCGCTCAGGCGGGGCAGCCCAGGCTCGCAGCCCCTCTGGCCCCTGTCCCTTCCCTGCAGACCCCTCCCTCAGTCCCCAGTGTCAGCCGGGCCTTATCGCTCAGCTCAGTCTGCCTAGTTTTCTTTTTGCTGGCTCTTCGCTGGCTCCGTCCCCAACCTGCTGGGGACTGGCGGCGGCGGCGCCGGGAGGAGGCCGCGAGCGCGTGTCAGCGCCCCACGCCCTGCCCATGAGCCCAGGGTTCCCGTCCGTTGAAGACGCGCTGGGGGCTCGCGCACGGGGATGACCCCGAAGGAGGGAAGGCCGGAGTTACTGCCCCCCCCCCCCCGCGGTCTCTCAGAAGCTGGACAGGGTGGGGAAAAACGGGAGCCAGGGAAAAGGCGTCAGGACCCGTTATAACGGAACGTCTCGGTTTCTGGACATGGAAAGAGCGTGAACTCCCAGAGCCCGCTTCTCGGCCCGCCAAACCCCGCGGCCCCTGCGGCAGGGACGGTCCCGGTGCCCGTCCCCGCTCGGCCCGCCACCGCTCGCGGCAAAGCTTCGCGCGCCCCGGCGCGGCGCGCGGATGCAAGGCCACCAGGCCAGAGGGGCGGAGCCAGCGCTGCGTTCGGGGAAGCCCTGCGGCTCTGACGTCACCTCAGCGCTGGCCAATGGGAAGCCGGAGAGGGAATTCCCGCTCTGGCCACCGCCCCGCCAACCCTGTAAAGTGTGCTCCGAACCGCGCTCTGGGAGCGGTAACTGAAGCCGGGGAGCCTGGCGTGCAGGTTGACCCAGGACCGCCCTGGGGTACGAGACGCTAGACGTTTGGTGACTAGGCATCAAGACTGGTGCAGGCCTGGGGGCCAAACCAGGGACTCCGGGAGTCGCCCAGAGAGCCTGGAGGCTGGAGTGTGCTGCCCCGCGGAAGAGGGGCTGCGGCTGGCGGCGGTGGGGGGGGGGGCGCTTTGGATTCCCGGCCCCAGCCTCCCCAACGGGGTCGCGTGCGGAGGGCAGCTTCGTCACTCCTGTGTGGGACGGAAGGTAGCCGGTGCACGACTCGGAACCCTGACCGAGACTCTGACTAGCGCAGTTTAGCTACAACCAGAGGATGCGTTAGAAAAGTGAAAGCGGAGGAGGCTCTAGAAACATCCCCACCTGACATGACTTTCCTAAACGGCTTTTCTCTCCCCCTGTTGTCTCTCTTTGCAGAGAAGGCCACGCGGAGGCTCGCCAAAGGCGCGAGAAGAGAAGTCAAGAAGGCACCCCCCCCCCCCCCACCAGGTGAGTGTGCGGCGTTTGCGCTGGTTTCGGTATTAGATTTGACCTCGAACAGACGAATGCTGCTGAAGAAGACAGCTGTGGGAAGTACGGGCTGATCTGAAAGTATGGAAACATGTTATCATTAACTTCTGAGTCCAATCACGTGCTAAAATGAATGTGGCCAGGAGCTAAGGACCCTTGGCAAACAGTGGTAAGGACTTGCATCTGAACGGCATTGCCCAGCTTCTGTCTCGACGACAAAGGGCGCCGCTCGGATGCGTCAGGTAGGCATGCACCGCTCGGGGGCCTCCCTCCTCCCACTCCCCGCCCCCGGGGCATCCGGCAGCTCGCCCCCAAAGGACCGGGGACGGCGCCCTCTGGTGGACAGAGGTGGCATCTTCACAGAGCGCTGGCGAGCACAGCAGTGGTTGTGGGGTTCATCCCATGCAGCGTTTCTCCTTGGAACCCGGAGGCCTTTAGCTCCTCTTGTTGTCAGAGTGACCATGAAACAAATCCAAGAGCTTTTTTCTTACTTCTCCCACGCTCACAGTCCTCGTATGCTTCAGTCTCTCGGTACCACCACTCACTTTCCCTCTGCCTAGGCTGGCAGCGCCCATTCTTTTAACCTCTGCTCACAGCTTCTCGTTTCCAGCGCATCACCATTCGCATAGATTTTTCTGCTCTTTAAACTTTTCTCTATTTAAGTGGTGACACAGTAACGTGAATGCACACTTGTACATGTAGAACGCAGTGACTAATAGCCTATAATGGGCACGAACACAAGACATTTAAGTTCTTAAATTCCCTAAATTCTTTAATATCGATTTTCCCCAAACACAGCTGAAGATTCGTCCTGTGCCCAGCTTTTGCAGTATTAGTTCCTTGGCCCCTCAGCATTTTACTGCGGAGCACAGACAGCCGGCCTTGTGTCGGCGCACAGAAGCCACAAGAAAGGCCATAGTTAAGTGTAACTTTAAACACCCGCTTGTCCTGCAGGAACTGTCCTCATGTTCGGGCTTTTAGTGGGGAAAACCTCACATATGAGCAGTTTAACGAGATTAAGTGAAATGTTGGTGTTATTTCTCACAGCGGTTTTGGAGGAATGCACTTGGTGTGTGAGTTTTCTTCGGTACGACTATTCTGAGATCGAAGTTCCACTGCCATGTTCCATACCGAGAGCCGGGCCTCGAGGCCGTGAGGAGCGGTGGTGGCCCGAGGCAGGCAGGCAGTGCGTTGTTAGCTGGCTGCTCTGGGTCAGGCCAGCAGCCACAGCCACCCTGCCACTTGCTTCTGGGTACATTCTGCTGGTGAGCGACACCCACGGGTTACTGTGTGTGATGGGCTGGCAGTGTATTGTTAGCTGGTTGATGTGCAAGTGACATCAGCTAACACACAACTGCTATCTCATTGCATTTACGAGCACCCGAGTGTAGTTAAATCTGGAGGTAGTGTGTGCATGCACTTTTTGCTATGAACCAGCAAGTAAGTACCATAATACATACGGTTGCTATTCAGTTACCCAATTATAATGCAATAGACAGCTTTAGAATGGTAGAGGAGCTGCTCCAATTATTTAAAAAGTTTCCAGGTAATAATTTGGAGTCTCTAATACTTATAGGCAGTATTAAAATATTTGTGAAATTCAATATTTATTTTTTTAAAGATTTTATTTATTTTTAGAGAGGAAAGGAGGGAGAAAGAGAGGGAGAGAAACATCAATGTGTGGTTGCCTCTTACACGCCCTCTTCTGGTAACTTGACCTGCAGCCCAGGCATGTGCCCTGACTGGGAATCGAACCAGTGACCTTTTGGTTTGCAGGCTGGTGCTCAATCCACTGAGCCACACCAGCAAGGGCTCAATATTTATTTTAACTAAAAAACTTAGATTATAATGACAATTTGGAATAAAAGCCCAAAACGTTTCCCCAAGGTTTCAATTGTCCTCAGTGGTCTGCCGCCAGGTGGGCAGCCTCCACAGGGTGTTGGCGTTATTCTCCAGCCACGTGTGCACCTGCTGACAGGGACTGGGGCAGCCTTCCAGAAGGAGATGTCTCCGCTTGCAATGTCAAGAGAGGCGGGGTGTTGGGGTGCAGGTGTGGGCTGGGATGGAATGATTTGGAAAATTTGCCTCATTTTTCCCTTCATTTTCAGTGAGATCACAGACCCATATTTGGAAATGAGCACAAACTTTAGCTTGTGGCAGGGAAGACGGACCATACAACGTGATTTTAAGTATTTCCTCACTCCCGTGAGGCCATTCGGACCCAAGGAGCAGGGCCGGCTGGGCTGGGCCTGACACAGTGGGTGCATGGTGGGCCCAGCCACAGGTGCGGGGAGCTGGCTGGGGGGTTTGGACCTTGAGTTCCCCCCTTGAAGGGGCATGAGAAATAGATCCCAGGCTCTTCTCACTGGGTTGTAAGTTATTGGTGAAACAATTTTTATTCTTACCTTATTTAAATGTCAACATTCTAGAACCATGGGCTAAGGAAAAGCCTGTAATTTCATTCTTACGTATCTTGCTATTCCACAGTCTCACCCCCTCTTGGTTGTTGCCCAGTATCATTCCACTTGCAGGATCTTTGTGTGTGAATATCGCTTCTATGTCAATATCGATTTCCTCTTGTGTTTTTAAAGGTTACATTTCAACATGCTATTTTTTTCATAAAAATTCACCTTTTGATGAAAATAAAATCTACGAAATTTATAAGGTTTGGTTTGGCCTCTTGTTTTAATGTTTGTAAGCTAGAATACATAAAACACCAACATTTGTACTCAATAAAGAGAATAGGCACTTAAAGCCATCTTCAGTTGCAAACTATCGAGCTGATGAGAAAGGAGGGAAAGAATGGAATCACGTGAACAGAGTGAAGGGGTCGTGGGTAAGGAGGAAAGTGAGGACACGCACCCGGAAAGTGTTTCCGCGGGAGCTGGGGGGAAGACAGGGAGGCACCCCGGGCAGCTGAGAGGAAAAGCGTGGGCGGCCTGGCCGTGCCAGAGGTGTTGTCCCAGGTGCTTGCCTGGGGCAGCGCTCTTCCGCACCTCGGAGGGGCGGGTAGGGGTTTCGCCTCCCTCCGCAGGGATGGCCCCAGCAGCGCAGCTCCTGAAGGGGTGGGGGAGGAGAGCAGGGAGGGGTGTGGCGGTGGGTCCCCACGCGGGGCAGACGTTAGAACTCGATTCCTCCGGGGCAGAGAGGGAACCAAGCTGAGGGCGAACGCGGGCAGAGCGTCCCCCTCGTTGCTGCACCCACTGGAGACTCGCGACCAGTGAGAGGGATGAGCAAACCAGACAACCTGGCCCTGTCCAGCGTTTGAGGGGCCTGCTTTCCAAACACAGCCGGTGTGCTTTGAGAAGGCACAGGAAACGCGCTGTTGACCCTCTTAGGCTTTGTCTTCCTCTTGTCCATCACCGGGTCTGCTGACTCAGCGCACCTGCGCACACTCACCGCGGTAAAGGGGCATCTGCCCTTTCATGAGTCTGACCGGAGTCTGGGAGCCAAACCCGCGCCCATTTAGACCGTCTTCCTTCCTTGCCCAAGTCTGCAGGCCTGTGTTCCCTTCCACACTTTCTCTCCCGGCTTCCTGTTCAGTTCTTCCATGAAATGACTGTTTCATGGGGCCACGGTTCACCTCCACCAACTTGGCCCATTGCTTTGTTGGCCGATACTGATGCAGCTGACAGAACGGTCGTGACTCGAGGGGAGAAAGTTTGCTGTGACCCTGTGAGGCTCAGTTCAGAACTTCTGCAGTTGCTCCCCCCTTTCCATGAAGAGTGTTGGCGCTTTGGGGGTGACCCTTAGGATTTCAGCCACCAGAATGACATAGCATTGAATTCCTTCTCCAAATGGCTACTCTAGTCTGAATAGATTAGCAACCAAAGATAACCTCTAAGGATTCAAGTTCAATGATCGTAGACTCATGGCCTTTTTCTTATACTTGGGATTTCCACTCAGAGATACTGACTCAACTGTTAATACTGTATTTACAGAATTTTAGTTTCTCCTGGAAAATAATAAATAGTGAAAATAATGGCTCTGGCTGGTGTGGCTCTGTGGATTGAGTGCTGGCATGAAGACCGAAAGGTCACCGGTTTGATTCCCAGTCAGGGAACATGCCTGGGTTGTGGCCAGATCCCCCATTGGGGGCATGCAAGAGGCAACCACACATTGATATTTCTCTCCCTCTCTTTCTCCTTCCTTTTCCCCTCTCTAAAAATAAATAAACAAAATCTTAAAAAAATATTGAAGGCTTTTTCAAATGTTATGACAATGTCATTTATAAACGACTCTTTAGCCAGATGTAGTAAAACCTACTAGGAACTTGTACCCAAAAGATGAACAAATAAAATCCTCTATATGAAAAAGACAAAAATATATAAGGATATGGATCTATGCATACATACATTTCACAATGTTTATTTTGTGTTTTATTACATAAAAATAGTCATTTACAGTTGGCTGCTGCAGACAGGTCAGTCACAGACAGGGTCGTGGCTTCAGTGGTCTAGCGTGCTGGTGGGTCCGTCCAGGACGCTCCTAGAAAAGGTCAAGTTGAACAACCGGCTCTTGGAGCAGTGGCGACTGTGTATTCTGAATTGTTTGGTGCGGTCAAAAGAAGTCTCGAGTGCATTTCGTTTTGATCTTTGGGTTTCGGGCAACATCCCTGTTGTGGAGACGTTCATCGCCACTCACTGGCATGGTGACAGAAAACCATCTGTCAGTGCCACACGGGGTTGTCGGAGCACCTAGAACGAGAGGGGACCCTCGGGAAGATGGCCCTGTGTGCTGGCTGCCACACTGGAGCAACTCGGCGGTGTTTTCAGAGATCCTCCCTTTTCTTAATGATCATTTGTCGAATCAGATCCGCTACCTCAGGCCTGATGGCTTCAATGGGCTCCTCGGGCCTCCAGGACCTCACGACTTGACCCTCGGGGTTGACCAGGTATTTCCAGAAGTTCCATCTTGGCTCCTTCTTGGAAGAATCTACAAAGTCAGAATATATTTTCATGAGTGTGATTCTATTCTTTGCCAAGATTTCCAATTCTGTCAGGGTCTGCATGGGTGACAATTTCAGAAACAAGTCCTGGGGGGGAGGTGTTATCACAGCAAAACAGGACAAAGAGCAAAACACGGAACAAAGCAGAACTCGAGGTCTGAGTGGCCGGATCCTGTACACACATGCGGAGACTCCACTGAGTCACGAAGCAGTTTATCTTAGATCTGTTGTTCTAAACAACACAAAATTTATCTTGTCACTCGCTGAAAACTTTCAGTTTCTTGGCATTTTTAAAGATAAAATGATATTATAGAAGTCCTTTGTAAAGGAAATGGGTGGACTGCTTCTCATATTAAATGTATCTATGTTTTTAACATAGTTACATATTCCATAGCTGAAAACGGTAAATTCTAAATCATATTATTTTGAGAAATTGTGACACCCTTTCAATGCATCTTAATTTACATAGAAGAGGTAGCTTTTCCCGTTTATGCCCCCCTGGATTTATGTGCATCATTACCGACTGGCACGAGGAAAACCACAAACGGTCACAACTAAAGTTGACCGAGTGCCCACCCTGCGCCCAGTGACGGGGGCTTAATGCTCTGAGTGGGCCCCTCGTGCACTCTCTGTAGCAGTCCTGCCAGCGGGGTGTCACTATCATCACCCCCATTTTTCAGATGAGAAAAGTGGGGGCCTAAACTCCGGGTCCCAGGGCTAGCGTGGGGCAGAGCCCAGAGCCACCTCAGGACCTTCTCCCCAGCTCAGGCTCTGTCGCCTCCACAGGGCACCGGGTGGAGTCAGCTGGCACAGGGAGGAAGAGGGCCAGCTCTTCCCTGTACAAGCGGGACTCGGTGTCTGTGGGATGCCCGATCGGAGGGGGCCTCTAGGTCTGTGGCTTCGGTGCTTAGGAGACAGAGCTCACTCAGGGACAGGAGATGGAGCGAGAAGGGCCCAAGTGGGTTTTAGGGAGAACCCTGAGCACCCGTAGGGTTAAGGGTGGATGGACAAGGGGCACCTGCCAAGGAGGAGAAGGGGCCCATGGGGAGTCAGGCTCCAGGGCCCATGGGGAGTCAGACTCCAAGACCCATGGGGCTCAGAAGCCGGGGACAGCAACGTAAGGAGGAGGTGGAGGGAGGGAGGGGAGGAGCCGTGTTGCCTCCTCTCGAAACAGGGAGCAAGTGGCTGCAAGAACACCCTGCCGGGAGGCGTTGAAGGTAAACAAGAGCCCCCGAGGGAGCGTAGGCTAAAACCAGTCAGATGTGGCCCAACACCTACTTCTGCACACTTTACTCTGCACGTGTGCCGAGCGTTTACGTCGGTTCCTTCACTGTTAGGAGTAGTGCCTGTTGAAGCAAGCATCAGTGACTCAGCACGAGCACAGCACTGCCTCAAAGCCTTCCTCAGGTTGTCCAGAACCAGCCCCTTTCCACAGCGAGAAACGTGTCCAGGGCATGGCTCTCTCCAGCTGGGGCACACCATCTGTGTGCGAGTGAGCTGCTTCTGCCCCCGCCCCTACCCCCCACCCCCGACCGCAGCCCCTCCGCACGGGTCTGGCCACTGGGCTGGGATGCCGTCCCCACCTGCCCCCTCACCCAGGCCCCTGAGCAGCCGGCACACCTGTACCAGGCTCGGTCATGTCCAGATGGGCCCATTGAAAAGGCCTGATTTTAATTGGGCCATCGTCACCTGGCTCCGGGAATCGCTTACATCACGTGACCTTTGTAACTCCGTGGGGACAGTGGGGTTTGACAACCTTTGTAGGGATGAAGGGTCCCAGTACCCAGGAGTGACGGTGCCCCAGCACCCTGTGGCCCCAGCACCCCATGGCAGTGACTGCGTTCGGGCGCTTGTGCTGGCTGCTCTCTCCCCCGGCGCACCTGGAGCGCCCTCTGTTGGTTTGTGGGACGGAAGCTTCCTGGCCAGATGAAGTCCCGGTTTCATCGGAACTCCAGGGACCCACAGCCACACCGGGACTGGGGAGATCCGTCGCTGACAGCATGAGTGTCCTTTAGGACGGTGTCCAGACCAGGGTCAGCAGTGTGTGCGGCCCTACTCTCACTATTAACACGCCCTTCCACACGGTGTTAGGAGGCCGACAATACTGACGCTCTCGTTTCACACACGAGGAACCAGGCACAGAGGAGTTAGGTCTTGTGCCTGAAGACACACAGCAAAGAAACAGAGCGGACCAGGGCCCAAGCGCATGCTCAGCGGCTGACCCTCACCCCCTTCAGGCTGACTGACCCTGGAGAAACCTAGGATTTCTGTAGCCAGTAGCCTAATTGTAAAACTAGACCAACACTGCTTCCTAAAAGAATCCTTATATTTTGTTTTGAATTTTAACAAAATCTCGGTAAACTGAGTATTACTCATCCTTGAGGCCAGCTCAGAAGTGAGGCACGGCATAGCCACCGCAGAGAGGATGCAGCCACAGCACCCTGCCTGTTCGAGACAAAGGGGCCCTTATCAGTGGGGGTGGGGGGCGCTTCCCCAGAGGCTACTGAGGGAAGAGGAGAAGGCGCCCCATGAAAACAGCTGTGCCCACGCTTCCAGCGCATTTCTCAGTAAAATGATCATCAGGAATAAAATGTAGTGGGCCAGATTTACTTTGCCATTCCAGGCGTTAAAGCATAGATTTCAGGAAAGCGAAACTTCTAGAAAGTCCAACAGGATGAAATTCCAGCTCATTGGTCATCTTATAAAACTTTTCCACTAAAACATTTTAAATGAAACTGGAAAGCCTGGTTCTGACATACTTGTTTAAAAAGGAAAAGCAACAACCATACCTAACACAAAAACAAAAACAAACTAAGCAAACAACTAGAACAGGAACAGAATCACAGAAATGGAGATCATATGGAGGGTTATCAACAGGGAAGGGGGAGGCAGAGAGAGGGGGAAAAGGTACAGAGAATAAGTAGCATAGATGGTAGGTAGAAAATAGACAGGGGGAGGGCAAGAATAACATGGGAAATGGAGAAGCTGAAGAACTTATATGTGTGACACATGGACATGAACTAAAGGGGGGGAACGTGGGTGGGAGGGAGTGTGCAGGATGGAGGGGAGTGAAGGGGGAAAATGGGACAACTGTATTAGCATAATCAATACAATATATTAAAAAAAATAAAAAGGAAAAGCAACATGCAACGTTACACTGGGAGGGCAAGACCGGTCCTCACCAATGAGGAATCTGAAGGCAGGCTCCGCCTCGGGCCCCAAAATCTTGATCTTGTGGAAGATGGGGAAGGTGACCCCATAGTTACTCCTCACGAAGGCCGCCACGTCCTTGCTGGGCCGGGGCTCCGCCTCCCCGAACTGGTTGCAGGGGAAGGCCAGCACACTGAAGTGGAAGGGCCCGAACTCCCGGTGCAGCTCCTGCAGTGCCCAGTAGTTTCTGTCTGTGAGCTGGCAGTCGCTGGCCACGTTGGCCACGAGCGTGACCTCCCGGAAAAAGAACAAACCCAGCCGGAAAGTGAAGTGAAGAAACGATCCGAGAATCCTGCCGGTAGTTAAAAACCCTAAGCTGTCTGAGCAGAATTACAACCTTGGAGAGAGGTTATTTCAGACCGGTAGGCATACCCGGCTTTACTGAAAATGGTAACCGGGGTGCCTGGCTGAGACGCCTTTCAGAAAGCACCAGGGATTCGCAATAGTTTATTTAAAAAAAACATAACATGTTCATGTTGTTTGGTTAACGTCTCCATGTTCACATTACAAAGTGCATAGGAGAATTCCCTAAACCACTTCACGTATTAGTGCAGCACATAAGTGAAAACATTCTGAAGGAAGCATTTGAGGTAATCAGAGTTTATCAATTAGAAGCACAAAAACTATGAGAATGCTGATGGCTAAAGTGATGTACCAAACACATTACTTCATTATAAATGATAACACGAGCGTCTAACCGAGAAAATCGGTTCCAGTAAGAGAGCACACGGAGTACGTGGCCCAACAAAAAAGCAGTAAAAGTCGGAGGAGGAGACTTACTTTGCCTTTAAACTTTTCCAGGGAAACGGGTCTTCCTTTCGCGTCTTTCACTTCAAAGGCGTAGAAGCTGTTGGCCCGCGGCTTCAGGAATTTCAGCTGCAGAAGAAAGAGCATCGCTGTGCACAGCACCATCGACAGCAGCACGGCGAACACCCGCGCCCTGGGCCCCGAGCATCGCCCGGGGTGGACGGCCAGCGGCTCCATCTTGCAGAGTTCCCGGGGAAGGCTGGGCGCACTGGAATTCGAGGAGGAGCTGAAACTTGAAACCCCGCGTTTAGCGGAAAACCAGGAAGGACCGACTAGCTCATTTCCCTGTGGGGGCGGGGTGTGGGGGGCAGAAAGACCCTCCGCAGAGGGGGAAGGGGGTTCCAACGAGGTAGAGAGCACGAAAGAATGCCACGGTATTTCTGATGTCAGCTGCAATTTTTGCAGGAAAAATGCAGACGTTTTGGGTAACTCTTCACCACTCTCCCCCCGCAGACGTCCTCTTACCGGCAGGTGGCGCGCGTGTACCTTGCAAGCCGGCCGTGCTCCCGCCTTGGCTTAGTTAGAGGCAGAGGTCGGGGCGCCGGTGGTACCCATAACAGCAGGTCAGAGGGCAGAGCTGCAAATATGATGTGGGACCCGAAGGGCCTGGATTTTACATGTATGGATGTTCAACAAGCTCTATGCGTTCAAGGAATCTGTAGTGGGAAGGGCAGCTAAACAGCTGAAAGGCTGCTGACCCTGGCCTCATCTCGCTAAGGCAGTGCCAGGAGAACCCAGCACAAATAGCGAACAATGGTGCCTTTAAAAAGTTTCTTTCCCTCCCCCTCTCTCTAGAATGAGTTAAAAAAAGAGAGAAAAAAAATAAATGAAATAATAAAGAAACCTCCGTCCAAGGTGCTGATAACACATTGAACAGCATGAGGCCAGGGCCAGGAGCCCTTGTCAGCTGAGCTGGGTCCGGGGAACCCGGGTGGTCCCGGCTCGGCAGCAGCCCCTTCGATCCACCTGCTGTTCTCCCCGTGGGGAAGCCTCGAAAATGCCTGCCCATCTAATTTGGGGAGCGCTTTCCCCCTTTGTCATGCTTTTCGTAGGTAGCTGAGTGGTGTGGGTTCGGGAAGTGTCCTCGCTCTTCTCGGGTTTCCTTGATCTGGGCCCAGACACCAGAGCTTCAAACACTGCAGGGACACTTGTTGCTCGGCCCGCCTCCCTCTCCCCGACCTGCAGACTCGGGTCATCGCGCCCCGCCCAGTCAGACTACCATTCTTTCCACCAAAGAAGAAGCACGGAAGGAGATCGTTTGTTTCCTGGGTTCCTCCCTAAACCCCTGTGACCTTCCCGTCCGAGGCCTCCAAGGGAAGCAGCCTCCTCGTTCACTTGCTAGGGGACATTTAGTGCCAGCAGATGTCCCGTACGCAGAGCACAGTGAGACGAAAGACGAAGTGCCTGGTCTGCAGGCGTCTGTCGCGTAATGGAGAGAAGGAAGGTGATCAGAAAGGCAGAACAGGCGCGGTCCTAGCCGGCGTGGGCTGCTGCAGCGAAACAACGCGGCCTGGGGGCCTAGGGGCAGGGACGTACCTCTCACGGTCTGCAGGCTGGCGGTCTGAGAGTGGGTCCTGGCGGGGTCGGGCAAGGGCCGTGTTGCGGAGTGCAGACTCCCCTGTGTCCTCATGAGCTGGAAGGAACCACAGAGCCCTGGGGGTCTCTTGCATGGGGGCCCTACTCCCATGAACGAGGGCCCCACCTTCACGACCTGACCCCCCCAGAAGCCCTGACTCCCAACACTGTTGAGGGGTGGGGCTAGGACTTCAGTGTGAGTTCCTGTGGGGGGCGCACAGACCTTCAGTCCCAGCACAGGCAGCAGTCCTGTAAGCACAGGTCGGGCAGACCTGTGGGTTCAGCCCTGGCGGGGGGCTCTGGGGGGCCGTGTCTGTGCACTGTGGGCTGTGTGTGGGGGTGGGGGTCGCTCGTGGGGGCACAGTGCATGCAGCGGTGCGCACAGCCTGCACCCGGGGCCTGCTGCCGCTGTCCTTGCCCAGCTCGTCCTTGCCGAAGCCCCGAACCTTCCTTCTCCAACACCGTGTGAGGAAGAAAACACGTGCCCGCTTCACAGGGCTGCGAGCAGTTTGGGTAGAGCACCCTCCCCTGCGTTTTCCAGCACCGACAGGACAGACGTGGCCACCGACGAGATGCGGCAGAGCTCCCCTGGGAGTCCCCGAGAGAAGGGCTGTGTATTAGTTCCCAGCGGCTGACGTGACGAATGAGCACACTTACTCTCTGGGTCGTGGAGGCCGGAGCTCTGACACGAGCTCCGTGGGACAGAAACCAAGGAGCCCCCGGGGCGGGTGCTGGAGGCAGAGACTGAGCGAACCCTCCACAGGACTCTGCTCTCAGCGGCCCAACGGGACTGAGAGACGCAGCAGAGTGTGCGTCCCCCGTGTCCGATTGGAGGCAGCGGGACAGACGTCCCCTGGGCCACGTGTAGGAACAATGTCTACCTGCTCCCCCCACCCCTGAGGCCCCCTGTAGCCTCATGTGGGCCCTCTGCGGCCTGTGCGGCACCTGCTGGCCTGAGCTGGCGGGCAGTGGGGTGGGGGCGCCCTGCTGCCTGGTCTTCCTTCGGGGTGGGTGGTTCACACTCTGGTGGCCACGTCCGCCCTGAGCCCTGCCTCCTTCCTCTTGCTGTCTCTTTCCCTTGTGGAAGTCTCTGTGTCATTTGCAAGGTTGTGGTCGTGGTTGGAAAATGACTGATCTGGAGCCCGAGTTCTAAGGGGACCCTGTGAAGAGAACCCAAGGTGTGTTTCGTCCGGAAACTCCACCCGTGCAACTCCCTTCGGGGCCCAGCTGGGGGTGCTTTGTGGGGGCTCCAAACACCACTGCAAAGGAGGAAGAGAGATCCTCCGTGTCAGAGGATACTGCTGTTTTCATGAGTTATCCTAATTTTTCATTTAAAAATGTTGTTGGAAATTAAAAAAGATTGCACAGATGATTCACAGATACGGGCTTTGCCGGGCAGACCATGTTTGGACGTGATTTTCTGCCTGTGGTCCCCCAGCCGTGTGAGGGCAGTGAAGCATTACGTAAAGACCGGCCAGGAGGCACCAGGCTGTCCGAGGGCTTTCTCGGGGTTCGGGGATGTCCACCTGCGCGCGTGAGCGAAACTCGCCCTTCGTTTCCTTAACCTTGTTCTTAGAATTTTATTTCCTTAAAAGAAAAATAAAGTATTTGAAGACATGTTTTCTCTCATCTTCCTGGGATCTGATCAGCTACAAATTTCTGTAAGTTGCTGAATATTTGACACAAGATGAAAATTATATATCTTGTAAAGGCAGAGGGAATGAATATACCTATATTGTTCTGATATCCTGGAAGACCTGTCTATTTATCTATCTACCCTATTTCTTTCTCTGTTCTTATCCTCACCAGAGGTCGTGTTTTCATTGCTTTAGAGAGAAAGGGGTGGGGGAGAGAGAGGAACATGGATTGGTTGCCTTCTCACCTGTACCCCAGCCGGGGATCAGACCGGCCACGGGCCTGTGGCCCGACTGGGAATCAAACCCACGACACCTTTCATTTGTGGGACCAGGCTCCCACCCACTGAGCCACACTGGCCAGGGCTGTTTATCCCAGTTCTCAGAGGAGTTTGGGTTCACAGCAGAACTGAGGGGAGTGTATGGGGCATTCTCCTACATCTCCTGCCCCACTGTCAGCGTCCCTCGCGAGAGTGGCGGGTCTGTCACAGCTGATGCGACCATGCTGACGCATCGCCATCCCTCGAAGCCCATAGTTCACGCTGGGCTTTGGTCTTGGTGCAGTGATGCAGACACCGGCCCACAGTGTCCGTGTCATTATGGATGAAATGAGACGTTCATACATTGACTACCGAGTCCAGTGGAGGAAAAGGGATGGCATGGCTTTTCTCTCAAGGGGAGTAAAAGCCTTGGCCTCTGCTGAGACAAGCCTTTATTGGGTTTTTCTGCACATTACATGAAGGTCCTCATTAACTATGCACAGGCTCTCTTTAGGTGGTTACCTTTCACAGAAAACAAAGGAGCCAATGCTGCTAATCACATCACAGAAGAGGGATATTTGCAAATGAAAAGGCAAAAGTAGTTGAACCTGCTTGGAAGGTTTAGCATGGATTTTAAGAAGTTACTTTGCAGTAAATGTCCTCAATTCAGGGTGAGGGAGTTTTTTAGCAAGAGCAAGACTCAAAGTGGCCTAGGCACATTACAGCCCTGATTCCCCACGGGAGAACCTATCTGTGAGCGTGGGTCCTGTGCATCTCCCAGTGGGAGCTGGGCCCGCTCCACGCAGAGCCGTCTCCTACAGTGCAGCACATTCCGAGGGTTTTGACAAGTGTGTAATGGCAGGTACCCACCATTACGGTTTCGAGGCTCTGAAAGCCCTCCGTGGTTCTCCCGTGTACCCCTCCCCCTCCTCTAACCCTGGCAAACTTCTGTGTCCACGGTTTTGCTCTTCCTGGGGTGTCAGATAGTTGGAGTTGGACACTATGCAACCTTTGCAGACTGGCTTCTTTTGCAGACTGGCTTCTTTTGCTGACGAATACACGCTTGAGGCTCCTCCGTGTCTTTTTGTGGTTTGCTAGCTCACTTTTTTTTTTAAGTATTTTTTTTAAAGATTTTATTTATTTATTTTTAGAGAGGGAGGGAGAGAGAGAGAGGGATAAACATTAATGTGCGGTTGCTGGGAGACATGGCCTGCAACCTAGGCATGTGCCCTGACTGGGAATCGAACCTGCGATGCCTGGTTCGCAGCCCGAGCTCAATCCACTGAGCTACACCAGCCAGGGTGCTAGCTCACTTTTTTTAAAGCATCAAATAGTGTTCTGTTGTCTGGGTGCGCCACAGTGTGTTACCCCTTCACCTATTGGAGGGCATCTTTGTTGCTCCCCATTATTGGCAATTATCAGTAATTGATCTATTTGTCTGTTTTTCTGCCAATACCACACTGTCTTGATTTCTACAGTTTCTAGTGAGTCTTAGAGTCAGACGGTGCTGGTCCTTTGACTTGGTTCTTCTCCTTTAATGTTGTGCTGACTATTCTGGGCCTTTTGCCCCTCCATATAAACTTTAGAATCAGTCTGTCGATATCTAAAACATGTAACTCACTGGGATTGTCCTGAATCTATAAATCAAGTTGAAAAGAACTGACATCTTAATAATATTGAATCTGCTTACCCATGCACATGGGGTATCTCTCAGTTGATTTAGAGTTTCTTTGATTTCTTTGGTTGGAGTTTTGTAGTTTTCCTCATATAGGCATGGAACATGTTTTGTTAGATTTATGCCTAAGGATGTTATTTTGGGGGTAATGAATGAGAACTTTTCAGATCGACTCTCCTAACAACTTTCAAATATGCAATACAGTATTATTAACAACCATTACTGTGCTGCACATTACCTCCTTATGATATTTTCACGTTGTAACTGGAAGTTTGTACTGGATTTTTCCAAACTTTTGTTGTCAGTGCTTGGTGCTTGCAGTAGCCTGGCCCCTCTGCCCACACCCGCGGGCGCTCACGGCCGCCCCGAGGCTGCCTGCTGCTGTGTGTGGCGCTGCCGTGCTCTTACCAGAAGTCACATGGTCGTGGATACCGCACGTCACTTGGGTGGGCTCACTTCCTGTTGATTGTGTCACTCTCAGTGTGATCGCAAGCCCGGTGGTTGGGGAGATGAAAAGACAGTGGCCTGTGGTTTAGACTTATTGGGGTGTTTTGAGGAGAATTAAAACTGAGCACTAGAGATACTCCTGACCTCAGCTGGTCATGGAAGAAACTAGACAGAAGTCATACTGTGAGCCATGGCACAGACACAGGGAGACATTTATTTCGTCAACGAGTCAACATTTATTTACTTATTTTTAAATACGTTTTATTGATGATGCTGTTGTCCCATTTTTTTCTCCTCTTTAATCCCCTCTGTCCTGCATCCCCCCTCCCACCAACATTCTGCCTCCCCTCCCCCAACCGCTTAATTCATGTCCATGGGCCATACATAGAAGTTCTTTGGCTTCTATTTCCTACACCATTCTTAACTTCCCCCTGTCTATTTTCTACCTACCATCTATGCTTTTTATTCCATGTACCTTTTCCCCCTCTCTCCCCCTCCTCCTCTCCACGGAAAACCCTCCATGTGATCTCCCTTTCTGTGATTCTGTTCCTGTTCTCGTTGTTTGCTTAGTTTGTTTTTGTTTTTGTTTTAGATTCATTTGTTGATAGCTGTGAGTTTGTTGTCATTTTACTGTTCATACTTTTGATCTTCTTTTTCTTAGATAAGTCCCTTTAACATTTCATATAATAAGGGCTTGGTGATGATAAACTCCTTGAACTTGACCTTATCTAGGAAGCACTTTATCTGCCCTTCCATTCTAAATGAAAGCTTTGCTGGATAGATCAATCTTGGATGTAGGTCCTTGCCTTCATGACTTGGAATACTTCTTTCCAGTCTCTTCTTGCCTGCAAGGTTTCTTTTGAAAAATCAACTGATTTCTGGGAATTCTTATGGCAATTCCTTTGTAGGTAACTGTCTCCTTTTCTCTTGCTGCTTTTAAGATTCTCTCTTTATTTTTAACCTTGGGTAATGTAATTATGATGTGCCTTGGTGTGTTCCTCTTTGGGTCCAACTTCTTTGGGACTCTCTGAGCTTCCTGGACTTCCTGGAAATCTATTTCCTTTGCCAGATCGGAGAAGTTCTCCTTTATTATTTGTCCAAATAAGTTTTCCACTTGTTGCTCTTCCCCTTCTCCTTCTGGCACTCCTATGATTTGGATATTGGAACGTTTAAAGATGTCCTGGAGGTCCCTAAGCCTCTCCTCATTTTTTTGAATTCTTGTTTCTTCATTCTGTTCTGGTTGAATGTTTTCTGCCCCAAATCATTTATCTGAGTCCTGGTTTCCTTCCCATCACTGTTGGTTTCCTGTATATTTTGCTTTATTTCATTTTTCCTAGTCTTCATCTTTTCCTCTAATTTGCAACCATATTCAACCATTTCTGTGAGCATCCTAATTACCAGTGTTTTGAACTCTGCATCTGATAAGTTGGCTATCTTTTCATGGCTTAGTTGTATTTTTTCTGGAGCTTTGATCTTTCATTTGGGCCACTTTTTTTTTTGTCTTGGTATGCCTGTTATATAGCAAGGGGCAGAACCTTAGGTGTTCGCCAGAGCAGGGCAATCGACGTGGCTGTGTTCTGACTCTGTATGTGGGGGAGGGGCCGAGAGGGAACAATGCTACTTGCTCAGCTGTTGGCCAGTTTTCAGTCACTTTTCCTGCTACCCACAAGCAAATTGGGCCCTTCTGGTGCTGGCTCCCGGGTGGGTGGGTTTGTGTACATTCTAGGACCCTGTGGGTCTCTCCAGTGAACTCTCCTGTGAGGCTGGGAGTTTCTCCCATCACCACAACCCCCACGGGTGTTTTCAGTCAGAGGTTTTGAGGCTTTATTTCCCTGCCCTGGAGCCCTGGGTTGAGTGGTGTGTCTTGCTCCTCATTTGTTCTTCCTGGTTTATCTGCAAGCAAATATGGGACTGCCTGCTCCTCCAGCCACTACCTCTCCTGGTCCTCTAATTGCTGCCTTGCTACGAGTCCTCTCTGTCCCAGCTGCCTGTCCCTGCCCTCCTACTGGGCTGGATGAATGTTTCTTCTTTAACTCTTTGGTTGTTGGACTTCCAAACAGTTCGATTTTCTGGCAGTTCTAATTATTTTTTGTTTTTGAATTCGTTGTTGTCCTTCTTTTGGTTGTAGGAGAAGGCAAAGTGTACCTACCTATGTCTCCACCTTGGCCAGAAGTCCAGCGAGTCAATATTTATTGACGAAAACACAGGGTAGAGCTTAGGTTTACCAGGCGATCCCTGATGGACAGACATACAGATCTGCAACAATCTCTCTGGTTTTAAAGTCTCCAGTGACAGACGGAACATTCAAAGCGTGATGTGGGGTCTCTGGGTGCTCCCCACAAGATCTGTCACTGCATTTAGGTCTACGGCTTGTGCTTTTTATCAACAATGCCACTGGACATTGTAAAAATATTTGTTTAAGTTAATGCTGAAGTCTCCTCTGTTCCTTTCCTTCCCACTCCCTGCAACAATAATTCAGTTTTGTCACTATGACCACTTTCTTTTTTCCTTCATTGTTTCTGAATACCTTCAAGGATAACTGTCCTGTCTGCAGGACCACAGAGATGTGTAGACCCACCGTTTCCTGCAGGCTTCAGGGGTGGGGCTGGAGAGGAAGCCTTCCCTCCTAAAAGCTTTCAGGCACATAAGCAGCGCCGCCCTCCAACCAGACGCGCAGGTTCATCTTTCTGGTCTTCGAAATGACACTGTGAGTTCTTGTTTAGACCATCAGCTGCCAAGGGGAAATGACAGAGTGCCTCCCGTGCTCTGACACAAGTTTGAAGTTTGATTTTGGGAGCGCCAGATGGGCCTGTGCCTCCCGAGCACATGGCACACCGCCCCAGTATGTTGACGCAGGCGGCTTGTCCTCGCGCAGTGCAGTGCGTGTGTTGGGGAATGGCGGCCGTCGCGTGGGTGGGCACGAGAGACATGCGTTTTGTTTACTGTATGAGAATGGCCTGCACCAGTGGTGCCCTATTCGTAGGCACTTACTTTAAACACGGGTAGATCCCTTCTGTCGGGCAACCATGCTGGGTCTCCTGTTGCACTTCCAGCTCGTAATCTGGTCAGGGAGACAGGACTAGTCCCCATGGAGGACGGCGCTGCTGACCTGCCGGTGGAGAACAGCGGTGATGAGTGGGGGTGCCAGGAGCTGTGAGGGCCACAAGCAGCCCCGGGGTCTTTGGAGTTGACCAGGAAGACATGCTTTCGTTTCTGAACTTCCAATGATCTGCTTGGATGTATGATTCTGTTTTCCAGCGGGCCACGGGGAAGGTATTAATCTTTCTCTTTACCTATAAAAAAGTTGGTTATTTGAAAATATTTGTATGTGGCTGCACAATCACTCTACTTCGGAATGCATTTTTTACAGATTGGAATACCCCGGACTGGAACTCCAGGACCTCGTTGATACAGCCCTTGGAACTTCTGTGTACATCTGGGACGGGTGCACAGCCGCTGTGTCCTGGGTGAGAGAGGGGCCTGCCGGGCAGTGGGCACCAGCAAGGGAGAAGCGCAAGAACGTGCAACGTTTTTTCCTCAGGGTGTGCTTTGTGCGACTGCTAGATAACCCCGGTTGACCTTTGCTAGCAGGCCGACTTAAAATGGAGAAGCTGTATCAGCTGTGGTGCTCGAAGCTGTGAGGAGCGAGTAGATACATCATCTGGGTTCTTTTCTGATTGGCGTTTAGTGAGGATGTCGGGATACTCTGCTTAGGTTTCCCCCCCTCTTCCTTCCTCCCTCCCTCCTGCCCTCTCTCCCTCCCTTCCCTCCTTCCCTCCCTCCCTCCTTCCTTCTTTTCTCCCACACTAAAGCTGGGCTGGTGGAATTCCCAGGGGCAGGACTTTGAGAGGAGAAGATAACCTCCCAGGTCTTTCTCGCCTCAAGCCAGAATCAGGGGCAGAGTTACAAAAAACGAGCGCATCTCGTTCTGCGAGGCTCTCCGAATTGCGGGTTCACCACGTTTTCATCGGTCTGATTTGTCATGCATCTTCACTATCACTGTGTGTTCGCACCGGGGGGAACAGTGCTGCTCACCATGTCCTCGGGGTGGGGTGGGGGGCTGGTGGCTCTAGCTGCTTTTTCGTCTCTGCAGTGATACTGGACACAGGAAAGGGGTCTCTTTGCCGTGAATGGTGTTCCTATCTCTGGGAAGCATCCAGTCCCCCACATTTTGTTTGTTGGAAATGATAGGTGGGCTTCTAGGTTTGAAATTCCCACCGTTTAGAAAGATCTAGAAATGCGATAGTGATTCTCAACTCTTGGCTGCCCATCGAATTCATCCAGGGACTGTTAAGGTAGTGCCACATGCCCTGGCTCTGTGCCCCCCGCTGAGTCAGAGCGCTCGCATCCCCAGCGGCTCCCCAAGGGATCCTGATGTGGGGACAGCCCCGAGCACCACCGGTGGGGCGAGAGGTGTGATGTTTCCAGCAGTACAAGGACTGGCTAGTTCCATATCCGAGGGCTCCCCGGCCTTCTAGGTGACAGGGGGCTGGGAGAGTGTCAGTGCCACGTGACACTGCTTGCTCACTCTTCCCACTGTGGGGCGTGGGGACCGAAACACGGCTGAGAACCGTACTGGGTCCTTGTCGGTGGTTGGGGCTCTGAGCCGGAATCACAGCGGCCTTGGCAGCTCGGAAGCACCTCACGGGAGCCAGTCACATGTGTGTCCCCAGTTGGTTATAGAGCCCAAGTGAACAGAACTGTGACATTTAAAAATAAAACGGAAACGAAACCAAATGAGGACGTTAGTTGGTATCAGTTAGGAGCGCGCTGTCTCAGGGGTATTCAGAACTTCTGGCACGTGTAAGTGACTTGTTCCTCTGGCCCTGCGTGGTTGGTCTGAGGGGGCGATAGCATCCGTGTTTCCCAGACACCCAGAATCTTCTGCACAGAGGGTCTGGAGGGACTTGTCCCACAGACGCACTCCGGGCGCGGATGGCATGGGACGAGTCCATTGTGTAACTCCCATTGTTTTCTTTCGAGTTAGCGTTTCCATGGGGACCAAGACCAGCTGGCCCTGAGTGCACCCTGGGGACTGAGGTCTGGACCGGGGTCTTCTCTTCCCCTGGGCAGTGACCCGTGGGGTCAAAGGTCTAGTGAGTCGAGATCTGCAGGAACACAGGCATAGACAGCCCAGAATGGAAACAATGAAAAGGAGGTGTGAGTTATGGGACCTCTGTTACAGTTGTCAGCACTACATACGGGGCCTGTGTGTGAAACGTAGTCTTCACTGTGGGTTGTGGTCAAAAGTTTGGAAAAAAGGCATTTTAGATTGTGGCCACACCTTTGCTAAGGCTCACCCCGCCAGTGATGGTTCTCTGCAGCACAGTTTCAGTTAGAGAACCTGAAGAAACCTGGAACGCCAGTCTGGAAGAACACGAAACCCATGCGTTCACTGCAGCACGGCTGACAACGGCGAGGCCCACAGCAGCTCAGGTGCCCGTCACAGGGTGAAAACGCTGTGGCGCGCTCACACAACAGAGTGCCACGGGGCCACCGCCTGAGATGTGTCTCCTTTGGGGTGGAGTAGCACATCCGTGCCGTCCTCACTGCTGAGGCTCTGGTACCCGAGTCCAAGACTGCTTCTGAAATTCCAGCCCTTAATCGAATGATAAGCTGTGCTTGTCCTACGCGGAGGCGACCACCTACCTGGTCTGACTTTAGCCGTGTCCCTGAATACCTCCCGGCTCTCACCCGACCTCCTGCTCCGCCCCCATCTCCCCCATGCCCACCTCCTCTCATGGAGTCGGCTTCACCTGTTTTGGCCTGAAGTTCCGATCATGAAAGTCACTGTTGCGTCAGAACAGGGTTTGCGAAGTATTTCCCAGGAACTTGGGTCGCTGGGGAAGCTCAAGTCAAAAGGACTCTGGCCACGTGAGTTTCAGAACCGGGCAGTCACAGCCCACCTCCTGGCACGTACAGCGCGTGTGGCAGTCTGGGGTCCCGCTTGATCGTCTCACCGGAGCTCCCAGATCGATGTGGACATGCAGTGACACCTGTCACTGTTAGCCCGTCAGCCTCACGCAGAGCGATGGCTCCAAGTGTGTTCTGTGAGAAACCACCAACAGACGCGGAAGGAGGGTGTTTCCAGAAGTCCACGAGTGAGACCCGTGTGTGCTTCCTGGGAGAGATTCTGGGGTCCTTTTCCAGGGAGCTGCATCTGTTCATTTGACTAGTTTATTGAAACTGGGGCCCCCAGGGGGTGAGTTTGGGGGGAGGGTAAGAAGAGGATGGAGTGGAACCCAGCAGTTCCCAGGGCTGGTGGGTCAGAGAGGGCAGAGTGTCTGAAGCGTGCAGCCTGAGGGCCGTGGTGGGCTGCACACACTCCCCCCAAAATAGCCACGTCAAATCCCTGGAACCCGTGGATGTGACCTTGTTTGGAAAAAGGGTCTTTGCAGTTGTAGTGAAGTTAAGGGTCTCGAGCTGAGGTCATCCCGAATTATCCAGAGGGGCTTGAGATCCGACCCCTAGGGTCCTCATGGGAGACACGGAACGGGAGGCGACATGGCCACAGATCCGGGATCGGCGGGAGCTGTGGGAAGCGAGACCGAGTCTGGAGCCCCCGGGGAGTCGGCCTGCCGTCGCTCTGATTTTGGGCTTCCGGCCCCAGAACTGGAGAGAATCAATTTCTGTTGTCTGAAGTGATGTGGTTTGTGGCAGGTTGGCATGGCAGCCACAGGAAACGGTGTGAAGGGAGAGCAAAGCGACACCTGGGCACCTCACGAGGCTGACTGGGCCCGCCCCGGTGGGGTTCACCACATCTGAGGTGCTGCATGCCTGCTCTGAAGGTGGCGGGTTTGGGGGAGCCCTTGTTCTGGGAGGGGACCCGTGGCCCCACCCGGGTGGCCCCACCCAGGTGGCCTCCCCATCCTCAGCACCGGCCCTTGGACGGTGCACAACGGCTGCCCTTTCCTTCTCCCACTGGCACCGGGCGAGAGCTGCACCGGCTCCGAGTCCAGATGGGACCTACGCAGGCTTGGCCGCAGGGTGGGGACGGGGGTGGCACAGCCTGCGTGCGGCGTTGCTGCAGCAGCCACCGCCTTGAGTGCCGCTCCCTCACTTCTCAGTGACAGGAGCGGCACGGGCGTGTCTTCTGCATGGGGGCGTTGGGAGGGTCGAGCTACGTGAGGTGCTTTTCCCGGGGCAACGCCCGTTCCCACCTGCTTGCTGCGGCCATTGGCTCTGCTCCCTCCCACGGCAGGTCCCGACCTTGTCTTGGACCCTCCATCCTTCTCTCTCTGCTTACCTTCTGCTCCCCTGCCCTTCATTCCTCCTCCTCCTCCTCCTGCTTCCCCTCCTTCCCCCTCCTCCCCTCTCCCCTCCTCCCAGTCAACACCCTTTGTTTTCTGACCGCGCGCCCCATGGATTAGTTTCGTCCAGTGCCAGCCTCCAGGGAAACGGGACCGCACAGACGTTTACTGTCTGGCTTCTTTCACTCACATTACATTTGTAGGATGGATTCGTGCTGCTGCACGTAACTAGGGTTTGTTCTCTTTCCTCGCTGTGCGATATTCGTTGTCGTTACATGTACAACGGTTTATCCATTTTACTGTGGGTGGACAGCTGAGTTATTTTCAGTTTGACTTTTAAGAATACAGCTCCTCTGCAGATTCCAGAACACATCTTTGGTGGGAAAGAAAGTGCTCGTCTTGTCTGGTGTGTGCCCACGAGTGGGATTGTTAGGTCACCGCAGGGCACTCGAGCATTTAGTTTAACAGACACGGCCACTTTCCCTGAGAAGCTGCACCACTCACACCTCCACTGGCAGGGAACAAGGGCGCCATGCGACTGCTTTGTGAGGGGGCTACAAACTCTGGAACAGACGCTGCTGGGGGGTGGGGGGCATGGTGGTGCAGGACAGTCGCTCCCCTTGCTGCGGTTGAAGTCCTAGCTGGGAACTAGGAATCAGAGCAGAGCAGGGCGTATACGAAGCACCATCCTGGTGAACCTCCCGGAGCCTGTCTTGGAAATCAGCACCAGGACCCACTGTCCAGTGTGGGGCTCTGCTGTCTGGCTGTGTGTGGAGTCGCTGGGCAGCCCATGTGAAGAAGGCCCTGTCCTGGGACCACCGAATGCCAATCAAACAGAATTTCTAGAGGCGGGGCCTGGGCGTCAATAATTTTAAAGAGCCTGGTCAGTCTAAAGGGCAGCCATGGGTGCAAACGGACCGCCAGTACTTGGGCCGTTTTTAAGGTGTGTTCCTTCTCTCGCTTTCAGAGCCTGTCTCTCAGTGTTGCTGCCTGCTCTTGGGCCAGGCATGCGTGGGGCGTGTGCACACACGTAAGATTTATGTTCCTAAAGGAACTCATTTGAATCAAGGGGATCTGCCCACACAGTCACTTGTGGAAGCAGCTACTGGGCGAACGACTGTCCACCAAGTTCAATGTGCTGCGTGCACGTCCTGGGGCTTTCTCCGAAGGAAACTTTCTGGCTGCAGTTCCACACTGACTCCCCACTGTGGACGGGATGGGCATCTACTGTGCACCCCCCACAACGCCCCCCGTGGTGGTTGGACCTGCCCAGGCGCAGGAGCAGCTGCCCCATTGGTCTCTCCTAGAATTTCAATGCCTCTTCCTCCCCTGCCTGTGGAGCACACTGGAAGACATGTCCGGTTTCTGTCTCTCCCAGAGACTCAGGGTTTCCCCGTAAATCTGAAGAGTGGGTGTAGACGTGGGACAATGAACTTGGAAGGGCAAACTCCTTTCCCCTCAGGCCCTGTGCTCCGGTCCCCTGCAGCACCGCAGGGCCCTCTGCTGTGCTGGTCACCAGACGCCCTGACCGAGGGCCCCTTCTCCAGGGTCCCGCGGAGGCAGTGCAAGGGCTCAGGCAAAGCGGCGCCTGCCTGTCACTTGACTCGTGGCTGGCATGGGGACACTGCTCCTGGGTGTCTCCCTTGCACCCCCTCCCCAAAGGTCACTCTACGACGCAGGCTCACTGTGCTGGGGAGCCCTGCCCACTGAAGTCATCGGAGAGAAGCAGGGATGGTCGTGCGCACTGACTTTATTTATGACGAGAGTAAGAAGTGACAGCAAATGACACAATACACAGTGATCTAAGCCGCCGCCTTCATTGTGCTGATGATCCAGGTGAGGTACTTCTGAGACAGCAGCACGTACACGCCGGGCCCTCGGGGGTCTCCACACTTGCCCGGCTTGCCGAAGGACGTGATGCCTCTGAAGGTGCCGTCGCAGATCAGGGGCCCTCCCGAGTCTCCCTGGCGAAGACGAGAGGGGTGGGGGTCAGCACGGAACAGGGACACGGCCATCGCTGAGTGGGAGCAGTGCCATGCAAAGTGGAGTGAAGACCAGCCTTCCCTTCACTGAAAGCCAGCGCTTAAAAAAACAAAATGCTGAGGCTACTTTAATGTGTCTAGACCAGCTTCCTGGACTTACTCACGTACCGGTGGGAACGGAAGCGGAGCTGGCACTGCCGTTTACGTTGTCCCGTAATTTTGGGACTGAGTCTCTGCTTTAGAAAGGAGACCCTTTGCCATTTTCTCAGGGTGCTTCATAACTCAGGGGCGAAAGAGTCAAATGCGGATGGGTCTCTGAGACGAAAAATAGAAACCACATTTTCTAGTTTCTCCTGCAGAGAATTGTCTTTCCAAAGAAAGGAAACCAGAGCAGCCTTTCCTTCCCACTCTCAGACGGACAAAACCTCCTTCCCACATCTCCACTGACACTGGGTGGTGGGAGCTCTGAGACCCACGCTCCCCCCTCCGAGCAGGGACTCCATGGCAGAGCGGCTCCCCACAGCGGGAAGCCCCCGAGTCACTCTGCCCGCTGTGCCTGCGGGGTGTGGACTGTGTTCTCTCAGGGACTGTGGGTGGGATCGGCCTGTGTGCGCCCATCCCAGGGCCCGTGTCCCTGCTGCTGGGTAGGGTGGAGGGCCCCAGGGCTGTGAGCAGTGCTCTGCAGACTCGGGGCTATGGCTGGCTTGAGTCCAGCAATGCACGGGTGGGGCGGCCTCCCGCTCCTGGCTCCCGGGAGAACTGGCCCGTGTATGTCTGAAGTCGGGGGCCCCGTGAGAGGTTGGGTCCTCACTGCCCTGAGTTATGTCTCCTGCCTCATGGAGGAGTGCCTGGAAACTTCAGAATGAGTCCTTCTGGTTCAATCCATCCAGAGCCATTGCGAGAACGGGCCAAGGATGGCTGAGTTTGGATGGCAGAGGGTGGCAGGTGACAGGTATCTTGGGAGGCTGTGGTGGCCTCGGGATGTCATGTGTGGGTCCCAACAGCACACAGGTTCTGGGTTCTGGGTGCCCAGCGTGTGAAGGACCGGAGAGGGAGGGTGGGGGCCAGGAGAGCAAGCAGAGGCTGCTGGAGCTGAAGGCCACCTTTTCCCAGAACAGCCCCGCCCTGCCCCGAGGGCGAGCAGTTGCAGTGCTGCTGAGGCTAGAGAAGCCCCAGGGAGGAAAAGGGACCTGGGGCTCACTCAGGTCTGCTCGTTCCCAGACCAGCGCACGCTCCTCAGCACACACAGACCACGGCACGCTCCTCTCCTAGCCGGCCCCTGCAGGGTCTTCTGCACGGGTGAGGAGTGACAGGCCAGCACCCAGACCTTAAAAATCATATAGTGTTTCTTCTCCTTCTGTCCTCACGCACGGCCTGTCCCATCCCTTCTCGGGGACTCTGACACAGGGCCTCCGAGTCCTCTGTGTGGGTCGTGCGGCACGTGGTCTCCTGGCCTTGGACTTGGATCTAGGGAGCTGTGGGGGCTGGCCTGCAGTTCTCGGTCCAGCTTGGGGAGGACAGGCCTGTCAGCCTGCTGGTGAAAGGGCAGAGGGGTTTGGGGCTGTGCTGAGTTCAGGGAAAAGGGCACAGAAGGGCCTACAGGAACCCTGACTTTGGCTCTTCCGAGTGTTACCATTTAAAAAATTTAAAAATCACTCTTCTCCACATATCTTAAAGTGAAAAATGAGGTAAAAAACAACATTGCTTCTTGGGTGGGCTTTTTTTTTTTTTAAATCCTCACCCAAGGATATATATGCTTATTGATCTTAGAGAGAAAGGAAGGGGGGGAGAGAGAGAGAGAGAGAGAGACCTTGATAGGAGAGAGAAACATCGATGAGTTGCCTCCTGTACACACCCCAACCACAGACCGAACTCAGAACCCAGGCCTGTGCCCTGACTGGGAATCGAACCGGCAACCTTTCGGTGTATGGGACAATGCTCCAACCAACTGAGCCTCTTGGCCAGGGCTCCTGGGAGGTTTTGAGATGACATGAGAAGATATCGGGGGTCAACCTGCACCAGCAGAAAACGTGTGATTCCTGCTGAACCGCACACCTCGCTGACACCGAGGACGCGGCAGGAGCCGGCGGAGGGTGGGGTCACCGCGCACTTACATTACACGAGTCTTTTCTGCCTTTGACGTTCCCTGCGCAGAGCATGTTCAGCCCGATCACGGGGTTGTAGTTGTAGTGCTGTGGGTCGTTGCAGGTCCTTCTGTCAATGACCGTGACATTGACTTCTCTCAGGCGATCGGGCACCTGCAGCTGATTGCTTACCGCCCCCCATCCTGCGACTCGGCAGCTGGTTCCTGGTTTGACGTCATTCCCCCTCTTAGGGAGATTAAGGATGGCCACGTACTTATTAATTGTTGCTTTTTTCCTCAGCTGTTGGAACACAAGTGGAAAGAGTTAAAAGAATGAGACAGTGAAACTATTCACATTTTCATAGCCTGCAGGGACCCCCATGCGGGTGCAGTCTGCCCCCACAGGGGCACTGACAAGAGACCGCCTGCAGGCGGCCGGGTGGCGGGTGGCTCTGAGCCTTTCAGTCCATCAGGGGGACGAGCAAAGGTGCGCACCTGGACCAGTTTGAGGTCGCCCTCGTGTGTGTCCTTGTCGTAGCATGGGTAGGGAAACTCTTTCTTCACGGACATTATCTGTTTTTCTGGCTCCTCAAGAGATCTCGAGTGAGCCCCGAGAATGACTCTGGACCTTTTGTTCCTGAAAACAGACACAGGGCTGTCACTGGGTTTACTCTCTCTGTCAGGAGCCGAGCACACCACGTGCCGGTCGGTTGCCTTGTGCCCTGTATGAATCTGCTTGCTACACACATGCTTATTGGTAGATCAGAAAACAAAACGGGTACTTGAAAGAATAAAAAGACATTTATTCTTTTTGTGTAAAAGATATTTGAGAATTCACCATCATCATCAACCTCTCCATCACCACCTGAATATTCCTAGCACGCTAAGCGAGGTCTGTTGAAAACAGTGAGAATCCCATGGCAGCTAGGCCTGGTCTTGGGTCTTTGCTGGGGTTTTGGTGGGTTCCCTGCCCCCTGCTCCCTGCTCCTCCTTCAGCTGTGACAAAACATCAAGCAGCAGGTCACAGGAGACGGAGGGCTCAGTGGTCTAGAGACAGAAGCCACCTGGTGTTGGTAAGGGGGACTCACTGCGGCGTCTCTGTGAGGCGACAACAACCTCATCTCGAATGGGTAAACGTTCAGAAACAGACTGTCTGGTGGGGACCCTGTTTGCCTGGCACTGAGTGTGGTCACCTGGGGGATGGTGGCCTGAAGGAGGGACCCACGTTGACCCTCCCACTACATGCTAAAGGTTTGTTTTGATTAATAAAATCGAAACATGCCATGGGGTATTCACGATTAAGGTGACGACCATTCCCAAGCCAGTGGTAAACGCACCAGTGCGCCACCCACACCGCTGTGCTCTCACCCCCCAGCTGACAGGGGTCTCACTGAGATGTGAGCTCAGGGCACGCGGCAGAGCACAGCTGGGGGACGGGATGTTCTCTGCATCTGTGCCGTCCATGAGGGGATCGGCAGCCACACACAGCTACAGAGGGCTCAGTGGTCTAGAGAGAGAGCATGGCGAGCGTGACCGAGGAAATCGATTTGAAATTGTATTTAAATTTATACCGCCACGTGGAATTTGCATAGTCAGTGCGACAGTGGCCATCACATTGGACAGCCAGGCTTAGAGGCTGGATTCCGGGAGTGGAGACAGGACCGTTCCGGAGGAAGCAAGCGGGTGGCCCACTGGGAAGCTGCAGGTGAGCGGGTGGGCAGCTCACTCAGGGGAACTCGGGGCCTGGGGACAAGCTTTCTCAACTTCACAGCTGTGTGCAGTCCCAGAGGGGACTGGGGGCTGGGCTTGCTCTCCCCCAGCTGTGGAATGAAGGGCAGACAAAGCCGCCCAGCCCCTGGGCTGGGGTGGGGGTGGGGGGCTGCCACAGGGCTGCAGACAGGGCTGTGGGTGCTGCCCCCTCAGGCCTCCCTCCCTGGGGCTCAATCTGCACCTGACTCCTGGTTGGGGCGGAGTGACAGTCCAGAGCGCCTCCCTGGCTTTTGAGGGATTTTCCTTTTTAAATTAATCTTCCCCGGAATCAGGACATCCTCACGAGCTGCTGTCCCGAACCCAGCACTTACAGGAGGCAGTGAGCGGCCGTCAGCACCCATCCGTCCTCGATCAGGGCCCCCCCGCAGATGCTGCTGTTTACCCCCGTGAGCAGCGCCATGTAGGGTCTCGAGTGCGGAATCACCTCGCTCCCTCCGATGATCTGCACGCAGAGAGCTGAGGAAAAGAAGGCAAGTCACACCCACGCCCGCCCTGCTGAGTGCTGCCTCAAGCCACATTTCTAAGACCAGACCTGGAGCGGAAGCACAGAGGGGGCCCCTGCTGCCCCTGTACCCCCACCCTGCCACGCAGACATCCAGATATCTGCTGGACTTGCCCAGAGGTCCCTCTCTTTCCCCCACAGAAGCCATGCCACTGGCAGTTCCGAAGATCTTCAGGCTGCAACTCTGATAGGCTTCAGGGCTTGCAAAGGCTGGGCAGCTGCTGTGTGTAGGTCTCCATGGTAACAGCTGCTACAGGAGATGCTAGGGATGAAGATGACCTTGACAGCTTCCCACCCCACCCCTTTTCAAACTGAGTGGTAATCTGGGCAAGGAGAGAGGCTTTTAAAAGCCTGGGTGCCCCGCTGTGCACCCCAAGTTGCTGCAACAACACCTAGCTTACAAACTGAGGTTAGCACCTTTCAGCTGTGACCTTGCCCGTGAGTTCTCTGGCCCTTGTGAGACTTCCTTCCACTGAAACCTGCACTCTCCTGGTGCATAAATTGAGGGAATGATATCGACTGCCCCCGAGGCTGCCCTTCACCCTCCAGGCTGGAGCACGTAGTTTGATGGCTCTTTCCCAGGGAAGCGGGGGAAGGGAGCACAGAAGATGCTGTGAGGAGAGACCCCTGCCTTCCTCCTGTTCCCCTGAGGACAGACCAGGAGTTAGATTCGTTACTGGAGGATGCGAGACCGAGATGCAAGGTTCAGAAGATCCTGGGCCTTCGGGAGTGCTCCGAGTTCCACCTCCCTGCACCCGACGTTCTGGGTGTCTCCTAAAACCTCTGACCTGGCCGCTGGCCCAGACCCACGGTTCCTGAAATAGGGCCCAGTGCCCGGCACACCATGCTCACCGAGGCCTCCCTGCCAGAGTCACAGGACAGTGACAGTCCTGAGAGTGAGGGGACGGAGAGGGCGACAAGGGCTCTACCTTCCTGAAGGGAGTGAGGCGCGGAACTTGTAGGCTCTCGGAGGAGAGGGAGCAGGAACTTAGAGAAACCAAGAGAACCACAGCCACGCCTCAGTTTTCCCTGGGGTGTATCCTGTATAGAGAGACCCTGAGGGTGCCTCTTCGGGACCTCTGGGGTGCAGAAGCCAACGGGACCCCCTTGTTGGCAATATCCTGTTTGGGGGCACATATACCCGCTCAGAAAAAGGTCCGCAGCTCCCAGAACCAACCATCATAGGAGCGGCTGGGCCTTAGAACAGGTGGGATCGTTTCTGAAAGCCAGCAGCTCATGGGCCCCCCCAGAGCTGGAACAAATCAGGATTGGCGGGGTGGGGCAGGGATGTCCCTTTTGCTTAAAATCCCTGCAGCGTGCCCTCCCTGTGCGGGGTCTGTCACCCCGAGGGCCCACGCCACTCTCTCAGTGGCAGGAAGCCAGGCAGAGCCGAATCCGTGGGTTCCGTGGTTTCCCTGGAAGAGAAGGTGTGCCTGGAATTGTGCACGCTCTGTGTTTGCCGCGGCGGAGAATCTGACGTGTTGTGCCAGTCCTGTGCCCACTCTCTCACCCCAAATGACCCGCAACCTCGGATTATGAAAGTCTCCTCATTTTTAGGTGCATGATGAACCAGAGAACTCCCTGGGAGCTTCTGGCAAGACTGCCCCTGCCCCGGACTCCCACCGCCACAGCTGACCCTGGGCAAGCCCCCCACTGTTCCCCACTTGTCCACATGGTCCAGCCATGTTCTGGAGGGTCCTCCCCTCCTAGAGGGGCTCCTAAAGACCACCCACAGCCACCCCGGGGGCTGTGACCCTTGTAGCAAGGATGCCACGGGTTCTTAAGGCCTTTCATACAGAAGCACGCACCTGAGCCCCACACAAGACCAGGCACGCGGGTCACTGCTCGGCGCACAGGAGAACCAGCTCAGCACAAAACACTGCAGGTGCCCCACAGAACAGGTGCGGGGGGCACTCCTGGTGCGGACACCTCCCAAGGCCTCACTGGCCTAGAGAAACGGTGAAGATTCTAACTGCTCCTGACTCGCTACAGGGGTGTAGGTCAAGTGCGTCTCAATGTCATTACGGCGGTCTGCTCTTTCTGCAGCAAGAAAGGCTGAGGGCCCCACCGGCCCCACCCTCCCTAAAAGGTGCCGTCAGGTCCTGGCCCAGGGGTGTCTGGGCTGTCAGTGATTCTACGATCTTTGGTGAAGAAACTGGGAAGGAGAAAGAAGGATGTTTTTCCCCCTTCAATAGAGACATGTTCATAATCGAAGAGGGAAGGCAGAGGCTTAGGGGAGGGTCTCCTAGTGCCCTGAGCTCCTGTGGCCAAAGTTCCCAGCATGCCTGCCCCTTGGGTTGTAAGAGAAACCACAGGAGCCGGTCTTACCTTCGGGGATCAGCAGGAGGAGAAGTGCCACCGAGAGAGAGGGTGACGGGCGTGCTCCGGGGTTCCTCATTGTGGCTGCCGTCCCCACATCAATCAGGCGTGCTCTGCTCATGCCCAGCCATTCGGGGCTATATACCGAGAGCAAAGAGGAAGTGGTGAGCCCTCGGAAACGAAAGAGCAGCAGTGAGAACAGCTCCCCGGCAGCACCCCGCCCACCCCCCCACCCCCCCGTCCCCCTCCAGCACCCCCCCACCCCCACTGGGACTGCTCAGGGAGAGGGGACCTGCCTGGTGCCCCAGCACGGAGCCCTAAGGGGAGGTGCGTGAGCAGGTGTGAGGGCTCTGGCTCCCGGCATTAGCAACACTACCTCCCACTTGAGTGGGCGCTCTGTGGAGACTTCAGTTCGAGCTTTAAAAATGTCCTCCAGATTGGCCACAACCTCACCTCGTTCTAGTTACCAATTGGGGGGATGGAGGGCCAGTAGGTCAGGGTGAGGGCAGTGACTTCTTCCCTGTCAGCACCGCCCGGGCCTCCTTCCCCACCTGGTGTGGGGTGATGTCCTGGGCTCCCGTCTGGAGTTCAAGGCGGGCGTGGGGAAGGGGCTGCTGGGGGTGGGGCTGGTGGCTCTTTCCAGACCCCTGGCTGGTTTTACAACTTCAGACCCTGGAAAGTGTTTCTGAGTTCCCCTTGGTCTTCCTGTCTCCCTGCACTGCCTCCCTTCCTGGCCTCCTTCCTTCCTTTGGTCTGGATTTAGCCAAGGAAGGAAAACGGGAGTCAGATGGCAATCTTGTTGCAATGTTGGGGGTGACCTCACTCTAAGGGGGCCCAGCTTCGGGTCCTGAAGGGACTGAGTCCTGTGCTTTCTCTGAGAGATACCTCTGCTCCTTTTCGAGCTGAGGATGTGGTCTTCATTGTCACACACACGGTCCTGTGTCCTGCCGGGATGTCTGTGTCACACTAACCCTCCCCAGAGTTGACACCTTGAGGACTCCGGACCTGGGGGTTACTTTGCAGAAATCATGTGACCCCAAGAGGAGTCCTCCCCCCCACCTCCTCCCTGCCCCGGTGCCCCCTGGGTTTCCTTTTCCTGGAATAACTAGTGCATCACAGGCCACTGGGGGCTAGTCGCCTCAACAAGACACCCAGCTTCTGGTTTTGGCAGTTCTGACGCAGACGTGGAGAGAGCCAGGCGCCGACTGACTGGAGCTACTCAGACTCGGAGGAAATGTTGGCGAACCTGGTTCTTTCTATGCGCATGTGGGTTTCAGCATATTGGCTGCATGGGGCAGCCACCTCCACAATTTTTGGGTTGGCCGAAAAGTCCGTTTAGTTTTTTCCCGTAAAATAAAAGACACATTTTTCATTTTCACCAATAACTTTATTGATTTGGATATTTTGAGTATGTGGGCTATTTCCCACGTGGTATAACAATTATTCTCAATTAATGTCTCGATTTGACTGCTATCAACTTCAGCTGGTCTACCCAACCGTGGAGCATCGTCCAGAGAGAAATCCCCAGCGCGAAACTTTGCAAACCACTTCTGACACGTTCGATCAGTCACAGCACCTTCTCCACACACTGCTCAAATCTTATTTTTTGCATTTCAGTTGCATTTTTACCTTTCTTGAAATAATAAAGCATAATATGCTGAAAATGTTGGGTATTTTCTTCCATCTTCAATATTAAAATGCCTACACAAAAATTCACCAACTTTGATCAGTTTTTTAAAAAATGCACCTTGACATGACAGCTGTCACCATACAATCTAAAAAACGTGTTTCGAATGAAGTTAAAGACAGCTAGGCACTACTAGAGCCATCTCATGGAGGAAAAAAAGAGAAAGTTCTGGCCAGCCCAATAATTCTAGAACACTTTCATCATTTCCGAAAGAAGCCCTGTGGCTCCCCGTGACCCCTCTCTCCGCACCCTGCCCCCCGGCCCTAGATGACTGCAGATCCATGTTCTGTCTCGGTAGGTCTGTCCATGCTGGACATTTCATGTCAGTGACATGGGAGAGCATGTGCTCTGTTCTGACTTTTTTCATTCATAACACGTTTGAGGTTCATGTAGCACGTATCAGTATTTTTTCTTTTTATTACCAAATGATATTCCATCGTATGAATAGATTTATTCACCCACTCATTAGCTGATACTCATTTGGGTTGTTTCTACTTTTTGGCTATTATGAATAATGCTGCTGTGACATTGATGTACAAGTTTTTGTGTGGGAATATGTGTTTGCTTTTCTTGGGCACATACCTAGGAGCATGATATTGGGTCACGTGGGAACTCCGTGTTTAACATTTTGGGAAACTTCTAAACAGCTGTCCAAAGCGGCAGCACCATTTTCTTGTATATCCCCATAAAAATGTATGAAGGTTTCACTCTTTCTACATCATTGCCAGTACGTGTTATTTATTATTAAGAAAAATCATTGTTATTCTAGTGGGTGTGAAGTCATCTCTTACTGTGGTTTTTATTTGCATTTCTTTAATGACTAATCATGTTAAGCTTCTTTTTATGTGTTTACTAGACATTTATACAATATATCTTTGGAGAAATGTCTACTCAAATATATTGCCTACTTTAAATTTTTTTTTATTATTGAATTGTAATGTTTGGAGCTAAACTAACCATCCCGACTTAACACCCTGATGACTAGACCCAGGGGTCCTGTCTCAGAAATCACGTGGCCTTGTATACTTGGATAGGAGCCCCTTATAGGATATATAATTTGCAAGTATTTTCTCCCAGTCTGTGGGTTGTCTTCTGGTTTTCTCGGTGGTGTCTTTTGAAGCACAAAAATTTCAACTTCGAGGAAGTCCGACTCATCAGCCTCTTTCCTCACTTGTGCCTCATGTCACCCCAGGAGCGACTGACTCAGCAGTGCCACAAAGACTCACTGTTTCATTTTGTCTAAGAGTGTCAGCTTTCATCCCCACATTTAGGTCTATGTTGTAATGGACATTTTTCTATAGTTCCAGTTCACTTTCGTGTGTGGTTTGAGGTGGGGTCCAGCTTCATCCCCTGGCCTGTGGAGGTCCAGCTGTCCAGACTTCATTGGTTGAAAACACTGTTCTTTTCCAGGGAAGGAAGGAAGGGGGGAAGAAAGGAAGGAGGAAAGAGAAATAATCCAGTTTCGCTTAAAAGCAAAAGGGATGAAAGAGTAAAAGCAGAAGAAAATTTTAACACATCTCTGTCCTCTGGTAAATGCCGTTTAACGTTCGGTGGGAGGGCGGGGGGGCACGCACACACACACTCGGCCGCACCCGGAGCCCGTGGCTGCCCGAGGAGAAGCTCCTCTGTGCCCGAGCCGGGAGCCAGCCTGCCTCGCGGAGGACGGCGGCTACTCGGACTTGGTTATTGGGCCGACATTTCCTCGGATATGAATGAAGCAAGCCTGTCACTTTAAAGAAAGCAGCTTTTACCGTTAAGGATAAAATTAGAGATTTCGAGTGGATGTTTGGGTTTCTGGAACACTTGTGCCTGCTATCATGAGCTTAACCTCTTCTTAGCACTCAAGGACTATTTTAAAAAATATTTATTTATTTATTTATTTATTTTTAGAGAGAGGTGAAGGGAGAGAGAGGGAGAAAAACATCAATGTGTGAGAGATACATTGATTGGTTGGTTGCCTCACATATGTCCCCAACTGAGGTCCTGGCCCACAACCCAGGCATGTGTCCTGACTGGGAATTGAACCAGCGACCTTTTGGGTTGCAGGCCAGCGCTCAGTCCACTGACCTTCACCAGCCAGGGCTCAAGGCCTTTCTTGATGAGTTGGTAGTAACATGAAGAAATGTGATTTAAAAAATACTGCGTATGAAATGTGTCAACGTTTAGAGACCCTACCTGCATCGCTGAATGGAAGTTTTCCAAGAGCATTGCACGCGGTGTGTTTGAACTTGCTGTGCTCTTCCTATGGCGGTAGAGGAGGGAGTCGGCTGCTGGGGGATGTGCGTGAGATTACATGAATTAATTAGTCACACTAATATTTATTGAATGTCTGTTAGGTGCCAGGCACAATGCTCAGTGCTGGGCACCAGGGGCAAAGACGACTGGGACAGGTTTAGTCCTGGCTGTTGGTGAGCACACGCAGACTGGGGGGGCGGGGGGGGGCTGAGAACTTGCCCGTGGCTGGGAGGGGAGGGGGCCACAGAAGCGGGAGGCTGGCCCTCCCAGGATGGCAGTTAGTTTATAAGGGAAACGTGCAGGCCCGTGGGGCTCGGGACACGCTGCCTCTGGGGCTGGGTTCCTGTGTGGAGGAGGCAGAGCACAGTTCTGCACGCTCGCCCTCGGTGCTCTCCGCAGGGGGTGGCCGCGGGCCTGTATGACAAACAGGCCTTCGATTCTGGGGGTGGTCTCATTAGATACGCAGAAATGTCTGCTTCCACAGACTTTGTAACTAGAGGGAGTTTAGACTCAAAGAGGGAAGGAGGCGAGACCAACATTGATTGGTCCCTGCTGAGGGCTGCCACTGGCAGAGACTAATTGACCCCTGTCCATGCTGAGGCCCTGACCCCAGCCTCCAGGACAGCGTCACCTCTGCAGTGACACACACTGACAAATGGCTCGTCCTCCCCATCTAGACACCAGTCTGTCCCTGCACTAGAGCGGCTGTTCCTGAGGGTGGCTGGTGAGGAGACAGGGGTTAGCCACAGAACAGCTCTCTTCAGAGGTCTCCAGGTGCCTCTGGGGCCATTGTGTGATCGGCTGGTCCCCAAGTCTCCTCAGTGGCCCCTGTAGACCCCCTTCTGAGGGAGGTGCTTTCCGAGGGGCCCATTGATAGTGGTGCTGGCTTCAGCTTTGGAGCACTCACAGCCCTTTTTGTAAACTGAGATGGAACTCACACACTGAAGTCACCATTTCCAAGTGTGCCACTCAGTGGTTTTTAATGCGGACACAAGGTGGCGCACATGCCAGCATCTCCTGATTCTTGAAGCCCTGCACCCCAGTGGAAAGGAAACCCCTCCCACACCCACTGGCAGTTACCCCCTCCCCCCACCCCTGGCCCCTTGGCAGCCACTCCCTCACCCTCTTTCTGTCCGTGGACTCGCCAGCGCTGGGCACTTTCTATGCGTGGTGTCCCGCAGAGGTGGCCTTTCTGTGTGGCCCTCACTCAGTGCAGCGTGTCCAAAGGCGCCTGTGAACACTCCGGGCCCCCCCCCCCCCCCCCCCCCCCCCCCCCCCCCCCCCCCCCCCCCCC